>CM040824.1:3283934-3776508 GCA_022828995.1 Vimba vimba | reverse complement strand
GTAATAAAATCACGAGACTGTTATAATTTAAACATCAAAATATGATAATTTCAAATATCATATTTGACTGTGACCCTGGACCACAAAACCAGTATATACATCATGTGAAAGCTGAATACATAATCTTTCCATTGATGTATGGTTTGTTAGGATAGGACAATATTTGGCCGAGATACAACTATTTGAAAATCTGGAATGGGTAGAGAAAAATCGAAATATTGAGAAAATCGCCTTTAAAGTTGTCCATTTCTATTGGCGATAGTGCTGCATCCATTCACACAAATAAATGGTTTATATATTTAAGGTGGGAAATGTACAAAATATCTTCATGGAACATGATCTTTACTTAATATCCTAATGATTTTTGGTATAGAAGAAAAATCTATAATTTTGACCCATACAATGTTTTGTTGGCTATTGCCACAAATATACCCGTGCAACATAAGACTGGTTTTGTGATCCAGGGTCACATATAAGCTACAATTTATAGGCTATTCATGCATGAAGGAAATAAGGTTGAATGCAGGAGCTCTAAAATAATGCATCGACTTCAAATGATGAATGCAGCCAAGGAAAACGTGAAGAATGGAAAAGCACATTGCTGGGAAAAAAGTGGAGAATAACACAGGTAAGACAAATAAAATTATCCTAACTGTCCTATCCTATCCTATCCTAAATTATCCAACTGTTGGTCAGGTGAAGGTGACTGGTCAAAAGAAGTTATTTTAGGAAAAATATTATTCTAATTATTGCACTTAAGACTGATAGCACATGCAGCTCAAATAACAAAACAAAAAAAAGTGTAATATAACTTAGCTACACGGGGAGAAACAAGCAAGTGACGATCAAGTGCACCTAAGCGAGTGACGTCATTCCTTATGGTACGCACTACGCAGCATGTATCCATGGCAACGCTCAGCTGAGCTGCGTAGTGAGTGACAGTTAACGGTCCTCCTCAGACGCAGCCTTGTGTTTTCTCTTTCGTCCGTCTAAAAGGTATTTTAAAATTTATAAATTGGTTATTAGTTACCGTAACCACTGTCCATCTTTAAATTATATGAAAATGTTACCTTTTAAAACGTTTTCTTAAGTTGTCTGACTGCTGCTAACCGTTAATGTATGCTAACACTACGAAGCTAACGTTATGATGAGATGAGAGACGACGTTATATTTCACATATATGGATATATTATATAGACATATACAATCATAATACTACTGAATATGTTCATTTTGTTGTTTTAGGTAGATGCCAAGGGGAAGAATAGCCGAACTAACCCCACAGCTGATCGACGGACAAACACACACAGCTGCCAGCGCGTTTGAAGACACACACACACTGAAAGAGCACAACACCTTTGTTAAAATAAAATACATTTACTTTGTTCCTTACAACGTGTGTGTTTTCTTTGGCTATAGCCAGAAGTAAAATAAAATAAAATGATATTCAGGGGACTAAACGCGAATGTCCCCTAAACGTCCCGAATGACCGCTGGTGGTCCCGTGAACGTCCTCTTAAACGTTCGGAGGACGTCTTCGCGAACGTCCGCGGGACATCAAGCGGACTCCACATGGGGACGTTCGGGGGGACGTTCGCACAGGCCATTTAGGGGACGTTCTGCGGACCTTTTTTTGTTAGCTGGGAATAGATCGATAAACACTGAGTCGCGTGATGATGTTGGTTCGTTCGTGAGTTAGTGGTAACTAACACTAAACAGCTGTTAGCAACCTGTCCACTGATAATAACCAAAAACTGCCTAATACGTGCGAGCTTCAACCAGTCGTGCATAAAAACAAGCAAAATACACAATGTCGACTAAACGTGACGTTTTTGGGGGTTATACATTTAATATGCATCAGTGCGCAATGTGAGCGTTTCCAACTTGTAAATAGTGCTTTAAAAACGCATTAAGATTCTGAACTGACATCCATTTTAATTATTATGTAAACCGTGAAGATGATTAGTGCCATACATTAAATTATTAATTTTATTATTTCAAGATGTTGTCATCGACATTTCTTAATTTTCCGGTCACTCAGTTAAATGACATCGCAAACTCAGCATGCGCGTTCACGGCAAATAAAACCTGCATGAATTACCCCTAATGAATATCCGTTTACTTGTAATTGTATTTGTGTTGGCGCAAAGAAGGGCTGTAATGACAGCTTGCCATCCCGGATCTTAACACGTCTTGTACACACACACCTGTCTCTGTCTCAAACGCGACGAGTCGCGATACTGTCCCACCATCGCGTTTGCCTGCGACTTGCCTGTCCATCATAATAACATCAACAGATTCAAAACCAGTGTGCTTTGGAAACTCTTTAAACTATTTTGAAATACTTTAAGTGAAATGTATGTAGGTAAATATACCCAATGATTTAAAGGAATAAGTCATCCATAAGAATTCTTCCGTCATTAGTAGGACAGTCTTTCTTCTGTGGAAAAACTGCTTCGGTCACCTTTCACTTTCATTGTATGTAAAATTATGTATTTAAAACGAACGATGATTGAAAGTGTCATTATGCCAAACCATCTCCTTTTGTGTTTCACAGAAGATTGAAAGTGTACAGGTTGGAAACAATATGCGGGTGATTAATGACTGAAGAATATTGTGTGTGTGTGTGTGTGTGTGTGTGTGTGTGTGTGTGTGTGAACTATCCTTGTTCATTCCTTCACACCCTGATAATACCAGCCATTGTTTGTTTGACATTTTAAGATGTATCTGAAGTAATGTAACCAAACGTTTTTGAGATTTGAGCTTTTGGTTTTATTTTTCAGTCAAGTGACATATTTTCTTCAAAAATAGTTGCATTCGGTTTCTTACTTCCTCATAAGTTGTGACATCTGCATACGCCTGGCTTTAGAATGTTAAATATTAATTTAAAAAAATGTTTGAGAATATATTTAATCATTTATATTGTTTTATTTTTATTATATATACTTATATGTATTATATTTACATTTGCATTTAGTCATTTAGCAGATGCTTTTGTCCAAAGCGACTTGCAAATTAGGACTAAATTAAGTGAGTCATCGTGAAGAGGCAAAAACAACGCAAGAATTGCTCAAAATACAAAGTTTAAGAGATTAAAGAAAAATGAAAGAAATTTCTTATTTTTTTATATATTTAATATTATATATTCATTATTTTTATTTTATATTACTCTTTAGTGCTGTCAAATCGATTAATCGCATTAACAAAAGTTTGTAAATATATTAGTGCTGTCAAATCGATTATTTCACATCTAACATACAAGTTATATGAATATATATACATATACATATATATATATATATATATTTATAATATATATATTAGTCCTGTCAAATAGATTAATCGCATCTAACATAAGTATTTACATAATATATGTGTGTGTATGTGTGTGTGTATATATATATATATATATATATATATATATATATATATATATATATATATATATATATATATATATATATAATATATATAATATATTTGTGTGTGTGTGCACGTGTGTCTGTGTGTTTCTATACATATACAAACTTTAATCAATTGCCATTAATCGATCTGACAGCATCATTTTGGTCATATTTGTCAAATTGTCATATTTTTGACATTGCAGTGTTGTCTGAGTTGTCAATAAATCAATATAATAATGGAAAAGCATTAATTATATTAGAACACTTTGATACATAAATGTTTGTTGCTTTTAACAATGCTGAGACAAGATTTTTGCACTAAATCTCTCGTCCCGTTTGTTTAATATGAATTTCTCAGCAGAATTGGCAGCGCTGTGGTGCGATGCGGCTGTGGCTTCAGGAGGTGTTTGTGTGGACGACTCTTCGCCTGTCTGCTCACATCTCTCATCATTTACCTCCCTGTGTCGCTGGGGTTTCTGGATCATTTTTGGGGAAAGGTATGACAAACATTCTCTGCTATTGCAAGCAACTACAACACAAACTAATGTCTGTTGTAGTCTTGGCTTTTGTTTAACGTACGGAAGATGAATTCGCTGTATGAGTTTGATATCTCTTTTTTCTTTCCAAGGTCTGTGCTCTTAGTTAGAAGATGCTCAATGCGGAGCTGAGGATGTGCAGATGGAAATGGCCCGTCCAGTTGACCTCACTGTACCTGAGCTGTCTGTATTTCTTCTGTTCAGTCTCTGGTAAGCAGGTCCCGTAGTCATTTCTGTGATCTCTGTATGAAATATCTCCAAATCAGTGAAAGAATGATCTGTGCTGCTGACAGCTAAACAAATGCATGATAATTAAGGCTGTTTGGTTCTCTTAGTTATTTTGGTCTGGACCCCCAAAAAATGATACATTAAGTCATTCTTAAAGGGATGGTTCAGAGTAAATTTGCACCATGACCTCGAGCCAAACACCCCCCAGAAGCTTTTTTTCCCTTGGTCGAAAATTATTATAGTTAGAGCTTATTTAGAGATATCAGCCGAATGGCTTAGTGCAGGCACTAATGGATCCAAGGTTGTATCTCGTAAATCACCCCACTAATAATGCCCAGAATGGTACCAAACTTCTACAGTAGTACAAATAGGTTCTGTCCTCATAAAACGAGGCATTGGAAAGTTTGTAAGTACATCAGGAGTTTAGTTAAATAACACTTGCCTGATGGCTAATGCTTCCGCTAACCCGGACGTCGACGTCACTTCAGTGATTTGGGAAAAGCACGGAAAAGTCCTGGCAGAAAGCGATGCATAAGGATGTAGTGTAACGACGCCCAGTTCCAGGAATGCACTAATATTTTGTTGGTAGCACCAGTTTGCAGCAATTATTAGTTAACACTAAGTTGTCAACGCTTCGGAAAAAATATTAAAAAATGACTTTCATGACATATATTTTGCAATGGAACTTACTGAACCAACAAAACAATGCTTGGGTAAATTAACTCATTGTATGTAAAGCACCGCAATAATGAGTGTACAACCGATGTACGCTCAGCGGCTAGAGAATACCCATAATGCACTGTGAAAGTCGTGGCGCCGCAGCTGAATCATCCATACATTCATTTTCCAAACCGCTGGTCCAATGTGACTACAGCGTAATATCATACATTTTAATTGATTATTAAATTGTTTAATAAAGGTTTATACATAGTTTCTATGACAGCATTCAGGTTAAATCTTTTCATTACTACTGAAGCTGCCAGTTTGCCACGTTTCAAATTATTATTAAACCGCAAACACAAACTATGCAAAAGCGGCAGTCCTTCCGGCGCACTCTTTTCAGTTCACTCCATCAAGTGGACTATATTAGTGGACTAATGTAGGGCATAGTGAATGAGGGGGTGATTTCAAACACATTCTTGAGAATTCAGTCCTTAAGTTTTCATCTTGTGACATCACGTCCTGTTTTTGGTGCGTAAAGATGTCTTTGGTCCATGTTGCGTTCATATTTAAGTCTAGAGTCTCCGTCCGCTTGTTTGATGCACACCAGAATTCAGATGACCGCGTTCACACCGCACTATCAGAGCAATCGCATCAGGGTTTGTTTTAATCAAACCAAACCTGCCAGTTGACCCTTCGCAGGGAGTTTGATTGACAGGCAATCTGACCAATCAGTGGTGGATTTGAACTTGGAGTGGAACAACGGAGAACAAGGGAGTGTACTGACATCTTTCCGCGGTTAAAACAACACTCCTTCTTATGTTCATTCATGTTTATTTGGGACTATAAATTAACTAGAAGGAAGAGATGATCGGTTCACGAGCAGCTTTAACTGAGACTCTACAGCGATCTGTCAGACACATTAGAGAGCCACAAAACTGTATTTATTGTTTAAATTTCTTTAAAAAATTACCAAATTTGAAAGTTGAGACTTCATATCAAAAGTAAGCTGGTCTGTCCTGTCTGTCGGCGCGTTGTCAGTGTCCTCTTTGCTCCGCGATGTATTTTTCACTGTGTGAGAACGTGTGGCGTGAGAGCGGCGTGGCTTGTCGGACATAGCAACAGTAACTAAAGGGGGCGGGTCTTTGCGAACGGTCAGTTATGAACATAGCCTAAAACAACACAGCTAAAAATATAAAAACCAAAACAAGACTGCAGCATTATTTGACTAGTTAGATGTCAGACCATTGTTGGCCTGTAGCATGTGTATGTTTGTGACTTGTTGCGGTGATGAGTGACGGCACTGATTTGGAGGATTACAAAAGTGGGAAGCATAATGGACACACTGTGTTCGTTTTCACAAAGGGGGGAAATCGCACAACAGGCCTATAGTCCCCCACCCCAAAGAAAAACTGCACGGCTGGGGCTTCTGTGTCCTGCAGTTTAAGTTTCACTGCCACCCCATAATTAACGACCCTCTGTTGTCATGGTTACAGTCTTTAGAGACAAAACCGTGTCTATGAAGGGATTGGGGAAGGGGGGTGGACGTATAACTGGACTCTGACTTCCTGGAACTTGTCAGTGCAGAGACGAGTGTAATGTGTGAGTGACCTGTATGATAAACAGCCTTGTTTTGCAGGACAGGCATTATTTCCCATCGAATCAGGGCAGGATGCGAGTCTACATGCATGGACCGTCAGTAGCCTATTGTTCTGAGCTCTGCAGTTGAGCTTAATTAAGAGACTGAATTTAATAACCAATTCCATTGCATATGAATTGTATATTATTTCTGATATATCTGCCAATATTAGCATATATTTAATTGTTCATGCTGATTCTTTTTTATTATATAATATATTATTATTTTTTAGATTTAAATTACCTTTGCTGATATCTTATGCTCACTTAAAATGATTTAAAAATTTGTTTTAATTTATTAAAATATTTAATTTAATAAAAATGTAAATGTATTATTTATTTCAATATTTAATAATGAAAATAATTTAATAACACCTTTAAATGTATAGCAACTTCTTCATACTGTACATTATAATGTTGTGGTGACTAAAGTCAATTTTGGTATTTAAATGATGAATTTAATTAAATTAAATAATTTGTTTATTTGCTTGTTTGTTGATAGTTCATTTAGACAAAATCATATAGAATTTTACTATCAGACATATTGGTTATTAGACAATATTAGATTTTTTTTATTTTTTTATTCTTAGGTCAGTTATGGATACATAGCATCCTAGATTGGATTTTTGATGACACATGGTCATTTAATTTAGTTTAATATATATATATATATATATATATATATTATTTAATCTGTGCATTATAATTTTGTGGTAACTAAAATCACTTGTGACATTTTAAGCCAGGGATTCTATATATATATATATATATATATATATATATATATATATATATATATATATATATATATACACACTCACCTAAAGGATTATTAGGGACACCTGTTCAATTTCTCATTAATGCAATTATCTAATCAACCAATCACGTGGCAGTTGCTTCAATGCATTTAGGGGTGTGGTCCTGGTCAAGACAATCTCCTGAACTCCAAACTGAATGTCAGAATGGGAAAGAAAGGTGATTTAAGCAATTTTGAGCGTGGCATGGTTGTTGGTGCCAGACGGGCCGGTCTGAGTATTTCACAATCTGCTCAGTTACTGGGATTTTCACGCACAACCATTTCTAGGGTTTACAAAGAATGGTGTGAAAAGGGAAAAACATCCAGTATGCGGCAGTCCTGTGGGCGAAAATGCCTTGTTGATGCTAGAGGTCAGAGGAGAATGGGCCGACTGATTCAAGCTGATAGAAGAGCAACTTTGACTGAAATAACCACTCGTTACAACCGAGGTATGCAGCAAAGCATTTGTGAAGCCACAACACGCACAACCTTGAGGCGGATGGGCTACAACAGCAGAAGACCCCACCGGGTACCACTCATCTCCACTACAAATAGGAAAAAGAGGCTACAATTTGCACGAGCTCACCAAAATTGGACAGTTGAAGACTGGAAAAATGTTGCCTGGTCTGATGAGTCTCGATTTCTGTTGAGACATTCAGATGGTAGAGTCAGAATTTGGCGTAAACAGAATGAGAACATGGATCCATCATGCCTTGTTACCACTGTGCAGGCTGGTGGTGTAATGGTGTGGGGGATGTTTTCTTGGCACACTTTAGGCCCCTTAGTGCCAATTGGGCATTGTTTAAATGCCACGGCCTACCTGAGCATTGTTTCTGACCATGTCCATCCCTTTATGACCACCATGTACCCATCCTCTGATGGCTACTTCCAGCAGGATAATGCACCATGTCACAAAGCTCGAATCATTTCAAATTGGTTTCTTGAACATGACAATGAGTTCACTGTACTAAAATGGCCCCCACAGTCACCAGATCTCAACCCAATAGAGCATCTTTGGGATGTGGTGGAACGGGAGCTTCGTGCCCTGGATGTGCATCCCACAAATCTCCATCAACTGCAAGATGCTATCCTATCAATATGGGCCAACATTTCTAAAGAATGCTTTCAGCACCTTGTTGAATCAATGCCACGTAGAATTAAGGCAGTTCTGAAGGCGAAAGGGGGTCAAACACAGTATTAGTATGGTGTTCCTAATAATCCTTTAGGTGAGTGTATATATATATATATATATATATATATATATATATATATATATATATATATATATATATATATATATATAAAATTTAATCTGTGCATTATAATTTTGTGGTAACTAAAATCACTTGTGACATTTTAAGCCAGGGATTCTATTAATTAATTTATATATATATATTTAATATACTTATTTATTTATTTATTTTTTTTAGACAAATTTAGGCATTTATCAGTTATCGGCCCTAACATAAAAGTATTTATCAGATTATTGGTATCCTGATATTTCTTTTTCTGATATCCCAGTGCAAACAGTCTAAAACATTGACACCATTTTTAGTCGTTTTTTTCTCCCTCTCAGCTCTAATTTCTCCTTGTCAACCTTCATTTGTGCCTCGTCTGTCCCTCTCTCAGGGGTTTCGGGCAGCATGTGCACAGTAACGGGGGGTGTCCTGGGTATCCACTGGAGCAGCGTCATCGGTCTGGGCTGGCAGCCACTGGCAGTGGATCATTTAGGGGCTCGATGCTGGGAATCCTGCTGTATGAAGCCCTCCTGCGGGGCCGTGTGGAGCCTCGGTGGACGCTGCGTGTTGCTGACCTGCACTCGAGCGAAGGGCTGCGCCGTCAGGTCTCTTCCTCAGCCGGATGTAGAATCTCTGGGGCTTCTTCAGCATCTGAACACGGCCATGCGCAGTAAGAGGGACGTTTTCAACGCCGAGGATGTCCGAGTAATCAGGGAGACGGAGCGTGTAAGCCATATTATCTGATCTCAAACGCATTCAGTAGTGGGTCTCATTCACTAATAAGTGCATACAAGTGTTCTTACTAATAAATGTGTTACAAATATCCACCGGCAAGGTGCGTATGCTTGTTGTTGCCTTCGTTCTAATGTTGATGAATCTGGATTATATGAGCTTGTGAATGAGACCCACTATCCTAAAGAATAAAACTGTTGATTTGCAGCATATACTGTATTGTCTGATTAGTGGATATTTAATTGTGCATGCTCATTTCCCATATTTTTTACATTTAGATGACCTTTTTACATTTTACAAATGAAAACGAATAATATTTAATTGAATGTGATATTTAATTATTTTATTTGATAATGATTAATAATCTTTAATTTAATATTCAAAAATAAAATAAATAAATAATTAATTTACACTGTTAAATGTAATAGCAAATCTCAAAATGAAAATTACTTCTTTTTAATACTGTACATTATAAAGTTGTGGTGACTTGTTAGGATTTTATTTATTTATTTTTAATTTATTAAGACAAAATCGTATATTTTCTTTTGATTCTGTTTATATTGTATTTGTTGCATTTAATTGTGCATGCTCATTTCCCCCTTTTTTACATTTAGATAACTGTACATTATGTTGTGGTGACTTGTGGAATTTTCAAATAGGATTTTAATTATTTATAATTTATTTAGACCAAAATTATTTAGAATTTTAATATCACTGTCCTGAAGCATAAAATCTTGCACTTCAACTCTTTATTTGGAGCATATATGCATTTCATTTGATATAATTTCCCATATTTTACATTTAGATTACCTTTGCCATCATCTAATGTTTATTTAAAGTTAATTTTTAAGTTTTATATAATAATGAAAAATAATTATAAAGTCTGTTAAATGTAATATAAAGTTTCTAAATTAATATGTATTTTTTAATACTGTACATTATAATGTTGTTTATTTTGACAAATTTGTAATCAAATTTTAATACCACTGTCCTAAAGCATAACATTTTTGCATTTGCATCTTATCTCTGTGAACTAACTGATATTTTCACCTCACAGGACATACAGGACCAGTCTGTTAAACCCACAGTGCCATTGACCACATCCCATGATGCAGCTCTTCCACATACAGCCGGTGAGACCTCCATCCAGTCCACCAGTGGCAGTGGCGAACATGAAGCGGTCTCAGTATCTGAGCATAATTCAACACTGGATGCAGACACTGGAGATCATTCAGCGTTAAACAACAGTAACCAGTCTCCACAGTCCACGTCTGACACACACTCTGTGACTCCATCAACGACACCAGCTGGTACGACACACTGATCTAGAATTATGTGTTGTGTTGTACTGTATGTATTTATTACCTTTCATGTGAGGTTTTCAAAGTAAATGAAAATCAAGGTCTACAAATCAGACTTTATCTGTGACTGTAACAATTGTTTCAGTGCGAGAGCTGGTCGTGTCTGCCGGCAAAAATGTGGAGGTCACGTTACCCCGCAGTGAGGTGGAACTGAATGCTTATGTAGTGCCAGAGCCCCCTTCAGGTACTGCTCTAATTAAGCCATTGCAGTCGGCTTCTCCTCCTTTATCTCTGTTATAATTTATCTGTTAATTCCTTTTAGGGGCTAACTATGACTGGCGTTTGAGGACACATCCAAAAGACTATAGTGGAGAAATGGAGGGTAAACACACGAGGACGCTTAAGCTCAGTAAGGTAAATTAAAGCGTTCATTGTCTACAGGAGCTCTTCGGGAGCAGGATTGGACACCCCGGCCTAAAAGTTTTATATATATACATATATAAAAAAAAATCAAACCTTTTAGACCTGGGGCCGGTT
This sequence comes from Vimba vimba, assembly GCA_022828995.1. NCBI lineage: Eukaryota > Metazoa > Chordata > Actinopteri > Cypriniformes > Leuciscidae > Vimba > Vimba vimba. The sequence goes on along the minus strand of CM040824.1, from coordinate 3,765,439 downwards.
TCACAAAGCTATTTTAGACCGGTCTATAGTGTTAGACAAGTCTAAAATTTGCTCATAGACTAGTTTAATGCAAGTTAGACTGTTTCACAAAAACAAAGACCAAAAAAATGAGACACCTTACCTCCAGGCTAACTTAGGTCTAAGACTCTGTGTTACCTTGGCAACCTGCAGTAACAATCAGTTACATTACAAACAGTCAAAAGAAAAGGGAAAATGGCTCATAATTTAAACATTTCTTCTTGTTACTACATTCTCCGCTAAATTTCCCAAGTAAAATGTCCTTGTAACTGTTATACTCCTCCAACAAACATATTTTCCGCTGGGGTAAACTGCACTGAGCGGTTGAATGCGCTTACTCGATCCGCCATGTTTTTTGTTTTGAAAAGTGTCTTATTTTACCCAGAATGCATTGCAGTGTAGTCCTACTTAAGATAGTCAGAGTCTTAAGTGCTTTGTGCAACGGTCTGATTTTGATGTCTATCTGAAGTCTGACTATCTACTATATCTAAGCCATAGTCAAAGTCTCTCTTTGTGAAACCGGCCCCTGGGTTGTCCAGTCCTGCTCCTGGAGAGCTAGTGTCCTGGGTCGGGTTGCACCAGCCGTGCGTAAGTTCTTTCTTAAATTGGAATGTAAAGTCCACACCAGAGGCTTAGTAACTACTAGCTAGTTTGTAACTAACTCTGTACTTTGTTTTCCGTTGCACCATTTGTTCGTAAGGCAGAACGTTGCTAGTAGGTCGTAAGCTCTCCGTAAAGTAACGCGTAGTCACATAATATGACGTTTAACCTCGATGGTCCAGTAGCAGCCTTCAAATACGTGAGCAGAAGTTGTGTTGAAATGCCGTGAATATCCTTCATTCTTACTTCTTTTGCCTCACGTTACTAACGGTAAAAATAAGTTTCCATTAAATGCGATAGTCTACTTGATAATGAATAACATGAGTGTTTTTATATGTAAATAACATTCAGAAACTGTATTTGAAATGAAGTTAAGAAGGATCAATAGATAAATATTGATCCAAAAAACATAAGAAATTACGTTTATTGATTATGACTGATATTTGACATGCACAACATGGGCCGATGCACACAGCGGCGCGCTGTTTAGGACGGGTTCGTGTTAAAGAGCCGCTAACAAAGTAATCTTTTCACATTTCATTTTCACGTTCTCTCTCTTAAAATGTAAGTGAGTGTAAATGTCAGCATTATCATATATGTCTAAAGAATTGAAGTCTGTCAGGTAAAAGAAGAGTTCATTGATGCAGTTCAGTCTGTCTGATATTTTATTCCCACCGTTACTCCTGATCGGAGGCTGCCGTAAATATTTAGTTTATACGTAGAGTTACGCTTCAACTAAGTTTAATGGTGCAACGCAAAAATGTGTAAGTCGTAACTTAGTGTCCATTTAAGTCAAAACTAGGCTAAGTTGTAACTTACGCACAGCTGGTGCAACCGGCCCCTGCAGAATATATACATTCTAAACATTCCTAATATTCCATATGTTTCCCTTAGCTGACAGTGGGTCTCTATGAGTTTGAGGTGGTAGTGGATGGTGACGGTGCTCATGGGGAGGGATACGTCAACGTTACTGTCAAACCAGGTGACTTTAGTATTGATGTACCTGCTAATTGTATACTGGAATCAGTTTTCAGAGTTTTGTTTGGTCAGCCCGTTTAAGTCCTGCATTTCTTGCTTCTACAGAGCCTCGAGTGAATAAGCCACCTGTGGCTGTAGTTTCTCCAAAGTACCAGGAAATCTCCTTGCCTACAAGCTCCACTGTGATTGACGGTCAACGTGCGTATCACTTTTTTTATTTTTTGCTTTCACTAAGCCAGTTTTTACTGTTATATGAGCCATAGTAGCATTTTATACTACTTGCATTATTAAAAAAATAAAAAGTACTCTACCTTTCGCCGAGGACTTCAGATGACGCAAACTCTAAATCAACATGCATCAATGCTAAAACTTTCTGTATGGCATAGTCATTTTGTTAAAAAACAAGTATTCATTACTTCAATGAGCTCATTGTTTCCGCCTTAAATTATTACATTGTTTAAATTAATATATTTTTTAGCCAACTGTGATTTGTATTTGTACATTTCTGAAATGCATAACTCATGCTTTTTCTTTAAAGCTGCATTGAAATGATGTGTATTGTGAAAAGCACTATACAAAAAAATGTGAATTTAATTGAACCTTTCAAAAAAAAATTGGGATCAGTAAAATATATTGTTTTTGAAAAAAGTTTTTTAATGCTCACCAAGGTTGCATTAAATTGATTTACAGTAAAAACAATATTATTAAACATTGTGCAGCCATACTTTTAACACATTGCTAAATATCTTTAAATATGTGACCCTGGACCACAAAACCAGTCACATGGGTCAATTTTTGAAATTGAGATTTATACATCATCTGAAAGCTGAATAAATAAGCTTTCCATTGATGTTTATGGTTTGTTAGGATATGACGATATTTGGCCGAGATACAACTATTTGAAAATCTGGAATCTGAGGGTGCAAAAAAATCTAAACATTGAGAAAATCTCCTTTAAAGTTGTTCATTTATGTTGGCGATTGTGCTGCATTCACTCACAGAAATAAATGTTTTATATATTTATGGTAGGAACCTTACAAAATATCTTCATGGAACATGATCTTTACTTAATATCCTAATGATTTTTGGCATAAAAGAAAAATCAATAATTTTGACCCATACAATGTATTATTGGCTATTGCCACAAATATACCCGTGCGACTTTTGACTGGTTTTGTGGTCCAGGGTCACATAATGTTCTCTGCGGTGGCCAAGAATCGCTAATGAAACATTTGTGATCATTTATGTCTTGTGTTTCTCAGTGAGCACTGATGATGATAAAGTGGTGTCGTGGCATTGGGAGGAGGTGAAAGGGCCGCTCAGAGAAGAAAAGGCCTCAGGTGATACTGCTGTTCTCACCCTCACAAACCTGGTTCCTGGGAATTACACCTTCAGGTATGGCTTATATCCATTTTTTTGTACATACCCCGTATTACAGGGCATATTCAGCAGATAACCACTGAAAAACTCGGCAAACCAGTCTGTCCTCTGGCAAACTGTTCAAAGAACCTAAAAAATAAACAACAAATAAAAAAGGTTGTTATACTATATAATATTTTTCCTCTAACAGACTCACGGTGACTGACTCGGATGGAGCTCAGAATTCAACCCAAGCCATGTTGTTAGTCAACAAGGCCACGGACTACAAGCCTACAGCTAATGCTGGACCCAACCAAGTGATCACACTGCCACACAACTCTATCATACTGTACGGCAACCAGAGCACTGACGACCATGAGAATCTGTCCTATGAATGGTCACTCAGTCCTGAGAGCAAGGGCAAGGTGGTGGAGATGCAGGTACATGAGAAACACAATGCCATTTCGCAGTAGAGCTGCATGATGACGTAATCTCAATTCAAACACCCACACGATCTTATTCCCAAATGATGACAATTCGGCTGTGACTATTAAACCTTTGGCAAGTACGATCACGGCGAACATTCAGATCTGTGTTCTGACCCAAAGAGAGCAGTTGTCAGGTATAGATATGAAACAGCTTCACAAACGGTCTATTCAACCACACAGTATCATTATTTCTGTGTTACAATAATTCAAATTATCACAGAAGTTCTGGGATAAAAGTTGATAGTTTGTATATAAATACTGATGTCTACAGTAATGATCAAAATAGAGTAAATCACCATTTGAAAGTAACTTAACACGTCAAATAAAGATTGCATCATTACATCGTTACACCAGTAGGTGGCGACAAGTGACTGTTAAAAAATGCATGTCATTGAATCATTCACTCAAGAGATTTGTTCATGCAGTTGTGCAAACCTGTGTTTGAAATTGCCCTCTATAGCTCATTCACTATTCCCTACATTAGTCCACTAATATAGTCCAGTTGAAGGAGTGAATTCGGATACTGAGTGCGCCGGAAGGACTGCCGCTTTTGCATAGTTTGTGTTTGCTGTTTAGTAATCATTTGAAACTTCGCAAACTGGTAGCTTCATTAGTAATGAAAACATTTATCTTGAACTCCACTCATTGCACCAGCGGTTTGGGAAATATATGTATGGATGATTCAGCTGCGGCGCCATCTTCTGGCGAGACGTGGTAATTCATTTGGCGTGACCGTCACAGTGCATTATGGGTATTCTCTAGCCTTTGAGCGTACATTGGTTGTTCACTCGTTATTGCGGTGCATTGTGGGATTGAATGAGTGTAATCGATAACATCCACTATGGTTTCGGACACCACTACAAATTGCTGTCCCCTTAAATAGTGCCCTGTTTAGGGTATAGGGGGCAAAAGTTGAGTGAGTCATTGAATCATTCATTCAAACCGATTTTTTTTTATATAATTCATTCAAATATTTTTTTAAATAGACTCCAGCAATTAACATTTTGTCAGAACCTCTAGTAAACGACATGCTATTTTGTTTAGTTGTCTGTTCAGAATCGTGATCTCTATTTAAAAACAGATTCTCAGTTTATCCAGAGTCATGCAGCTCTACTTTGAATGCAATTTATGCTGATTATTTTTGTCAGTGAGTGCATTACTGAGCACTCTTGTGTTTTGTTCTCCATAGGGTGTGAGGACGCCCACTCTGCAGCTTTCTGCCATGCAGGAGGGTGACTACACCTTTCAGCTGACCGTCACTGACTCGTCTGGCCAGCAAGACACGGCTCAGGTCACTGTCATTGTCCAGCCAGGTATGTTTTTAAATACAGGGCACAATGATTCATACTTAACTTGTAAATCTACATTTAAAGCTTCTGTTTGTGCTTGATCTCTCTCTCTCTCTATGTGAAATCCCTCCAGAGAACAACAAGCCCCCTGTAGCGGATGCTGGTCCAGATAAGGAGCTGACACTGCCTGTCGATCGCACCACACTGGATGGCAGCAAGAGCACCGACGACCAAAAGATTGCCACGTACCACTGGACAAAGAACACGTCAGTTACACACGATCACTCCTCCCGCGTTCATTTTATGTGTATTCATAATTCGTAATAATTAAAATGTTCTTGTACAAAATGTACAGTCTATGGACTGGACTTATTTTGTTAAGGCCAATTTAACACATTTAACATACAGTACCATTAAAAATTTGGGGTCAGTAAAGTATTTTTTGTAAGAAATACTTTTATTTAACATGGATGCATTAAATCGATAAAAAGTGACAGTACGACAGTTATAATGTTATGAAAGATTTCTGTTTCAAATAAATTCCGTTCTTTTGAACTTTCTATTCTTTAAAGAATCCTGAAACAAATGCATAACTATTTCCAAAAATGCTGTTTTCAGCATTAATAATAATAAGAAATGTTTCTTGAGCAGCAAATCAGCATATTAGTATGATTTCTGAAGGATCATGTGACACTGAAGACTGGAGTAATGATGCTGAAAATTTAGCTTTGATCACAGGAATAAATTACACTTTAAAATATAATGAAGTAGAAAATAGTTATTTTAAATTGTAATAATATTTCATAATATTTCTGTTTCTGCTGATCAAATAAATGCAGCTTTCGTGAGCAATTAGAGACCTTTCAAAAACATTAAAAAAAATTCCAGACCCCAAATTTTTTCCAGTAGTGTGTGTATATGTACAAAAATGTATTTGCTATGCAATGGTTTATGGTTTATCTCATCTACTACAGTGTGTTGTCTTTGGGAGCTGTTGTTTAGCAAATATTATTATGATCATATTTTTTATTAATTTAAATAATCTGCATATATTGAATTAATGTTTTATTGATTTACATCTGTACTTTTTGTATCATATGTCTTACTTTTCAAATGTACAGGGCAGTAATTAGTTATTTTAGTTGTAGACTCATGGCTTATATGTTTTTGATGGGGTCACAGGGGCCCAGAAGGGGTGAAGATTGAAAACGCGGACACTGCGATTGCTGTGGTGACGGGTCTGCAAGAGGGCGAGTACATTTTCATGTTGACGGTGACGGATGAAAGGATGCTGGAGAATTCTGACACAGTCTCTGTCATCGTCCGAGAAGGTGTGCGTCCTTAATTAAATCCAAGAATAGTTTTATTGTTGGTGTTAGTTAGAAAACTTAGTTAGTTCTATTGTGGTCTGTCTGTCATATTAGAAATAATTTTGCTTTTGGCTTGTTCAAATCAGAGGATGATCAGCCACCTGTGGCCAAAGTGCTGTCCAGTCCTCCGATCACTCTTCCCGTCCGGACAGCAGTTCTGGATGGTTCTCGATCATCAGATGATAAGGGCAGCATCAGCTACCTCTGGACCCGTGAAGACTCAAGCCCGGCTGCAGGGGTCAGTGCTGTTTATAAAGCGAAACTCTTAGGCCCTGTCCCAAATGGCACACTCCGGACTTGTGGACTTCCTCAGAGTCCACACTTTGGTGACGTCATGTAGTGCAGACCTATAGGGCCCTTGGCGCGAGTCCACGAGGGCGCATTGAGAGGTATTTTTGGGACAGACTCGATCGGCACGCCGGAAATAACGGCCTGGTTGTTGTTGGACAGGAGAAATCACATTTTTGCGCTCCGATGTCTTATCTGCATGTCAACTACACATCCTAATTTTACAGTTCTATATTTTGATATTGTGCATATCACCTGGGCATTAAACAATAGATATATCATGCTTATTTAAATTATGTATACAGTTGTACATAATAATAGGCTACATAATGTTCCATTTGAACTAAGATTACAATTTTAAAACATCATTTAAAACAAACATTTAAACATCATTTTTTCAATTTACAGGTTTCAATATTCATACTATGTTTACATATGACTCAGTAAAGGCCTGACATTTGGTACTATTTATTTAATGAATCCTAACACGATCGTATTATTAAACGCGCTATTGTTATGTTTGAGACATCAACCACTGGTCGATGACCATAATGTTTGTATAAACTGTAGGTAACAACTGGTAAAATGTACATTTAGGTCATAAAAACCGTAATATTTTCTTCTCAGCATGTCAACAATTATCCGTGAGTGAAATCTCCTCCCATCTGTTGTCTGATTGGCCTTTCGCAAGGATTCCTGGGTAGTTAAAGTGCGTGGAGCCTGCTTCTGTGCGGGCTTCGCGGAAGACCGCTTCAAGGGTACAAAGGGGGCGCTGCTGAGCACACTTCAGAGCGGTAAAATGCTGAATGGGACGGCCTACGGACTCGTAGACTCAGCGAGCACGCGCAATTCAAGTCCACGAGACCGAAAGTCTGCATGAAGTGCGCCATTTGGGACAGGGCCTTACTGGCATTCACATTACATTCATGGCTCATTCCCTTGTGGTGACAGAACAAGGGAAACCGGTTTGTTTGGTACAGTTCCTTAAAGAATGTGTTCCTCTTAGATTGAGGAGCCATTAATCAGGATCAGAAGACGACACTGTTGAAATGTGCCCTCTGTTTTTCTCTTCTAGGATGTCCTGAATAACTCTGACCACCAGGCAGTGCTTTTTATTGGTAATCTGGTGGAAGGGAAGTACAGTTTCACTCTGACTGTAACCGACAGTAAGGGAAAGACCTCTGCTGACAAAGGCACTGTAGAGGTTCGACCAGGTCTGTGTGCTCGCCTTTTTTTTTAATAGCATTGTATTAAAGAGGTTTTATTATGCTTTTTTATATTTTCAACTTTCTTTAGTGTGCAATGTTGCTGTTTGAGCATTCAAAGTCTTGATTTTGTTTTTGGGCTCTACTAGAATTGGTTTTCATGTTTGTATGTTCAAAAATCACCTTATATTTCCACATCTCCAACATTGTTGCAGTTCCTCTCTTCCCAGTCTGTCAGTAACGCTCTGTTTAGTTCCCGTCTCTATGAAGCCCCTCCTTCTGATAAGCACAATGTGCTCTGATTGGTCGGCTGGACCGGTGTGTTGTGATAAGGCTTTGAGTGTGTTTGGGAAATGTACCGCCCCTTACCATAACCGCCAGTTTCAACGCACTACTAACTAACTCAACTTAGGCCCCGCCCCTTTAAAGTGGACCTATTATGCCCCTTTTCACTAGATGTAATATAAGTCTCTGGTGTCCCCAAATGTGTCTTTGAAGTTTCAGCTCAAAATACCCCACTGATCATTTATTATAGCTTGTCAAATTTGCCCCTATTTGGGTGTGAGCAAAAACACGCCGTTTTTATGTGTCCCTTTAAATGCAAATGAGCTGCTGAAGACCTTTCCAGAAGAGGGCGGAGCCAAAATGTCAGGAATTGTCTGTAGCGATGTTCAGCCTTATGCTGACACTGATGGAGAAACTCCAGAAGAAGTTACAGCTTTTATAACTGGACGTTTATGAATGGTTAGTGGATAAATTTGTGGAGTTAAGTTAATTCAACTCATTGAATAGCATGTACTGTCATGTTAATCTAAAAACCTTTGTGCAAATCCAGCGTTGACCTGACCCTCATTTGTGAAGCGGTCCGGCATAAAATTGATTTGAGCAAATATATAACACTTTAACGACTTTCTTCTGCACATTTTTCTTCATAAATGAAATTCAACCATTGTGTCCTCAGTGGCTCAGATGCAAGGGAGTCTATGGAGACTCTTATGTTCGTTGGTACATCCAATAACAGAACATTTGTAATGATTTTTTGGCACAGACATTGTATATCTCCAGCTTTTACAGAGATGAAAACAGAAATGGCGACTGCCGCGGCTCACTCAGGGGGGGGTTTTACCATTATAGGCTGGTTGTGTACACACACTGTGGATACACATATGTGTTCAAACACCTTATGAAAGCGAATTTTGCAAAACAGGTCCCCTTTAAATGAGGAATATTGTGATGTGTTTGTTCCCGGAAGAAAACTCAAGACTACAATGGAGGCGTTTCAGGGAGTTCAGAAACAGTGACACTGATATACAGAATAACTCCCGCTGGAGGGACTTTGTGTTTTGCAACTTTGCAGAGCTTTTTCGTGCTCAGACAGCAACATTACAGAGTGACACTAAAAAAAAAAAGTTGAACTTGTAAAAAAAAGAACACTTTTAAGTAAAATATATTAAATTATACTATAATTCTCTCGTTCTTCCTCAGATGTTTATGCGCGAGACTTGGTGGAGCTGATCCTAGACGTCCCTGTGGATAAGGTGTCCCGCAGACAGAAGGATATGTTCATCAGGCAGGTTGGCGTCCTTCTGGGAGTCTTGGACAGTGACATCATTGTGCGAGAGATTAGCGCCTTCAATGAGCACAGGTAAATCTGGCTTAGCGCAGGTTAAAAGGCTTCATAGGCAGCGCTAAAGTTAACGCCTCATCTCCACTGATCTGATTAAATTGCTTCATGTTACTGTAAAGAAACCACTGAAGAACTTTGTTTTCACATCAATAGTATAGAGCGCTGCAGTGATGACGTATTTTTGTAGGTCATCACGGTCATCCTGGTTCCTTCCACAAAAACCCAGTTTTCCATTGGCTTTTGGATTATTGTAGAAAATAAGCTCTGTGATCAACAAAAGTTTATGATTCTTGGACGTTTTTTTTGTTTATCGTGATAATTTTCACAAATTAACACAAATTTTATGAATTTTGAAGCCTAAATTCATTTGGCAGAAGTGAAAAGCTAAATATAGGCTATAAAAAAACTACACTACAGTCGCAGCTTCTGCTTCACCATCACTGAGATTCTGACAACTCTTTCAGACTTTGTGTGAAACATTTCCCCTGAAAGTTCGAGTTTTGTAGAGATTTCAGAGATTTAAATTCCCGAAATAAATAGGAAAACCTTTCACTGGTGGGAATATGTTTGTTTGTTTTTTATATGTATTATAGGTTTTTACTATGGTACTTTTTCATGTTTTTACATTTACTATGGTAACTTTTAATGTTGTGTTAACTGACGCCTTCGTCTTGTTTTGTGTTAGTTTAGCAAAATCATCTGCTGAAGTCTATTGCAGATATAGATATTCATACATAAGTATAACTCTGGTTGCAGATGCTCAGTCAACTTGCTCTCGAATGTTCATGGCTTTGACCGTTCCATGCGTACAGCGGCCAATAGACACAGCCGATAATGAGGCATCTGTGTATATATGTGACCCTCGATCACAAAACCAATCACAAGTCACACGGGTATATTTATGGCAATAGCCAACAATACATTGTATGGGTCAAAATTATCGATTTTTCTTTTATGCCAAAAATCATTAGGATATTAAGTAAAGATCATGATCCATGAAGATATTTTGTAAATTTCCTACTGTAAATATATAAAACATTTATTTTTGTGAGTGAATGCAGCACAATCGACAAACTTTAAAGGAGATTTTCTCAATGTTTCGATTTTTTTTGCACCCTCAGATTACAGATTTTCAATAGTTGTATCTCGACCAAATATTGTCCTTTCCTAACAAACCATAAACATCAATAGAAAGCTTATTTACCCAGCTTTCAAATTATGTATAAATCTCAATTTCAAAAAATTTACCCATGTGACTGATTTTGTGGTTCTGGGTCAAATATAACTATGAATGGTACCGGAAGTGCTAAAATGCTAACTTGTAACCAAATGTGTCAGCCCTGCAGCACTCTATAGTACTTTTGAAGTAGATTTTTAAAATCATGCACACTCACATGTTCCAGTCATATCAGCAGGGCCGGATCTACCATACGGGCAATCTGGGCACGTGCCCAGGGGCCCTTGCGCAGAGAGGGGCCCTCCGTGATCAGAGGTTTTTTTTGTGCGCTACATAAAAATAGTATACAAAAGGCTTGGCCTCGATCTTGATAATTATCCAATCAGAATAAAAAAATTATATATTACATTATATGGTCCCGCTCTTATTCATGCAAATGCTTTTAAACAATTCATGTGCGACAAGACAAAAGTGTGACTGTGACACACACACACACACACACACACAGAGACAGATGTGCCAGTATCGTGCGCACAGACAGCACGCCAGAATACAGTTCTCTTTAGTGCTTGAACTTACAATAACACACACAATTATGCCAAAATGTCAGTTTTTTGTCGAGTATCTTCATAACATCTTCAAGAGCAGTCTTATGATGAACGTGAAGAGTTGTGAGAGAACGAGTCGCGTGTGAGATCAGTTGGCAGCGGCTGGTCTTAAAGAGACAGCAGCCAATAAAGCTTTCTGTCAGTAAAGTTAATCAAAGAACAAAAAGAACAGAGAAAATTACTCACTGCTCTTGACTAAAGAACGTTTTTAGCTTTAATAAGGATTAGTCTATATTTAATGTATAATTTATGCAGTGCAGACTGTTTGATAACTTTATTCAAGAGAGACAAATAATGAAATAATGAGACAAATAACAAGTTTGCAAAGATGTCAATATTTAATTTAGTAAAAAATATTATTTTAATTTGAAAACACAGTGCATTTAGTTGTTGTTACTAGTTTGAGTCGAGAAATACACATTTCAGCATTATCACTAATCTGTGTGTGCATTTTACTTGAGAACCAAGCAAGTTGACTCATGAATCCATTTGTTTATTATATCGCTATCGCAATCGCAATATTGACCTCAATAATTGCAATATGACATTTTCCCCAAATCATGCAGCCCTACTTTTCAGAAAAAAAAAATTGTATCATTGTCTTGTGAACTTGTCATTCAGTTTTTGACCAATAGTGATGGCATGTCAAATCCCACACCTGGTGGGCCTTAGTATTGTGTGTGTGTGTGTGTGTGTGTGTGTGTGTGTGTGTGTGTGTGTGTGTGTGTGTGTGTGTGTGTGTGTGTGTGTGTGTGTGTGTGTGTGTGTGTGTGTGTGTGTGTGTGTGTGTGTGTGTGTGTGTTCCTTTGGAGAGTGTGGTTGTCAGGTAGGGGAGGGGGGCCCATGAGCTTCAGTGCCCAGGGGCCCCTGGGGGTACTAATCCGGCTCTGCATATCAGAAGTTTTATAAAAGCTGTTTTAATTTGATATATGTTGCATATATGATGATTACTTGTTTACTTTACAGCACTCGCCTGGTATTTCTGGTATCTGGAGGTCCTGGACGACCTCCGTTGACTGGCCATAGTGTTGCTATGGAACTACGCAACAAATTTCGCAAGCAAAAAAACGAATTCCTTATCTTTAGGGCCCGGCGAGTGGACACAGTCAGTGAGTATTCATATTAAACGCCCTATTAACCCATGTTTTTACTGTAGCAGTGGTCTTGTATTAACCGTGTGATCTTTCCCCAGTCTGCCAGCTGAACTGCTCCAGTCACGGGGAATGCGACTCCTTCACCAGACGTTGCGTGTGCCACCCGTTCTGGATGGAGAATTTATTCAGTACTTATTTTGGGGATGCTGTGAGCAACTGTGGTGAGGGGACACTAACATTTTTTTGAGGGAAGCTGCTTTAAAGAGGACCTATTATGCCTTTGATTTTGTTTTTTGGCTCTACTAGAATAAGTTTTCATGCTTGAACTTTTATTTTCCTCATATTCTCCATTGTTGCAGCTCCTCTCTTCCCAGTCTGTCAGTAACGCTCTGTTTAGTTCCTGTCTCTATGAAGCCCCTCCTTCTGAAAAGCTTAATGTGCTCTGATTGGTCAGCTGGAGCAGTGTGTGGTGATTGGTCAAGTGCTTTAAACGTGTTTGAGAAATGTCACGCCTCTTAACACGACCACCAGTTTCAACACGCTACTAACTCGACCAGGCTCCGCCCCTTTATTTAGCTTGGGCGGGAATTATTTAAATTAGAAATATTGTGACGTGTTCGTTCCTGGGAAGAAAACTCAAGACTACAATGGAGGCGTTTCTTTGCAACTTTGCCGACATTTTTCAACATTACACACTAAAGAAAGTTGAACACAGTTACATGTCAAAGTTTAATGGCCTGTTTATGTTTTCTTTCAGAATGGAGTGTATTATACGTGACGATAGCATCATTCATGACCGTGGTTGGCATAGCGACTGTAATATGGGGTATTGTGTGCTGCTGTCGAAGGTAAGGGTTAGACAAATGATCATTTATTTGGAGTTTATTGTTAGTGTTTATTAAAAGTGTTCTTGGTGTCTCGAGCAGACGGAAAAGCAAAGGGAGACGAAAGAGCCGCTATAAAATGCTGGATGGGGATGAACAAGAGGCTCTGGAATTACAGTTACAAAGACCTGGTAATAAAATGATCTGACAGTCACTGAACAATGTTTTAAATTAATAAATTATTAATTAATTGTAATTAATCACTTATTTAAAAGTGTTTTCCCAAAGACAGAGTAAAGAATTGAATATACACTACCATTAAAATTTAGGGGCAGTGAGATTTTTTTTAAATGATATTTTTATTCAGCAAGAATGCATTAAATTGATCAAAAGTGACAGTAAATACAATATAGCGTTACAAAAGATTTCTATTTCAGATAAATGCTGTTCTTTTGAACATCAAAGAATCCTAAAAAAAATATTGCAGTTTGTACAAAACATTAAAGGGATATTTCACCGCTGGAAAGATGAATGTGTATTTAAATTGGGTCATTTATGTAGTAGAAATGTGAAATTATTTTAGAAGTTGGTGCCTTCTAGGCTGAGAAAAGCCAGAAAATGTATTTTTGGCTCATGTGGATAAAAGACAACAACTCCCAGAATGCACTTGCTTCCCCAAGCCACGCCTACTGGTTACAGAGGGCAGTATCGGAAGAAATGATACAACTACGAAATAACGAAAATACTACCGGATTTCTACTGATACAAAGCGTAATGCTAATCGGTGAAGTATCCCTTTAAGCAACAGTTTTCAACAATAATAATAATAAGAAATGCCAACAAGTGACATTTTGAAATATATTTCACAATATTACATTTGAGACTTCTTTCAAAAACATAAAAAAATCTTACAGACTCCAAACTTTTTATCCGTAGTCAATATATTCAATATATTCAAATAATGGTTTATAACTGCTTTTTCATATTTTATTCACTTTATATTTTTTATTTTAAATGAATAAATTATTTTAAATTAAATGAACGTGTTAAATTGACAGCCCTAGTTTATTTTAACCCTATGTTACATCCTCCATGGCTAAGATACTTCATTCCCCGACAGGTCGCTTGAAGTCCGTTCCTGCTCCCTCATCCTCCGCGCTCATGCACTCTGATTCCGATCTGGAGAGTGACGACGGCCAGGCAGGCGTCCCGTGGTCCGACCGAGAGCGTGGAAAACTCCTGCCGCCCCAAAACGGATCCCTGCGTAACGGCCAAGGCCCTCACAAACCCAAAAAACAAAAAGAGGAGCTGCTTTAGCACACACACACACCAAACCTCTCGTATCGCACCAACGCACTGTTCACCCCTCATCCATGACACGCGTCACGACTTTAATTCGGGAGGGATCCTGCAGGACTTCAGGAATGACCTCTGCACATGCATCCTCGGGTTGAATCGCAAGCCCAGTCTGAGCCAAAATAAAAATGCGTTTAAACCCGAATGGTCAGATCTGTAGAGCCACGCACCTCAAAAGACAATGAGAATGTTGAGATGTACTGTATGTACTAGGGTTGAGCGTTTCAGAGTAGCTCCCTGAGGAACTTTTCCCCACCGGAATGTCTCATCTCACCGCGGATAACTGAGCCTGCCTCACTGTCCCCTTCCTTCGAAGCTTCCTGATATGACTGGCAGCCTGTCACATCCACACACTGCCTGGCATGTCTAATAATTAGTATATTTTTACTTGTGGTAATAATGCAGAGAGTGAGTCCTAAGGCACCCAACAGTGCCATGTATGACCGCATGAGAAGGCAAGATTTGTTTTTCCTTGTTTATTTTTTCATGGTTTGCATGTATTAAATTGAGACGTGCGTGTGCTCCTCTGCAGTCTTGCCCCTTTAAACACCAGCAAAAGTGACGTCTGCAGCATAATAGCCATGTTTTTCAAGGGTTTCTTTTCTTTAAGGAGGAATATCGTACACTGGAAACTGTATTGGATGTTGCACTGGAGCCAGTCTCTGGTTTTGAGGCTGAATATGACAGGATCTGACTTACTCAAACTGGAACAGCCGCCAAATAATAAATCATGTTTTGTTACACTTGGGCTTGCATTAGTACTGCATTTTACTCTTTTTGGACTTACTGTCTGATCAGAAATCATCATTTGGTTTGAAAATAGTTTGTTCAGCTAAGAATCTTTTAAGTTCCAATGTTACTTGATGGTTTATTATGAAAAGGTTGAATGTTATTTTGACGATGTGTGCAATTATTATTATTATTTTTTTAAATTAATTTTCCTCCCTACATGTCTGAGTTGCAGATGAGTGCATGGGGAAAATGAAGATTTTTTTTTTTTAATCCATGCTTTTTTGTTGTTGTTTTTAGTGAAGAATTCCCTGTTTCATGTGACTTGTTCTAATTCAACTGGAGTAAATTAAAAAAATATATATTTACAGCTGTCTTTTTTGTTATACTTGATTTCTGTCCTTAATCTCATAATTGTACACAATTTCTTGTAAACTAAATCACACGTTTACTGCTTCAAGTGGAGCTTAAACTCGCCTGAAACCAAGTTAGATTCCATATGCCTATATTTTTGTTTTTAATTATTGTGATCTTAGTGAATGAACACCTCATTTCTATCATTTAATTTAATCATTCACCATATTTGGGGGGTCTAAAATGTTTTTTTTTTAAAAAGTGGTTATTTACTGACAGATTTTAATTTTGAGATTGACTTTTTTGTTGGTCATGTGTGCATAATGAGGAAAAATAAGCTACACTGTATTTTAAGGTCCCTTGTTTGTAATTATGCTTAGCTTTTACTACTATATGTAACATGCATAACAAGGACACTGTAAAATAGTTACTAAAACGGTGTTAAAACTTTGGAAATTAGTGTTGGCAATGCCCTGGTTTAAAGCACACAGAGCCAACTATTGAAAACTCTCTATTTATTACAAGTCAAAGCAGGCACTTGTTAATTCCATGCACAGTTTGTGCAGATCAAAATTGTGACATCCACACTTCCTGTTCTGGCAACAAGTCTCTTCCTCTCCAGCTCCACAAATAATTTTGGCCAAGACTTCAAACCATAGACTGTATAAAATAAAATAAAATAAAAAGTCTAACCATAGACTGCTTCAAACCTGCCAGTTAGCAAGAGGAAAAACTAAGAAAATGAGCATTTTCATTATTACATAATTATGTAACATGTCTTGCATGGTAGATTGAGGAAATACCTTTTATTAATGCTACACATAATTACCTAGATTTAGTGAAATCAATAAAACAAAATTGTTATTCGTACTCAGTCTTAAGTCTTCCTGTTCCTGTGTTACTCTTTTGCATCACTTTCTAAAACACTGGTTCTCTCTCTCTCTCTCCTTTGTCCTTATAAGGAAGTGGATCTGTTGGTGGAGTTTGGGCGGAAACGGCGCGCGGTGACAGCTGGGAACTTCAACACGCTCATACAGGAAGACAACGCAGACGGGGAGCCCTAACACACCCATTCAACATCAAAGATTAAAGCCAGGACCACTGTAACATTTCTCAGACGGTAAAGGTAAGGAGAAAAGGCTGAATGCATTGTCTAATATTGATTAGATATCTGTGTTAAGCGACTTGCCGGCGGAAATCGTCTCTGCGCAAATCATGACAACTGAAACGGGCATCGCTCGCGCATAATGCTCTCAAAAGCGATACATTCTCACCGTGGCATTAGGCCTTATCAATAAAACGCGATTTATCATATATTTGCATGTGTGCAGATTTCTTAACTGCAGTCTAAATGCGTCGGTTGGAAAAGTTCCTGATCTTGCAGAGCTCAGTGATGGGAAGTCCGACTCATCTCTGCGAATCGGTTCGTTCGAACAGTACGTTTCAAGAACCGGTTCAAAAACAATTCGGCGGTTCTTTTGCGTCATTACGTCATAGTGTTCCAATATAACACTTTTTGAATGTGTGGATAGTTTTCACAGACTGTGATGAAGCGTTTTAACGGTCATCATCGTAAATCCTGCAGTTTCTTATATTTTTTAATAATTAAAAAAAAAAAATGTAAGTCCATTTATAATACTATACTTACTTTTATATTACCTTTGCATCAAATTACAAAAAAATAGTTTTGATTCTAATATAGCGGCTGTGGGAGAGAGCGTCAAATTAACATCTGTCTCCTCTGACTGCCGTTATCAATCTCTCTATTTTTTTCCCTCTTTTTAAAGTTGTGAAGACACTATTGTGGATTTTTTCTTTTGAATTTTAAATTTAATGTAGTCTCTTATTCACCTCTATTATAAGAAGTTTACCCAAATTTGACTACTTCCGCTTCTGAGAAATTCAGAAATGGTGAAAATGGTCAATCAAAGTGTAAACATAGATCCATATGTTTTATTTGTAAAATTTCTTGTAGTATTCACCTTGTTCATCGTGTCACAGATCATTCATTATTCTCGGGTGTAGGTGGTGAGATATTGATTAGAAAATCGTTTGACAGTTGATTCAGTTCAATTTAAAATGTTAGACTCGGTTCAACTGATTCACTGTAAAGATCCGACTCAAAAGAACACTGAAAATCGCTACACCGCAAATGTAGGAAGTGGGGCGGGTGTAAAGTGCAGGAAATATGAACACAAGCTCGTCGCGATTCGCGATCGTAAATTGTTTCCGTCTTCATATTTTCTATAAACAATCGCCCAGTATTGTCTGACTGAGCGCGCGGCCGTGTTGTGCCGGCTGGCCTGATTATTCATTCAAATCAAGTCAAATCACATCAAATCTCTTGGCTTGTTTCTTGCTTCGTGCCCTATTGCAATCATATTAATGGCTTGATTGCTTGTCAAAACCCCCAGTAGACTATTGGTCGTGTGTGTGTGTGTATGTATGTTTAATAAATGGCACATCTCATCCTGCGCTGTGCCGAGAATGGATGTGATGTATGGCCTAGTTTGACTAGTCCTGAAGCATAAATGACCTGTTTTTATGTCCAGAAGAGCAGCTTACACCCACATGCTTGCCGTTTCAGTCTTGCCTTTGAATCTACTGTAGTTTTCTTATCTTGTTTTGATATGTTTACTTTTAGGGTGTTACCTACAGAATTTAAAGCAGGTGTGATGTGATGCTTCTGTACTGAACCACATAAACTATTGCTTTTAGTCTTGTCTTAACCATTATAAGCTGGGTTTGAAATTAAAGGAATAGTTCAGCATTTCATCATTTACTCACCCTCAAGTTGCTCCAAATCAAAAGTTTTTTTGTTCTGCTGAACACAAAGGAAGATATTTTGAAGAATGTAACCATTAACTTCCATATACTTTACTATACAAAAAAAAAACACTATAGAAGTCAGTGGGGCCCATCAACTGTTTTGGGTGAACTATCACTTTAATTTAATAACGTGTTTTTTATTTCTGATATTTTTGTTTTGGCTTGTAAAAGTTCCTAAAGGCTGAACTTTAAAATTTAGTAGCCTTGTGAGTAAAAGTTAATTTCAAACTGAGATTTAGAAGTAGTTAAGATCATCTCTAAATCATTTCCCACATCTGTATGTTGCAGTTTCTGCAATAATCGTTGGCTTCTCCTCAGTCTGGTTTTTAGGGCGAGAGGACACTAGGAATTGCTCTGAAATTGTTTACCTGAGCCTGAGGCAATGACATTTGACTACTCTAATTTGAATGTAAATATTTTCTTAACAATGTGGAGAAAAAGAAAATTTGACTCTAGTTTGACTTTGCTCGTTGACTTGTGCCATAATCAGTATCTTTAAGGTGAATGTACTTCTGTGATTTCAGTTCTGTGTGATTAAAATGTTTTTTTTTAATTCCACTTGCCTGAAAACGGCCACAGCTGATTGAATCTGTTATTATTATAAGAGTAATGTTGACTAACTCAAACTTTACTCTTTCATATTGTATTTTCTATACTAGGGCCATGTAATGTATCAGACATGAACTTGCTCACCTTTAATAGTTTAGTATTACAGTTGTAATGCAGTCTTGGGAAATTTGTGATTCCTGAAGGAGTTTGAAGATTTCCCTCAGGATTTGCTGCATGCTCTCATTAGAAGCAGGTGCTCATATATGGATACCTGTGCTTTTCCCAGAAGAGCATTCAGGTGAAGGGAGTGAGTCAGTGAGCCAGATTCGTGTATCAGGTTTCTGTTACGTAATGTTAGTGTGTGTGCATGTGAAGGGGCAGTAAAGAGGGACTTGCCCTGTGGAAGTTGCCCTGAGAAGGCAAACAAGATCTACTTCCTCCTTCTTTTTTTTTTTTTGTATCTTCAGAGGTTTGGTTTTAATTTTTTCCTTAATTACAGATTTTTTTCTTCCTGTTGCATTCTTGCGGGACAACATGTTACGGCACGTCCTGCATTCTCTCCAGGCTCGGCACATTGTGCATCCATGCATGCGTTCAGTGTTTATGTGCTCTGCCACTGGTGCTGTTTTTGTTGATTTTACTATAAATGAGAATAAATAAAATGCTGAAGTCAGAATACAACAAGATTCTTGAAAATTGGCATAAAATGAAATGAAAATTCACCCCAGTTTCTTATTGTGAGCAATGCATCCGTACGTTTAAATTATTGGGGGTTTTTTAACTGGCCTGCCACAATCATGAATTTTTTGCTGACGATAAATTGTCATAAATACTGAACAAAACAAAAATCGTTTATTGCATTTACAGTGTAAGCCTAATACTTGTTTTTATTTTTTTAACCTGAAATCATTTGAAGGAAGACTTTTGACTATCCTTGTGTACTTCATAACAGTGTTTTATTTATTTATTTATTTATTTATTTATTTATTTGCAGAATGTGACTTAAATTTAAATGGCACAATTTAATCAAAATAACACAGTCAGTTGGTTGATAACAACAGGCCTATTTTTAAAATTTGAGCTCATATTCTCGTTCAGAATCGAACCTTGATCTTCTGGTGTAACGACGTATTGCCAGACTTCTCCAATGATTTTGTCCACTTAAACCCCACCCTTTCTTATAATCAACTGCAAGCTTTTTCATTCAGATCTGCCAAGTCCCAGCCCTGCTTTTTAAGAAAAGATTTGTTCATTTCATTTGTTCTGTTTTATTGCGACTTTCATGCTTGCTGTGATTCTGTAATCATTGTTCTCTCTCTCTCTCTCTCTCTCTCTCTCTCTCTCTCTCTCTCTCTCTCTCTCTCTCTCTCTCTCTCTCTCTCTCTCTCTCTCTCTCTCTCTCTCTCTCTCTCTCTCTCTCTTTCTCTCTTTCTCCTCTCTCTCTCTCTCTCTCTATCTGTGAGCAGGTATGGCAGAGCTAGCGGGTCTAGTGCAGCGTTTGGAGGTGGCCGTGGGCCGTCTGGAGTCCATGTCTGGGGGTGGAGGCGGAGGCCCTGCTGCTGGATCTGGAGGTAAACCAGTCCTGTCTGAAGATAACCACTGCTTTCCAATGCCTCGTTTTATGAGTACACAACCACTGTACTACGGTACAAGTTTGGTACCATTCTGGGCATTATTAGTGGGGTAATTTACGAGATACAACCTTGGATCCATTAGCGCCTGCACTAAACCATTCGGCTGATATCTCTAAATAAGCTCTAACTTTAATAATGTTCGACCAAGGGAAAAAAAGCTTCTGGGGGGTGTTTGGCTCGAGGTCATGGTGCAAAGGACCCTAGGTTGATTTTACCCCGAACCATCCCTTTAAGTATTAAACTTAGCTGCATAAATTGTCTGCGACACCTCCAATAATGCAGCTCGTTGAAGATGGATGTACTATTACTTTTCTAACAAAACATCAAAAAAACATTTCAATCTACATTTTCTCAGAATTGTATATATGTTGAACATCCGCACAAATGCAAAAACTGGTGTGGACACTCCTGATCATGAAAATTATGTCACATGGACATTGGCTGAAGGAAACTTTGGGCTTAAGTTAAACTCTACCATTGTGGCAATGTCATGGACGGTCGGACAAAGTGCTTGTTGTTGAAAGTCATGGTGTAATTTTTCTCTCGTTTCTCTTCTCTTCAGCGGTGTCGGCGTTTGTCGAGGCCTATGACGCTCTGATCTCTGGCCCTGTGGCTCAGTACGCTGCCCTCAGTCAGAAGATCGGGGGGAGACGTTCAGAAGCATGTATGTAATCCTGCACTGTCATTATAGTTCCTGAACACTGGCACACATTGATAAAGAGTCCACGCAATGTTCCTTATCCTTTGTTCGGTGTCACAGGCTGAGATGATGAAGCAGGCCTTTTCCTGTCAGAGACAGCTTCTGGTCACTGCCTCCCGTTCTCAGAAACCTTCTGATGTAAGTATGAGGTTACCGCTAGAAATGTTGTGTGCTTGAATGTCTCTCAACAATGCTGCTTTTAATTGATCAAAATGCATTAAAACCAGTGAATTATCTCAATTTATAAATATTTTTTAAATCTCATTTAAATGTCATTATTCCTGCAATCACTTTATTACTCCAGTCTTCAGTGTCACATGATCCTTCAGAAATCATTCTAATATAATGATTTGCCGCTCAATAAACATTTATGATTATTAAAAACGGTTGTGCTGCTTCATATTTTTGTGGAAACTGTGAAACATTTTAAGTACTCCTTGATGAATAAAAAAAGTGAAAAGAACAGCTTTTATTTCCATAATAAATGTCTTTACTGTCACAAATGAATGCATCCTTGCTTAATGATCGGTTTAATTCTTGCTGATGCCAAGCTTTTGAACAGTAGTGTATCTTTCACACCAACATTGTTTACTATTTTTGCAACATTTTCTCATCTTGTCATCTGTCTGTGCATCTCTTCCTCTGATGTAGTCCGCCCTGGCCCCTCTGCTGGCCCCCGTGTCTAAAGTGATCCAGGAGGTGCAGGCGTTCAGAGAGAAGAACCGCTCCTCTCCTCTCTTCAACCACCTCTCTGCGGTCAGCGAGAGCGTTCCTGCCCTCGGCTGGGTCGCCATGGTAAGTCTGGTGCTGTCGGTGTATGGTAGGGCTGCACAATTAATCGAATTTGTAATCGCGATTACAATTACGGATGCCACAATTATGTAATCATTTAAAGGCGCAATTACAACAAAAAAAAGTTCACTTACATTATTCTGTGTGTTTAAGATGTGTTTTTGTTTGTCTTTCTATAGCTTATTTTAAAGGTGCAGTGTGTAATTTTTAGCGGCATCTAGTGGTGAGTTTGCGAATTGCAACCAACAGAAGTTACGGTGGCTGACAGGAAGTGATGTCGTCGTCTGAGACAGCAGAGAGTAGCCAGTTAATCAATGAGGTTTCTTAAAGATAAATTAAGAAATTAGGTTTACTTAATTGTTCAGTAAAACGATGTTATTGCTAATATTATTGTTACTTGTTGTTCGTTGTGTCAGTGTTTTATTCGCTAACTTTAGCTTGCTTATTTGCACAAAGAACAACATAGTGACGAAACACGTTTGTCCGCTTAGGGCCACTGTAGAAACATGTCGATGTAAGCGCACCAGCTTCAATGTAAATTATGATAATCGTAGTTAATAATCGCAATTACAATTTCAAGGGAATAATCGACAATTATGATTTTTGTCATAATCGTGCAGCCCTAAGTTATGGGACTTTTTGCAACTCTAACAAATCAATTTCCTGCTGTGACTACATTTACAAATATCTGGGTTAGGCTGGCATGCTTTGCGTATCGTCACTGTCATGCGGAAAACTCATGTGCCCGAAACCACTACTTTTCAGGAAATGAAAAAAACATTGTATGCATAATTAAACACTGTGTTAAGGTTGATATCGTGGCTTTATATATGGCCAGACACTTGCATGTGTCATTATATTATTAGTATTTCACCAATATCAAGCTCAAATGGAGTTACAAAGTTTTCGGTCAGCAAATATCAGACACACGTTTTATCCTTCATTAGAATTGCTGTATTTAAGTGCATCGCATTACGTTTTCATCAACTTGCGAGTTATAAGGTTTATTGTAGCTATGTGGGCGCTCAGTTTTTTCTGTCATTTGGCTAAAATCTCATGTTATAAAAGATGAAGTGCTTCACACAGGCTATTAAAAACAGGATTGACTATGACTTGACTACAAATGCTAGACTAAGATGCTCTTCTCCACTCCTCAAATATATAAATCAGCCTATAGATAGATAGATAGATAGATAGATAGATAGATAGATAGATAGATAGATAGATAGATAGATAGATAGAGATGTGTAGATAGATAGATAGATAGATAGATAGATAGATAGATGTGTAGATAGATAGATATAGATATAGATATAGATGTATGTATATGTATATTTATGTGTATGTATATGTGTTTCTGTACTTATTTAAACAACCAGTTGTTTATTTACCCTTGCATTGCAAACTAGCAGAGACGCTCCAAAATGTGTGTGGCACTTCATTCATGATAGAGGTGGGTGGAGTTATGAGGTTTGACTGACAGTTTGAGGATCCAATGGGGTTACGAGGTTTAGTCACAAGCTCTTTTCAATACTTTTCATTTAATTATTTGCAAAACTCACGGCTGGATGCAAAGGGTGACCAATAGTAAGGATTTATGGGGGGGAAAAAAGAAATATGGTGATGCAAGGTTTCCGCCTGACAGTGATATGTTTTTTCAAGGATCTTGAAATCATTTCAAAGAAATGTTATTATGCAAAATGATAAAATATTGATATGCTCTTTTTGTCACTATTTCTTTTTTTTTAGGCCCCAAAGCCAGGCCCCTTTGTGAAGGACATGCAGGACGCAGCCATGTTTTACACCAACCGTGTGCTCAAGGATTACAAGGAGAAGTATGTGTCTGTCTGTGGTGTGAAGAAACTTATACAGAAGCTAAATGGCACATCGGTCATTTTCCCACCTGCTTTACTGTCTTATTTTCAGAGATAAGATGCATGTGGATTGGGTCAATGCCTATGTGTCCATTTGGACCGAGCTGCAGGCCTACATCAAGCAGCACCACACCACTGGATTGAGCTGGAGCAAGACTGTGAGTCTCATTCTCGTGTGTTTCAGTTTGTCCCACGTGGTTCAGAATATAAGGTTTAATTGTTTTTGTTTTACAGGGTCCCGTAGCTTCGGCCTCTGGTGGCGCTCCGGCTCCGCCTCCCCCCGGCCCTCCACCCCCCATGGACTTCGGTGAAAAGTCTTCAGGTGGAGACTCTGGAGCAGTCTCTCGCAACGCTCTCTTCGCCTCTCTCAACAAGGGAGCTGATATTACTAAAGGTATTACATGGATCCCTGACTTGATGTGGTACTAAAGCGGCTCCAGTAGAGCCACAAAACATTCAGTGGCACATTTATTGCAGTTTAAATGATGGAAGGATAATCGCTAAAACATTAAACCGTCCTTTTGATTGATTGGAAATGATGCAGATTGTTCCACTTGATGCACTGTAATGGGAGCATCAGTGTATGTGAAAAGGTCATTGCAGCCTTCACAGCAAAAAGGGCAAAGTTAGGGCTTGTTCCTAACAATACGGTCCTGTGGCCCTCTCGCTTGTTCACGTCCATGAGGCTCTAGGGCAGGGGTCAGTGACCTTTTTGCCATGAAGTGACACTAAGGCCCCATCCACACTACTGCGTTTTCGTTTAGAAACGGAGACCTATGCTTGCTATGTTTGCACCTCCCATCCAGACTAAAACGGCAAAAATGAAGACCTAAAACGGAGAAGTTTAGAAACGCTGCCGACCCCGTTTTTCGTTTTGAATCTCCGGAGGGCATTTTAGTGAAGACGGGTCAAAACGGAGGACTTTAGAAATGATGACGCAGAGGCTCACGCTCGGCTCTATGATTGGGTGTCATCAGTCATGGAGTATACACGGGTAATATTCAGACCCGGAGTTCGGCTGAATGGATTCGAAAACGGTAAAACTCAACTGTTTAACTCTAGGGGAGTTGTAAAATGAGCCTATTTTCAAAAAAAGTGGAGTATCCCTTTAAGGCCTTTCTGTACAGAATTGTGCGCTCTTTCCACGAAATGCGAAAAACCTCTAGTTTCTAGTATACAATATACTGTTCCCATCCCTGCCCATACAATCATTGCAATAAAAAAAAATTGTCAACACAGTTTACGAGTGATCAGTAAAAACGCAAAAGTCAAATGTCCCTTGTTTGTCAATGAAAATGGCTGAATTAAGAGGAGAAAAACAAAAGAGATTTGAAAAACAAAAATCACACTATTAATAATAATTAATAATAATGCAAAATAAAATAACAATTCAGGGTGTGGAATTTATTGAAGACTTGTCTTTAATATCCCTATGTCTTTTAACTCCCTGTAAGGACTGAAGCATGTGTCTGATGACCAGAAGACCCACAAGAATCCTGCGCTCAAATCCCAAACAGGTCCTTTGCCATCTGGGCCCAAACCCGTCGCTTCTCGGCCCACGGCAGCTGCCAGCCCGGCCCGCACTCTTCCCCCAGTGCTGGAGCTGGACGGCAAGAAATGGAAAGTGGTGAGTGAGTCAGTTTGCCTGTTATAGTCTGTGTATGCAGCTGAGACTATTTTTGGAAACGCCATTTTGAAAGGTATTTTCCATCTTGGCTGTTTATACGAAAAGATGCTAAAAAAAGATGTAATGTGTTAGTGCTGATATAAACTAAATATGTGAAGACATGACACTGTTTGGCCAGTTCATTTAACTTTGTATGCAATCCTCTCTTTGACTTTTTGCCTGTAGGAAAACCAGGAAGGTGCCCAGGGCCTTGTGATCAGTGAGACAGAGCTGAAACAGGTGGTTTACGCCTTTAAGTGCAACAACAGCACTTTACAGGTGAAGGGGAAGATCAACTCCATTATTGTAGGTCTGTACACACTACCAGCAGTTCCTCCATTGTTCACATTTTACAGCGAGTTCTCATTTGTTAACATTAGATAATGAACAAACACTTTTATTAACTAACATTAAAGGATAGTTCACCCAAACATCAAACCCACCCTCAAGTTGTACCAAACCTAAATGATGACAGATTTTGTTATTAAAAATGTTTGTTCATGTTGGTTTACAGTGCATTTAAAAATGTATTAGTAAATATTCTGTTTAAGATTAATAAATGCTGTAGAAGTATTGTTCACTGTTAGTTCATGTGGTAACTAATGTTAACAAATGAAAAAGTAGAACGATTAGATATAAGTTTGTTGTTGTTTTCTCTGCAGATAACTGTAAGAAAATGGGTCTTGTCTTTGACGATGTTGTGGGTATTATTGAGGTGATCAACTGCAGGGATGTTAAGGTCCAGGTGTGTATGTTTGTGCTTTATTACTCTCCTCTCCCTATACATGTCCTTGAATACAGAGTATCCACAGTGTTGTTAAAGTGTTTCAGGGAGTTCAGTGACACTGATACAGAGAATAACTCCCTTTGAAAACTAAATTTTTTTTTTTTTTACTTAAAATGGTCTTAAATGTAATTTCCATAAACATTTACATATCTTGTGATTGAAAGTAGTAGCATTGCCCGTTTTCTTTTCTTAGCACTCCTGTTTTGCATCTGCTCTTTATTCTGAGTCATTGTTCTCCTCTTGATTTCCAGGTTATGGGTAAAGTGCCAACCATCTCCATCAACAAGACAGATGGCTGCCATGTGTACCTGAGCAAAGACTCTCTGGCATGTGAAATCATCAGCGCTAAGAGCTCAGAGATGAACGTGCTGGTGCCCAACAAAGATGGAGAATATGTAAGCGAAGATATGAATTTGTTTATGAATTTCCTGACAGCTGTTAAAATCATCACGTTCATTTTTGTGATTATTTTGATTTTGTTTGACATGTTAAAAATGTATAGCGCAACATCCGTTTTTCCTGGCATCCTTTGACTAGTGTGACGGTATATGAACATGCTCTCATTCGTTTAAGTGCTTTTAAACCATTCAAACGCAATAAGAAGGCAATTCTGTACAGTTGTGCTGTTTGTGAAACGCACATCCAACACACACACACAAAGCCACCTCATCGTCAGCATGCCAGTGCCGAATGAGTTCTCTTTCGCGTCTTGAACGGACAAAAACACACAAAATTATGTCAAAATGCCCGTTTTTGCAGAGAATCCTCATAAGCACAGTCATTAGGCAACGACACCAAGGTTTAAACGAGTTAAAAAGTCTTAAATGAACATCAATAGTTAAGAGAAAATCGAATGTGTGTGTCAGGGCTTAAAGTGACAGCAGCCTAATGAACCTGATACAGTCTGTGTCACTGATGTTCATCAAAGAACAAAAGAAAGAGAAAATCACTTCACTGAATAACTTTTGTAGCTTTAATAAGAATTAATCTGTAAAAAAAAGGGAATCGCCGGTGCAGCACAGATGTCTACTTATTAAAATTTCTATTTAAAGTGCATAACAATGACTTGACTAACGTTTCGATGTAAAGTTACATCTTCATCAGAGTCCACTTTCAAGAATTAATCTGTATTTCATTTATACTGTTACTGTGCAGTATTATTTTACATGTGATTGCTTTTAAGATTTTTAGGTATATCTAACAGTAATCAATTTCAGTATATTTCCTACGCAAATATTAAAGCACTTTTTACAAGGTTGCATGGATCAAAAACAACCAAGTAAAAATCTGAACCGGCCCAAATGCTATTTTAAAGGCAGTTAAAATATTGAAAATAAATCGTCTTTAGTGAAATAAATGTGAAATTATTACAATTTAAAAATATATTAAAAAAATGTGCTCTAATTTTTAATGTTTCTCTCCATTTTTCTTTCAAGACTGAGATCCCAGTCCCTGAACAGTTCAAAACCATCTGGGATGGCAGCAAGCTGGTCACCACAGCAACCGAGATTGCCGGATAAAGGACCAAACCTGTGCGAGAGACCGCCCCCATTGCAGTGTCCTACCTGACTGACCAATGAGCTTAAACTACAAAGTAGAATGGAATGCCAACCAGGTCAACTCTCCTATCAGCCAATCACAGCGGCAATCACATCTTCCCTCAGCTAGTGACATGACTACTCGCTTACCAGAAACACTTGCTCAGTCAATGGCAGGGCATCATTCTCCTCTATTCCATTGATTTAAAACATTAGCACTTGAAATCAATTGCCAACAGTTGGGGGGTTTTCATGTTTTGTTTTTGTCTTGCAGCCATATAAAATAACACATGAATGGCCAACAAGAGGAATCAAGTCATGTTATCATAATTGTTTTGTATTTTTGATTTGATTTTTTTTTTTCATTTTGCATTTTCTAGTCAGGGGGCAAGTATTGGGGGGAGGGTCACTGCGTTTTCTTTTTGACATATGCAATTCAGATATGAAGCACACCAATGTCCCTCTTCTGACCACCAACACAGACATTTACTGTAACTTTTATTAAAAAAATAATAATAATAAATTCCAAGGGATAATTAGAATGATGGTTTGTCAGATCTTATTTAGAGGGTGAATTGGCATCTTTGAGTAACTTGCAGAATCACAGTTATAATTCCAATCGTGTCATTGAAAAACTATAGTTGCTTTAGAAAAATTCTCTTTTCCCTCTTTATTTCATCTTGTATTCCAGAGCACATGCAACATTCCCTGTAATGTAAATAAATTAACATTCCATGGTTTGTGATGGAAAGGTTTGGAAAGTGTTTTTGGCACAAACTGGAGAGGCAGAAAAGACACACAGCCTAATGTTCGGATGCTCATGGTACGGTCTGTGTCTGATATCTTGCTGTACAGATACTGGCTTTACATGAATCGTGTCCCACCTCTTTGCTCTCATCACATGCTTTAACTAGTTTAGACCTTAACTCCAACCTCTTAATCTTTACTTTCCATAATATTGAGGTCTTGTGTATGGAATTTATTTTGTATCATTTGTCTTTTTGCTCTGAGAAATAGTACTGGAGAACAAACATCATTAAAACGGTTGCAATAAATAACATCACTTTTTTCTGTGTCTTTGATGTACTTTATTGAATATAATCGGTAGATAACTTTTGTTGCAAAAGGGAAATTTGAAAATGTTAAGGTGATTATAGTGTTGAACAACCAATATATGGTGTAGTTTAAATAAAACAATCTTACTGAGCAGGTAGCGTATGTTTTATAAAGTAATATGCAGCAAAGATGCTTTAAATTAATCAAAAATGTAAACAAAAAAGTTTGCTAATGCCAATGTTTTTCCTTAACAAAACACTTAAAGGAGAACTCCGGTCAATTTTAACATTGAGCTCATTTTTTTGTAGATTTGGAGTGATGTCAATACAGAGAATAACGATCGGTGTTGAAAAATCGGTGTTGCCTACACTGTGTTATACTCTTTTTAAAATTTGCACCCTGTTGACTTCAATGGGGCACGTTTTAAACCTGCTTTTAGCCTCTTAACATCCTTGATGTGTCATTACAAGTGCACAGGTCATGTGAGTGATTCCTTCAGAGTGAACGCGAGTCAATCTGACTGCAGTAGATGTGAAAGATATGAATAAAAATGATGTTTATTCAGCCAGCGCAAATACCTGTATTTACATCCTGTTTTCGGTCGAAGTCCATAGTAATCGATTGTCGAGTTCACGCGCGTGATCATAGGTACTAAACCAATGCGCGTGAACTCGACAATCGATTCGAGTTCTCCTTTAAACACGTGCCCTATTTTATCCAATCAGAAACTTTTCTCTGTCAGAGCAGCTCAACAATCCTCAACTAATAATTGTTTGATGCAGTTTAAAGGGATAGTTCACTTTGAAATTAAATTTTGGTATGTTTTAGCTTACCTCAAGGGCATCCAAGATGTAGGTGTCTTTTTTCCGCAGTAGTTTCAATTTTGATATTTTTAGGTCAAACCGTTCTTGTCTGTCTGTCAGTCATATAATGCAGGTCTATGGTCACTGTCTCAAAGCAGCATGCACAAAGTCCAAATTAAAACAATTCCCCATCGTCCAAATTAAACAATTCCCCATCGTAAGTACACATTGATGGCCTAAGACACGAAACGAGCGGTTTGTGTGAGAAAACGAACAGTATTTATATCGTTGTTACCTCTTGAACACAGCCGCGTCCAAATGATCTGAGGGCGCGGGCGGGTATAGATATATACACTAGATGTCACCTTCGCTACTGCAGTTCATTGGAACGAAACCGTACCCAAGGCGACATCTAGTGTATATATCTATACCCGCCCGCGCCCTCAGATCATTTGGACGCAGCTGTGTTCAAAAGGTAACAACGATATAAATACTGTTCGTTTTCTCACACAAACCGCTCGTTTCGTGTCTTAGGCCATCAATGTGTACTTACGATGGGGAATTGTTTCATTTGGACGATGGGGAATTGTTTTAATTTGGACTTTGTGCATGCTCTTTGAGACAGTGACCATAGACCTGCATTATATGACTGACAGACAAGAACGGTTTGACCTAAAAATATCAAAATTGAAACTACTGCGGAAAAAAAGACACCTACATCTTGGATGCCCTTGAGGTAAGCCAAAACATACCAAAATTTTATTTCAAAGTGAACTATCCCTTTAATATTAGTCTCCAAATAGTTGGTAATTTTAGTGGTAGACCCTTTATGTGATTAGTTGTAAATAAATACATGGGCCACTGGGTTCGTAAGATTCAATGTTTTATTGTGTGAGAAAAATTAACTGAAAATTAGTATTAAATTAGAAGCAAAAAATAATCGCTATTTCATTAAAAATCAGTCAAATAAAAATCAGATCAGTGCAACAAAACAAGACAGGTTTAATTCAGATATGAGACATGGTGTAAGACTGACAGTAGATTAAGTGTCTCTCTCATCGTCATCGGGAATGAAAGTGTGTCAGTGTGTTTAGCGAATGTAGGGAAGTAAATGCTCATTAAACCACTCTCGGGTGAACTGTAGGTGATCTCCATCACTGGCGAGGAACACAAGCTTTCCTGCAGAATCCATCTCTGCCAACCCCAGGCGATCCTGACGATACAAAATAAAGGTAGATAAATCCCTATATATACACTTAATATGGGAAAATGTTCAGTTAATATTATTGGTGCACCGTGCTTTCGAAACGGAATTCATGAAGCTTCGAAACCTTTACGAATCACTTGTTTCGAGGTTTCGAACCAATGATTCGTAGCGCGCAAAGTCACGTGATTTCAAGTCGGGGCGATGATCCCTGTTCTTTTTTATTTATTTTTTATTTTATATAATATTTAATAGCGTTTTGGTCTCTTATTGGACTGATTAATCAAGCTCTCCATTTGTTACAAACCAATGATTCGTAGCGCGCAAAGTCACGCGATTTCAAGTAGGGGCGATGATCCCGTTCTTTATTTATTTTTTTATTTTTTTTATTTTATATTTTATATAATATTTAATAGCGTTTTAGTCTCTTATTGGACTGATTAATCAAGCTCTCCATAAAACAAGCCCTACAATGTTATAAAATAACATATAATAACATATAAAATAACACGTCGTATTCACTGGTATTAGATGACTTGTTAATTGCATTTAATAGATTAAACTTTCATTAATAAATTTGTAATTGGTTTGTAAAAGGTGTTTTTTATGCATGTCTAGCATTGTCGTTGCATTTACACTGTTTTGACCAGCAGGCGTCACCAGTGCGGCGTTTTGAGCGCTTACAAACAGTGATTCATTTTTGAGAAGCAGTTGATTCAATTGAATCAAAGTTTTCAAAGCTTCGTTTCTCCCATCACTAGCTTCAATTGAACAGGAAATGTGGTTACAGTATCATCAAAGTAATAAATAAAATAGCAATATTATGCAGGATGTAAAGTATTTAAAAAATAAAATACAAAATGTGGGTTAAATGTCGATAATTAATGAGAGAGAAAAAAAGACAAGCATGTTTACCTCTTTATATATTGCACTTTCTTGCAGCGTTTCCAGCTCTTTACCTTGACCGGTTTTATAGAAACCAAACCACTAATAACGAAAATTCAGTTAGTAAGAGATTTTAATTCAATAATAAAAGAAAGATTTAAAATAAACTATTGACGTACCTCAGAATCCACAGGATCGACCATAGTGTCCTGTAGGAACTTAACCATGACAAACTTATTCAGAGACATGAGATTCTTCTTGTAGGTCTCATTCACCACCTGACAGAAAAAGCAATAATTTACACCACACAGCCAAATATATCTATTTTATAGTAATTTCTCCCTCATCCTCAGACTTACCCGCTCCTGATTAATGTCAGCAAGGAAGAGACTGTACTTTTTATACAAGTCATCATTGAGGGGATCGTGCCAGTACTGAGCCTGCACCAAGCTAACAAAAAAAACAAAATGCTGTCATGTGCTCAACTTCTACACTAGAGATTATGGGAGTTTAAACCTATATGATATGATATTTTATAGTTTCTATAGTGCTTGCACAATTTGCTACTCAAGGTTTGGGCTTCACAATCCTAATGGATTTTGACTGATCATATCGACTGCAATCATAAAAGCTGGATTTCTTTTGTAATTTTGTCTGGCTCAACCAGACATTGGTTGGCGTAGTTCGTGTAAATAGCCTCTGACAACATGCGGCATATTTGCACTTGGTGTAAATAGACACTCCGAAACAATAATCAGTTTGATAATAATCAATAATCAACATGAACTGGTCTGTTGAGAAGCCCATAAGCAAGCACGCACTGTTTCTGAATCGCGTCAGTGTAAGCTCCTGAGTTCAGCTTCTTACGAATCCAGTCACAGATATGAGAGCTTTCACCAGGACAATGAGGAAGACCAAATACCCCTGCGATTTACAGAAAAGAGGAAGAGAGAACCACATGTCAGACGAAAACAGGATTTAAAAAACAGCTGTTTGACTCATTTGAACTTTATATTCAACAGAAATACTGAAAGATGCATCACGGTTTCCACAAAAATATGAAGCAGCCCGACTGTTTTCATCATTGATATTTCTTGAGCAGTAAATCAGCATATTAGTCATGTGACACTGAAGACTGGAGTAATGATGCTGAAAACTCAGCTTTGATCACAGGAATAAATTACAGTTGACAATATATACAAATAGAACGATATTCATTTTAAACCACAATAATTTTACAATATTACTTTTTTTTACTATTAAATGAATGCATTGGTGAGCATAAGAGACTTTCAAAAACATCTCACTGACCCCAAAATCTTGAATGGTAGTGTGTATAATTTTAAATGTTGTAATAGATTGTATGGAAGCTTGTTTCCGCCACTGAATAATAAATAAGTAATAATAATTGTGACTTTTTATCTCACAATTGCGAGATATGAAGTCAGAATTGTGAGAAATAAAGTCGCAATTCTGAGAAATAAAGTCACAATTGGAAGATATAAAGTTAGAATTGTGAGATATAAACTATTCTGAGGTAAAAAAAAATTAAAAATCCGTCTTTTTTCCCTTAGAATTGGACTTTATATCTCACAATTGTGATTTTATCTCACAATTCTGAGAAAAGAATTTTCTTTTCTCAGAATTGCGAGATATAAACGCGCAATTATGTGATATAAAGTCAGAATTCTGACTTTATATCTCGCAATTCTGACTTTATAACACGCAACTGCGACTTTATTTCACGCAATTCTGACTTTATATCTCGCAATTCTGAGAAATAAAGTCAGAATTGCGAGATGTAAACTCGCAATTGTGAGATAAAAAGTCGCAATTATCTTTTAAAATGTTTTATTTTGTGGTGGAAACAAGCTTCCATAAGATTGTGACTGCAAATATTATAAAATTATATTCCATGAAACTTTATTCCATATACTCCATTATTTACAGTTGCATATCTTGAAGCAACATAATCAAAACAAGGTAGTTATGCCACATTGTTCCCGTAAACTCCTAACCACTTTTAGGAAGCAAGTGTTGTTTGTCACATTACCTTGATGCTGCCCACCGACCGAGATCAGGTTCTTCATCGGGGGATCAGGACAGCGCTGAGCAACTGCTCGCCTTACGAAAGACAGACACGATTACACTTCTGATAACCCTTTGCATGAATATATCTGTATAATAACCACTCACAGAAACTGTGACCCTTGGGAGAAGCCCATTGCATTGTAGCCTCCCTTCAGTTTAGGGTCCTGGGACAGCTGATCACAAACCATAGACACCTGCTCATTGACATCCATGAAGAAGCCATTTTCAGTGTCCTGTGAAACAACAAAATCAGACACTTTTATTCGAAACAACTACGACAGTGACAAGAATGGCGGGTGTCGACCTGCTTTACCTGGATAATAGACTTGCCGATCATCAGGGAAAGCACATAAATTCCTGGGACTTCTTGTTCCACCATCTTCTTGATCGCACCCATGCTCAGGGGATTACAACAACTGTCTCCTGCAAATCACAGTGATAATTAGCAATTATCTAGTTATCTTTATAGTAAATGCAGAAGGTCATTTTTGTGTGTTTAGGTCATTTCACACAAAATATGGCTTTTCCATAGATCATGACACTAAAGGGTATTTATTAGAATAACAAATATCTTATTCTCACCAAGGCTTTATTAGAATACAGTAAAAATAGTCATATTTATTTTAATATTAATTTAAAATAGCCGTTTTCTATTTGAATATTTTTTAATATTCTGTGATCAAAGCTGAATTTTCAGCATCATTACTCCAGGCTTCAGTGTCACATGATCCTTCAGAAATCAGTCTAATATGATGATTTGATGCTCAAGAAACATTTATATAAACATTATTATTATTATCAATGTTGAAAACTGTTGTGCTGCTTCATCTTTTAGGGGAAACTGTGATACATTTTTTCAGGATTATTTGATGAATAGAAAGTTGAAAATAATTTGTTTGAAATAGAAATCTCATTATAAATGGAGATTTAAATACAAAATAATTAGTGCTGTCAAATCGATTAATCAAATCTAAGATAAAAGTTTGTATATATAATAATAATAAATTTTATTTATATTGCGATTTTCTCAAACCCAAAGCGATAATGTGTGTGTGTGTGTGATACATACAGTATATATATATATATATATATTACACACATATTATATATTTACAACCTTTTATGTTAGATCCGATTCATTGATTTGACAGCACTAAAAATAATATATTCTATTTTCATATGTATATATAAATTGCATATCTCAAAAAGCTGGTGTCAGTTTTTAGTTGCTAAGTCACTCTGTGTACACAAAGGCCTTTTTGTGGAGTGACACTGTACATTACCCTGATGATTCCCGTTATTCAATGGCATATGGGTAGCAATATTCAATTTGAAATGTAATATGCAAAATGACAATGCAATATTTAAAATGACAATTCATTTCTGTATTTAAATGTACATTTTCCATTACATTCGTGCAACGTTGGTGCAAAATGAAAATGAAAAATCAATTATATAATTTACTTTTGCCATTTCATACAATAGTTTTAATATGTAAATATGCGCGATATTTAATGAAAATGCAATCGCAAGTGTCTTAACTGTGAGTGTAAGTGCAATTAAGAAAAATAACATTTAAATGATCATTTTGCTACAGTTTTGGCTTGAACATGTTAAATCATTTCTTTAATACATTTTAATTTTGCAACTTAAAAAGCGTTAAAATATGTATTCAATTTACATATTAAAACTAGTGTATGAAATGGCAAATGTAAATTATATAATTGATTTTTAATTTTAATTTTGCACCAAACGTTGCTTAAATGTAATGGAAAATGTACATTTAAATACAGAAATGCATTGTCATTTTGCATATTACATTTCAAATTTAATATTGCTACTAATATGCTTCCATAATTATGAACCAGCAGGTTTGATTAATCGTGATGTGATATGATATGATGTGATGTGTCTCACCCATGCCGTGCCATATGACCAGAGGAACAGAGGCATTAGATCCGCACGAGGAGCCGCACAGCAGCAACACACACACAGACACACCGATGAGGCGAAGCTCCATAGAGAACCTCATTCTTCAGTCTCAGTCTGAAGATTCAACACATTTACATTCTTTAACAGAACACGCTTACAGGAACTGGGAAAGCACTAAACAAGGAAGTGAATAACTCGATATCGTTTCGTTTCTTTAATATGTGCGAATATACAACCGGAAGCCTCGATTTTACCAAGCAAGGAATGGGTACCTTATATGAATTGCGTTGATAAATGCTTAAAAATGATCAGTTTAAGCCACTGTGTACTTACTGTGATTACTTTCTGTTCCTCAATCACATGACAGACGAAAACACCGCTCACTTCCAACTAATGCTGTTATTGGAAAGATATTAGATGTATATACCATAGCGTTAAACCTGTCCATAGAAACAAACACAGTCAGTCGATCCAGAGCGTTTATGTAATGATGTTTTCCAGAGCAGGAAGTCTCGAGATCACGTGATCAACAGTTGAGACAAAAACAGATGTGACTTTCTCAACACTTCACCTCACCGGTCAGCGTTCATGTTTCCCGGTATATTAAACATTTAGTACCTATAGAAAAAATTAAACGGTTTGTAAGGTTATGGAGGGGCCGTAAACGAATCGTCTTCTTCATAAACATCCAGCGACTGTCAAGAATCTTACATTTGTTTGGGAAACATGTTAATGGTAAGTATAAATAAAAAGTGTGTTATATGTCATTGGATACTTTGTATTTCTATAAATAGCGTAACAAATATATATGTACAGGGTGCGATTTGCCGGGGGGATGCGTGGGATTTCCCCCTTTCTGGTCAATGTATCCCTGCCTCTGCTTAATTATTTTTATCCCCGGTGGGGTTAAATTTATCCCCCCCTCAAAGTGATTAGTGCTACTACACTAGTGGCGAGACGGATCACAAAACTTATCACGGATCCGTGGTTTGATTAAAGTCAATTTTATTTTAAAATGCGCTACTTTGGCTGGCTCTAGAGCCTAAGTCCCTCCCCTTCCGGTTGACCACCATGGGACTTTACTTAGGAAAAAATATTGTATGGTAGTCAATGGCGCGAGACAACAAATATTTTGATCTCGTTTGAGGCATACACTGAGTTTCGGTTAATTTATGATGAGGTGCGGTCCAGTTCACGTGCAATGCAAGTGATCGCGGCGCGCTGGCGCCTCTATGATTATATTGTCTGCTATATTTGCTTCTTATTTATTAAATGCAGGCAATTCGTTGATGTAAAATTGATTAAAATTAAGATACAATTTATACAAAACGAAATTACAGAAACGAAATTCAGTTTAAAGAAAGGTTTTCTACAAAACAAAACTTAATGAAGTGGTCAAAATCATGTCTGACCCGCTCCATGTCTCTCGATATATTGCGCATCCTATCTTACTCATGCTGTTCACTTTTCATAAAAAACATATAACATTATACTATTTTAGAAAATATGAAACTAAATGAGCTTATTTAATGGCTACAACAGTATAGTAGGCCTACAGACTTTTTATTTGTAGGGGAGACCGGGGACAGTTGCAACATGTAATTTTTCTCCAATCAGAAACAAGCTAGAGTGATGACACTCATACTGCACATGCACAGTTAGACCCTCCCCCCACTAAGAAGACAGTAGACATTATTCAACATCTGCTGCTGCATTTATTGAACAAAACTTGTTTTGGAGGTATGAAAGTACATTTTTTCATGAGATATATATTTTTTTCATACTGTCCAGACATTTTGTATGAATTAATCAAAACGTACTTAGTTTGAATTATTGTTTTGTTGACTTCTAAGTGACATGGTTAGCATGTGTCAAAGTCAGTGTGTCTAGCAGGCGTATGATGTTCTGTCATGGCTGATAGGGTCGGGGACAGTTGCAACAAGTTATAAATTGCACGTTTAATAAAGGTTTGTTGCATTGCAAATTGTTCAATTCTTCCTGTCTGACACTGAAATATGGAGAGATTGTATAGCATTTGTAACACCTGCACACTGAATCTATGTAGGCCTATGTTCTGCACATAAACAAACAAAACTCAATAACTGTTATTTGATAAATATGACTAAATAAATAAATTATAGGCTACAATAATACTATTGAAATAAATAATACTATAATATTATAGTAGGCCTAAAACAGTTAATATTTTCAGAATTATATGCTCATTGAGACAAAAAGCTCAAATTAATTAGAGAAATTTAAGGTATTTTTAACGTGTTGCAGTCGTCCCTGGGTTGTGTTGCAACCGTCCCCTGGGTCGGGGTCAGTTGCAACATCTGACTTCTTCCATTCAAGTCAAGTCAAGTCATCTTCATTTATATAGCGCTTTTAACAATGTAGATAGTTTCAAAGCAGCTTTACAGAGATAAACGTATAATTTAAGGTAACAGAGATTGTTTTGGCTTTATAGCGGTTCTTTAATAAAGTTATTTTCCAGCTAAAGTTAGTTTTGATTGATTCGCTTCCGTCGCAACGATCATTTGTTATTAAATTAGGGGCCGCTAAGACGACACCATTCTCTCTACACAGACTTTAAATGCGAACCTGTGAGAAACGCTGATGGCGTTCACATGCGCATTAAGAATATATATATATATATATATATATAGTCATCATATGTATCATGTTTTTACATTTAGCTGATGTTTTCTTCACTTTTTCTTATTTATGCTGAGGCAAATAAATGCCACCTGAATCACTGATGCTATAGACATAAAGATGTTGGATGTTGTGGCTGATGTTTACTCACAACATGTCAGCTGATCTGTTCTATTAACCTTTGTGCTGGTCATATGTTATGCTCAGATGCTGTCATGTGCTCAACTTCTACACTAGAGATTATGGGAGTTTAAACCTATATGATATTTTATAGTTTCTATAGTGCTTGCACAATTTACTACACAAGGTTTGGGCTTCGCAATAGATGCAGTCCACATCTGAGTGAGTATTTCTCTCTCTTTTTTAAACCAAAAACTATTAAAATACTATTAGACCTTTTAAATGAAGATTTAGTAATAGTATTTAATGACATGAAAATCACAAAGATTGAAAGGGGAATGTGGAGATGTTTACATATGTGCAATATAACATATGACCTGAATTGCAATAAATAATATTAAAGACTATAGAACAGATCTGGAGAGAAAAAAACAGGATGAAAAAAAGCAATGCTAAAGATTTAATAGTATTTGAAAGGAATAAATGAACCCAAAAGGTCACGAACGAAGAACGTTGTCATAGAATTCTTCTGAAAGAATCAAAGAAAACTGAGACCGACTGAATATATTCATGAATGAATATTGACTGAGTAAAAAATGACTTTAGAAAGATGGCAGCATCTTTATTTTATGATCTCCATATCTCTGGGATTGAACCATTTAGGGTCTTTAAAATTAAGATGCCAAAAGAAATGTGTGTTAAGTACCAGAATCTAGAAGTATATTAAGATATCTTTAATACTTCTTGAGTTACAGGCATGCAAATTTGGGGTAACAAGCAATAAGTGCTTTTTCCCCATTTCTGAACTTTCACCGTTGCTGTCTTTTGTGTTCACCTTTCTTCTTGTATTCGTTTCTTTTGTTTTATGTAACTTGAGTATACAGTGTCCCACTGTATGTTACTAGTCCTGAAAGAGGCGGACAGTTAAGAGCGTCACGTGACATACACTGCAACACGTAGGGTTTTTTGAGTTGTCTAGTACACTAGGTTAGGGGCGAGTGCCACTCCATGTACTTTTGGTTTTGGGTAGTCAGTGAAGGTTAGATAGGGCATCATGGACGCTGAAGATCTTTGTTTTCTTTCTTTATTTTCTTAGTTAGGATTTGAGGTTATTTAAAAGTTAGATTTCGTTTGGTTTTGTTACTTTCTTTTCTTTGGCCATCCACGTCCCCTCTTCCTCTTTGTGGTATTATTGACCATTACAGAAATTCTGTATCCACTGTATATATTTATCTATATTCTTTATGTGTTTGTCTTAGGCTACTTCACTTTTGCCTATAACCTTGTTGTACTGATTAAAGGTGTTGGCTTTTTGCACAGTTACCTGGAGGTGGGTCTTTGTACAACATATAGATTATATACAGTACTGTGCAAAAGTCTTAGGTATGTTAATATCCCCCCCCCCCCCCCCCCCCAAAAAAAAAAATGGTTTTAAGTCAGTTATTTATATTTTTTTGCTGTAGTGTGTCAGTAGGAAATATCAGTTTACATTTCCAAACATTCTTTTTGCCATTAATTGTAATAATCCAGTGAGATTTGTGTATGCACAAGGAGTCTGACAACAGCCGGTCTGATCTGATCTCACCATCATCGAGTCCGTCTGTGATTACATGAAGAAACAGAAGAAACTGAGACAGACTAAATCCAGAAGAACTGCGGGAACGTCTCCGAGATGCTTGAAGAAACCTTCCTGCAAAGCTACAGTACTGTGAAAAGCACTGGCACTTGTGTTAAAATGCTGTAAAGTGAGAATGCTTTCAAAAATAAAATCACAAATTGAATTTATTTATGATTTAACTTCTATTAACTAATTCAAATCAATATATGGTGTAACGACACTTTGCGTTTAAAACGGCTTTTGTCCAGGTACACTTGCGCATAGTTTTTCAGGAAGCTTTGCAGGAAGGTTTCTTCAAGCGTCTCGGAGACGTTCCCGCAGTTCTTCTGGATTTAGTCTGTCTCAGTTTTTTCTGTTTCTTCATGTTATCACAGACGGACTCGATGATGGTGAGATCAGATCAGACCGGCTGTTGTCAGACTCCTTGTGCATACGTACATGTACAAGCTCAAATGTACAGTTTTACTTCTTCCTACTCCTTTTCGCACATGAGATAGAAGTATGTTCACACAGGAAAGTAAGGTACCTTGTTTGCTGCTTATCTGTTGTTGTTTTTTTCTTTTTTTAATGTTTTGAACATTATTGTATTTTATTTTATATATTCTTCTCTCATGTTCGAAATAAAGATTTCAATCAATCAATCAATCAATCAATCAATCAATCAAATCTCACTGGATTATTACAATTAATGGCAAAAAGAATGTTTGGAAATGTAAACTGATATTTCCTACTGACACACTACAGCAAAAGATATAAATAACTGACTTAAAATATTATTAAGTCGGGGGGATATTAACATGCCTAAGACTTTTGCACAGTACTGTATGTTTCTCTTTAATTTTAAATGCTGGACCCCCAAACCCCTAGACTAAATCGGGGGTCGTAACACATATAATGCAACAGAGCTCGCTAAAGTCAACAGATTTAACTAATAAACCTACCAATCTCTGTGTAGAAATAAAATAGTGATGCTTCCTGCGATCTTTCTAATCTAAAAGTCATTTTTACCCAGCCGTAATTTGGCTCCAAATCTCAGGCGAAAATTGTCATTTTGACCCCCTCGACAAAATAGTGAATTAATCAGTAAATATACATCCATCACATTTAATAATTTGTCTTTCTTCTTCATTTATGTATTTCTTTCACCAGAAGAAAAAAAATTAATACATTAGCCGGGGACCTCTGGTTGAGTTGACACGGAATGACCCAAATGTCTTGTTTTTGTTTCAGGATTTGTGGATGTCATACTTCATCTAGCTCAAAACGTCCACCTTAACCGCTGCGATCATGGCGCTAAACCACGGCTACTCCATTAACTCGAGCGCAGACGACCAGGACAGTGACACTGCGCCACTTTTAGAAAGAAACGTGGAGAAAACCACAGGTTAGTCTGCGATTTGATCTTTTGCAGTTCGTAAAAAATCTGCATGAAAAGTTGTGGTGTGTTTTTAATGAGCTTCATAGGTCTTGTCACACAAATACTACTGTAGTGTGGGGTCAGTAAGATTTTTAATGCTTTTCAAAGAAGTCTCTTATGCTCACTGAGGCTGCATTTATCTGATCCAAAATACAGTAATATTGTGAAATATTATTACAAGTTAAAATAGCTGTTTTCTATTTTATCTATTTTAAAATGTAATTTATTCCTATTTTCATTCCTATTTTCAGTTTTTGTGATCACTGTTTATTTTTAGGATTCTTTTATTATTCTTGATCAATTTAATGCATCCTTGCTTAATAAAAGTATTATTTTTAGTGCTGTCAAATCGATTAATCGCGATTGACCGCATCTAACATAAAAGTTTGTGTTTATTTGATATGTGTGTGTGTGTTTTATTTTAAGTATATATATATATATATATATATATATATATATATATATATATATATATATATATATATATATATATATATATATATATATACAGTGAGGAAAATAAGTATTTAAACACCCTGCTATTTTGCAAGTTCTCCCACTTAGAAATCATGGAGGGGTCTGAAATTGTCATCCTAGGTGCATGTCCACTGTGAGAGACATAATCTAAAAAAAAAAATCCAGAAATCACAATGTATGATTTTTTAACTATTTATTTGTATGATACAGCTGCAAATAAGTATTTGAACACCTGAGAAAATCAATGTTAATATTTGGTACAGTAGCCTTTGTTTGCAATTACAGAGGTCAAACGTTTCCTGTAGTTTTTCACCAGGTTTGCACACACTGCAGGAGGGATTTTGGCCCACTCCTCCACACAGATCTTCTCTAGATCAGTCAGGTTTCTGGGCTGTCGCTGAGAAACACGGAGTTTGAGCTCCCTCCAAAGATTCTCTATTGGGTTTAGGTCTGGAGACTGGCTAGGCCACGCCAGAACCTTGATATGCTTCTTACAGAGCCACTCCTTGGTTATCCTGGCTGTGTGCTTCGGGTCATTGTCATGTTGAAAGACCCAGCTTCAACCCATCTTCAATGCTCTAACTGAGGGAAGGAGGTTGTTCCCCAAAATCTCGCAATACATGGCCCCGGTCATCCTCTCCTTAATACAGTGCAGTCGCCCTGTCCCATGTGCAGAAAAACACCCCCAAAGCATGATGCTACCACCCCCATGCTTCACAGTAGGGATGGTGTTCTTGGGATGGTACTCATCATTCTTCTTCCTCCAAACACGTTTAGTGGAATTATGACCAAAAAGTTCTATTTTGGGCTCATCTGACCACATGACTTTCTCCCATGACTCCTCTGGATCATCCAAATGGTCATTGGCAAACTTAAGACGGGCCTTGACATGTGCTGGTTTAAGCAGGGGAACCTTCCGTGCCATGCATGATTTCAAACCATGATGTCTTAGTGTATTACCAACAGTAACCTTGGAAACGGTGGTCCCAGCTCTTTTCAGGTCATTGACCAGCTCCTCCCGTGTAGTTCTGGGCTGATTTCTCACCTTTCTTAGGATCATTGAGACCCCACGAGGTGAGATCTTGCATGGAGCCCCAGTCCGAGGGAGATTGACAGTCATGTTTAGCTTCTTCCATTTTCTAATGACTGCTCCAACAGTGGACCTTTTTTCACCAAGCTGCTTGGCAATTTCCCCGTAGCCCTTTCCAGCCTTGTGGAGGTGTACAATTTTGTCTCTAGTGTCTTTGGACAGCTCTTTGGTCTTGGCCATGTTAGTAGTTGGATTCTTACTGATTGTATGGGGTGGACAGGTGTCTTTATGCAGCTAACGACCTCAAACAGGTGCATCTAATTTAGGATAATAAACGAGTGGAGGTGGACATTTTAAAGGCAGACTAACAGGTCTTTGAGGGTCAGAATTCTAGCTGATAGACAGGTGTTCAAATACTTATTTGCAGCTGTATCATACAAATAAATAGTTAAAAAATCATATATTGTGATTTCTGGATTTTTCTTTTTAGATTATGTCTCTCACAGTGGACATGCACCTACGATGACAATTTCAGACCCCTCCATGATTTCCAAGTGGGAGAACTTGCAAAATAGCAGGGTGTTCAAATACTTATTTTCCTCACTGTATATATATATATACAAACTTGTATGTTAGATGTGATTAATCCATTTTACAGCACTTAATTATTTTCTTTCAAAAAGAAAAAAAAATCTAACTGACCCCAAACTTATGAAAAGTAGTGTACTAAGTGACTATAATCTTTATAAATATTTTTTAAATGTATAATTATTTGACATTTCAGAATGTGTTTGTATGTGTGACAGTGCCTCCCAAATGCTGCTCAGTGCGATGCAATCTGGCTGCTATGATGTTCTTTGGCTTTGCTGTGGTTTATGGTCTGCGTGTAAATCTCAGTGTTGCCATGGTTGCTATGGTAAATGGAACCAATGACCAGCCGCCATCCAATAGCAATGTATCAAACGAGTGTCCGGGATCCTCCCATACACTTGACAACAACAGCCAAAGCTCAGAACAGCCAGGGGTAAGAATACACTGCACGCAGCTTTTCATGCTCTGAACCTGGCAGGTCTCCACATATGTCATGGGTTTGTTCTTATACACTACCGTTCAAAAGTTTGGGGTCGGTAAGATCCTTCCCTCGGGCCATTTTGATTCTAGAAGTTGTGTACCTTCCCTCGCGGGTCAATTTGACCCCCTTAGGAATGAATGCTAAAAATGCTAAAACTTCACCAATGATTTTATACATATGTTTCTGAATCATAGATCTGAATGCATACCGTAGTTAACTGACTTTAGGACCCAGCGGAACAGCCCATTTGCTCCAGATACAGCTATGAGGCCATCTAGTGGCAAGACTCATGAAATATCATGTGATATTATTATTATTATTATTTTCAGTAAGAGGTCGGCAAAGACACCCAATGTAAAATATTTTGAGCTGAATTAAAAGGGTTATACATGAAATTTTGAATTTACATTGAAAGAATGTGAAGAGTAGGCTTAAATGATTATTTATTTATTATTTATTGATCAAATCTAGTAGTTTAAAGGTAAATACAATTAAAAATAACAAAAAATCTCCCAAAAAAATGTGCATTAAAAATAGAAAAAATATTATCAAAATG
This sequence comes from Vimba vimba, assembly GCA_022828995.1. NCBI lineage: Eukaryota > Metazoa > Chordata > Actinopteri > Cypriniformes > Leuciscidae > Vimba > Vimba vimba. The sequence goes on along the minus strand of CM040824.1, from coordinate 3,720,787 downwards.
AAATGTAATAAGGTTTCTGGACAAAATAAAAAGTATAATTGTAGGGCTTCGGCTCATTTTGACCCGTGAGGGAAGGATTTGTTGCAAAGTGCGAGGGAAGGATGAGATGTTTTTGAATATGTATTTTAATCCTGTTAAGCCTATTAATTTCCTGGCTTTCAGAATAAAAGTATTAATGGGATAGTTCACCAAAAAATTGAAATTTTGCCATCTCTTAGTTGTTCCAAACCTGTATGAGTTTCTTTCTTCTGTTGAACACGTAAGAAGATATTTTAAATAATGTTGGTAATCAAACAATTGATGGAAACAAATACAATGGAAGTCAATGTTTGATCTCCAACATTATTTAAAATATATTCTTACGTGTTCAACAGAAGAAAGAAACTCACACAGGTTTGGAACAACTTGATGGTGAGTAATTTTGGGTGAACTATCCTTTTAATGTCTTTTAATAACCACAACAATTTACTCACCCCAAACTTTTGACCAACATTTTTGGGTTCTTGTCATATTTCTCTCTCTTTAATTTTCTTTCCCAAGATTCCAAGATACCCATGGAGTCCCGAAACACAGGGAATGCTGCTTGGTGCGTTCTTCTTCGGATACCTGTTCACTCAGATCCCGGGTGGATACCTGTCGGGTCGTTTTGGAGGAAGCCTCTTCCTCGGGGGTGGTGTTCTCGGGACGGCCGTCCTCACTCTCCTCACTCCTCTGTCAGCTCAGCTCGGGTACAAGTGGCTGTTAGCCTTGCGTGCGCTCGAGGGATTCGGGGAGGTTAGAGACGTTTTAGTGACCAGAAATCCTCCGCACTGATACTTCGGTAACACTTTGCAATAAGAGTTAATTAACATGAACTAACAATGATCAATACATGTGTTACTGTATTAGTTAAAGGGATACTTCACCAATTAGCATTAAGCTTTGTATCAGTAGAAACCTGGTAGTATTTTCGAGTGACCGTGCTTCCCTCCCTCATGTCCCCCTGAGACGAGAGATTTCTGTATTGTGTGTCTGGAAAAAAACCTCTGATGACGCAAAAATCGTCATTTTGTGTCATCAGAGGCTCTTTTGTCCAGAGGCGAGAGACTCCAGCCAGTAGGAGGAGCTCGTCCCGCATGTGTTCAACCCGCCCATAGGGGGATCTCACGATAAAACGCCGTCTTTTCAGTTTCGAGTCGACTAGTAGCCTAGTTGTATCATTTCTTCCGATACTGCCCTCTGTAACCGGGAGGCGTGGCTTGGGAGTGGCCTCGTAGGGCAGCGAAGCAAGTGCATTCTGGGAGTTGTAGTCTTTCATCCACATGAGCCAAAAATACATTTTCTAGCTTTTCTCAGTCTAGAAGGCACCAACTTCTAAAATTATTTCACATTTCTACTACATAAATGACCCAATTTAAATACACATTCATCTTTCCAGCGGTGAAATATCCCTTTAGTGTTTGTTAATAAAAATACAGCTGTTCATTGTCTGTTCATGTTAGTTCACAGTGCATTAACTAATGTTAACAAATACAACCTTTGATTTTAATAATGTATTAGTAAATGTTAAAATTAATATTCAGTAAGATTAATAAATGTTGTAGAAGTATTGTTCATTCTTCATGTTAACTAATGTTAGAACCTTATTGTAAAGTGTTACCCATGATTCAAATGGAGAGTGTGTAAAATATGCATCTGTATTTGAGTGTGTGTGGTGTTCTTGTGTGTAGGGCGTGACGTTTCCTGCTATGATGGCGATGTGGTCCCGCTGGGCTCCTCCGTTAGAGAGGTCTCGTCTCATGACGCTCTCCGGTGCAGGATCGAGCTTCGGTGCCTTCGTGGCTCTTCCTCTCACTGGCGTCATCTGCCATAATCTGGGATGGCCGGCGGTCTTCTACTCCTGTGGTGAGGGAGACAAACGCTTTCGGGCAATAAGATTTAAATAAATGAAGAGTTCAGATGCAAAAGCCTCTAAGTGCCATCTGAAATTTTCTTCTAGAATGATCATTTTTATCAAGCTTGTATATTTAAGTTCAATAATTTCACTTTAATGGCAATGAAAATTACCTATTAATTGCCTTTTAAGTGAAATTACTGAACTTAAATATACGAGCTTGATAAAAATGATCATTCTAGAAGAAAATTTCAGATGGCACTTAGAGGCTTTTGCATCTGAACTCTTCAAATAGAAATTAATACAAGGATGCATTAAATTGACAAAGACATTATTATGTTACAAAAGATTTATATTTCAAATAAATGCTGTGCTTTTAAATTTTCTATTCATTTAAGAATGATGAGAATTTTTTTTATTGTGGTTTCTGCAAAAATATCAAGCAGTACAACTGTTTTCAACGTTAATAATCAGAAATATTTCTTGAGCAGCAAATCATATTTTTATTATTATTAAGATTTCTGAAGGATCATGTGACACTGAAGACTGGAGTAATGATGCTGAAAATTCAGCTTTGATCACAGGAATAAATTACATGTTAAAATTAATTCAATTAGAAAAGTTATTTTAAATTGTAATAATATTTTAGTGTTAGTGTTTTTACTGTATTTTTGGTGAGCTGAAGATACTTTTTCAAAATCGTTTAAAAATAAAAAAAATCTTACCAACCCCAAACTTTTGAACAGCATCCAGTTGCTTGCTCTTGTCTTCATATTTTTAATATCATGCTTAATGTAATATAAAATGATATCTTATATCAAACATGTATGTATTAAAGTGTTTTTAACCACCAGGTGGTGTAGGCTGTCTTTGGGCACTGATTTGGTTTCTCTTGGTGTCGGATGAACCCCGAACTCACCCAAGAATAAGTGACAGAGAGAAAGATTACATAATTACCTCAATCGGTTCACAGGTATGATCTACTTTTGATGATGCATACAGTTTGAACTCCTCCCTTATTCGTCAATCATGCTAAAATATAAAATCTAGCATGATGTAAATTTGTGTAACACTTTATTTTACAGTGCACATGTACTTACCATAGTAATAACAGTAAATTATGCATAATTACATGCAACTAACCCTCAACTAAACCCTTATCCTACCCTAACCCTATAGCAAGTACATGTAGTTAATTAATAATTCTCAGTACTTAAATATATAATTACACTGTAACAATGACACCTTAAAATAAAGTGTAACCTAAATGTGTTATTGTGCTTTGAACTAATCATCAAATAACATGAATTTCCCACATCATAATTAATCTGTGGTTTAGATCTACAGGCATTTATGATCCTGATCTGATATTTTCTCTGTTTTTAGGGTTTGCCTCATGGTTGGTCAGTGCCTGTAGTATCTATGGTGTTCTCTGTGCCTCTTTGGGCCATAATTATATCACAGATGTGCTCCAACTGGGCTTATTACACTCTCCTCACCTCACTTCCTACCTACATGGACACTGTGCTCCACTTTAATTTGCAACAGGTGAGGCAATCGGTATATTTTGATTGAACCAGTCTGGTTTCTGCACTGCGTCTCACTCTGTCTTGTCTTCATCCAGAACTCGTTCCTCTCTGCTCTGCCGTATCTGTTTGGCTGGCTGTTCTCGGTGGGCTCAGGTGTGCTGGCAGACGATCTGCTGGAGAGGGAGCTCCTGAGTGTCACCGCCATACGCAAAATATTCACTTTCATTGGTATGTGATTTGAATGGAAGCCACGGAATAAAACTATATTATGGAGCCGTGCACATGACGTGCAGACAAGAAATGTATATCGTGGCCGTGAGTTAAGAATTCGTTTTAGTAAATATAGTAAATATATTTAGTAAAACATGCTGACGTATTAGTAAGTCGTGGGAAAGAATTGTTAATTCGTGGCCATGATATACTGTTTTCCGTGTATGGGGATCCATACAAAATAAAAAAGATAATTGCAACTTTATTATCTCACAATTCTGACTTTATTTCTCGCAATTCCAAGTTTATAACTTTTTTTCTCCTAATTTTGAGTTTATATCACAATTTTGAGTAAAAATTTCAGAATTGTGAGATGCAAACTCGCAATTAAAATAGGTAATTTTGACTTTTTTTTGTCACAATTCTGACTTTTTCTCACAATTGTGATTTATATCTCACAATTCTGACTTTATAACGCAATTCTGAGGAAAAGAAATTCTCAATTTTTCTCAGTTCTGACTTTATTTCTCAGAATTGTCTCACAATTTTTTTTACATTTTTCTTGTAATTTTAGGTTTATATCTCACAATTCTGAGGGAAAAAAAATCTCAGTTTCTCTTTATTTTTCTCAGTTCTGACTTTATTTCTCAGAATTGTGAGACATAAACCTAAAACTGCAAGAAAAAAGTAAAAATTGTCAGACGTAAACTCGTAGTTAAAGAACATATTTGCGTCTTTTTACCTCACAATTCTGACCTTTGTTCTCACAATTGCAAGTTTATCACAATTCTGTCTTTATTTCTCTCAATTATGACTTTATTTCTCAGAATTGCGACTTTATAACTAGCTTTTCCAAGTTTATATCTCACAATTATGTTGCAATTGCAAGTTTATATCTCTTAATTTCTCAGAATTGTGAGACATAGACATATGGACTTAATTGTGAGAAAAAATCCCAGATAAATAGTCAGAATTCTGTGGACAGACAATATGGGACGTTTTTTTGTCACACATTTTAATGAATATTTATGGTGACCAAGTGTAAGAGGGGGACAGATACATATACATACTGACACTTCAATTGTAATGCAGCTTATAGGCAATTTTATTGATGTTTTTTGTGTCTTGTGTCCCATAGGTCTGTTTTTTCCCGCTGTTTTCCTGCTGGCGGTGGGCTTCTCGGGCTGTAGCGGTGTGATGGCCGTGACCTTTCTGACCACGTCCAGTGCATTTGGGGGTTTCAGTGCTGCTGGGGTCTTCCTTAACCAGATTGATATTGCTCCACGGTACAAAAACTAAACTGCTTGACTGGCTGAACAAAGCTGTTCAGTCGTAACGTAGGCTATGAGTTCTTGTCTGGAATTTACTATTGGTTTTTGAAGAATTTTGAAGAAAAAGAGTCTTGATTTGTAATGCTATGCTAATTCTAACATGCATCAGACAGTCTATCAATTAAGTACATCTTCCACTTTTGTTGCACCAGTTATATATGCATATTTTCTCAGGTACGCGGGAATGCTTCTCGGAATCACAAACACTTTTGGGACAATCCCTGGTGTTCTTGCACCAATTGTAGTGGGTTACTTGACCAAAGATGTAAGCTGTCCTTTTAATATGCATTATATATCTGCAGTTTGAAGTCATTTTGATATGTTTTTTGATGTATTCTCCCTTTCTTTGCTCCGAACAGCACTCAGTTACAGGATGGATGCATGTGTTCTGGTTGTCAGCCGGAGTGAGCGCCTTCGGAGCAATCTTTTACGTCATCTTTGGTACTGGAAAGATTCAGAGCTGGGCGAGGACAGATGAGGAATCAGACACAGATACACACAATTAAACATTCCAGTTGACCAATTCAGAGGGATATTAGGACTGACTTATTTAGGTTTTATCCTATATTCAACACATATGTTACTAGTCAAAAGTTTGGACGCACTTAAAAAAAAAAACACATTGGGTCTCATTCATGAAACATTCGTAAATATACAAGTAAATATGTGAGTGATTTGCGCGTAAAGAGACATTCCCGAAAACTCTTCTCCTGATTCACAAATACTTCGTAAACGTCAGATTTGATAGTGAAATGTGTGTGTGGGATAATGAATTCCAATCAGTCGTAAATGGGACGCGCGTGCACGCTCATTCGCAATTACCATAAATCCCGCCCATTAAAACCGACTGACAACTATATATGGGCATCATATTATGACACGAAACGAAGGATTTCAACATGTCTTCTCAAAAGCGAATGAAGAAGAGAAATTTCTCAGATGCAGAAATCGAAGTTTTATTATCAGAAGTTCATTCAAAACGCCACATTTTATTTTCAAGCGTACATAGTGGCGTATCAGGTCCTAAAAAAAAGGATTTTTTAGGTAATTCCTAAATGCTTTAGGTAAAAATGCTTGGCAGCAGATGCAGTCAATGGAGTTTCATCTGTTAATCGATCAGTCCCAGAAGTGAAAAGAAAATGGTTCGACATGAAGCTTGACTGCAACACTTGTGACTTGCGGACTTGTAAAAAAAAACAAAAAAACAGCTTGAATATATATATATATAAAAAAAAACAACTTGCGGACTTGTGTTCCGTTTGCAGATGCTATTACTGGCTCTCGTAATAAAAGTAAAAAGAAAAAACGTATGTAATTACTATATATAATATTTTTTCAAAATGCTGTGTAAATATGTACCCGATTACGGTGAATTAAAAGCCAGCCTTATTAATGAGCAAAACGTTCAGATGTTAAACGCACTATTTACGCGTGGCTGGGACCAGGTGTAGATTTCTTTCGTACCAACTAACATTTGGAAAATACGAACATTTTAATGAATCTGAAAATTTACGCCAGAACCACTTTACACACGATTTACACAAAAATTCGTTCTGCTCGTGTTTCATGAATGAGACCCATTGGTAACACTTTATTTTAGTGTCATTGTTTTATATATATATATAATTATTATATATAAATTATATATAACAATGATTTAGAGTTATTTGCATGTATGTATATATACTATTTTTATATATATTTATATTATTACTATTATTACAATAGTAAATGCATATATATATATATATATATATATATATATATATATATTACATGCATTTACTATTGTAATAATTATAAACTGTGCTTAATTACATGCAACTAACTCTAAATCATACCTAACCCTATAGTAAGTAAATGTAGTTACTTAATATAACTCAGTACTTAACTGTATAATTACAGTGTAACAAAGACACCTTAAAATAAAGTAACCAAAAATTGTTACTTTAAATGCTTAGACAAATATAAAATGTGCCTACTACTACCAATTCTTTTAAATGAACCAGATAGTATTTTTTTTTTTTAGGTCACTACATAATTTCCACACTTTGAATACTATTATTTATAAAAAACGTAAATGTCTGTCCAAACTTTTGACTCTGATATTAATTATATTTCACTCAGGGTTTTTTAAGGGAAAATCGGAAGTGCCTTAACAACAAGTGCTGTTTATTATTCTGCCGATATTTTACTCGTCGAGGAAGGATGGAATTGAACGGAATAATCCCGTTTCATAATTCTATTACTTTTGCAATCTTATAAATAAGTGTAAAATGTGTTACATTGGTGAAAACGAACAAATTTAGAGGATTCAACCATATTTTATTGCATTTTGAAAATACTTATTAATAAGCACTTTAATGCATCAATAATGAAAATACTTGAATCTTTTTGGTACCAGTGCTTTTCAGGTCATTTTAATCTTGCTATTGAAGTAACTGGACTCTATTAATTGTGTCAGTTCAGTTCTGGCTGCCATCTTAACATCTTCACTTTCCATATTACTGGCAGATACTGTTCATATTTACTGGAATAGTCCAGGCGGAAATTATTGTTTCATTATTGTTTGAAACTTGCCTTTTTCAAAAGTTTAAATGTTTAATGAGTTAAGTCATTAAGTTTCACTTAATGTTTATTTTAAGCACTCAATGTGTCTCTGTTTGAGTCACAATGGCAACGACATGAATATATCAATGCTTAAAATTATTTGAATTATTTTTTTTATTTTTTTAATCATAAATATTTCTGTACAATAAATGCAATGCAATGTTTACAGTGCAGATTTAGAGTCATGTTCATGCTTTGTCAGCACTAGTTTGTTATCTGCAAGTGAACAGATCACTAATCAACCATTTGCATACCTATGTGCAATTGCAGAGTAAATAACCTCACATAATTCTAATTGCTACAGTGCTATATGATGTATGATATGATGTATGAGCAAATATATCCAACCACACTCTAATTAAAGGGATAGTTCATCCAAAACGATGGATCCTCACCCTCATGTTGTTTCAAACCTGTATGAGTTTCTTTCTTCTGTCGAACACAAAAGTCTGTCTTGTTACTAACATTCTTTAAAATATGATATTTTGTGTTCGACAGAAGAAAGACACTCATACAGGTTTGGAACAACTTGAATTTTAATTTTTTGTGTGTGAACTATCCCTTTAACTGACGCTGTGCGGCGGCGGCCAGCAGGTGGCGCATCACATCGGTGATAAATGGTTAGATTATAATAATATCGCAGATTTTACAGCAGATTGTGTGTTTAAATGCTATATGTATTTTTAAAATGTGTAGGCCAATAACTAAAACGGTTGATGGGTAACATTACCAGATATAGGCACAATGACACTGCCTATTGATTTACGTTACATCAGCACTGTTGAGAAAATGACCCGGATGTACTTTGCTGAATGCGTCAAGATATCACGTGATTGCTTATTTACATGCGTGACCCTGATGTGAACGTGAAGAATGCAATGTAGCCTGACTGGATTTTTTAACTCTTCGTTTCACTGATATAGAGCGAATTTTGATGTGATACATCGAGTTTATCAACAAGACAGCGGAATATCCTTACTATTTTAGGCTAGTCTTTTTTAATTGTTCCTATTGTAAAAGCACTTATTCCTTATTTCCAGAATTTTGTGTATAAATAAATGATCTGGCGGACAAAACTAAGCCTGGGAGAGTCGTTAAATAACATTTCTTGTGTTGCAGTTTCACTAGCTGTTCAAGGGAGCAAAGTATTTGATCTATCAACTTGAGCTTTCCATAACACACCCTGTTATCTTGTTTATATTACTGTAGATTAGTCATATTTTCTTTTCTACCTGAAAGACCTTATCGAGGAAACATATTAGGCTTATATAGCCTATATATGAACTCGTTTTTTTAAAATAAACGAGTCAAATTTTATATTATTTTGTATATGTAACTTCTTTTTAGCAGTTGTGAAGTGATTTCCTTTCATTCATAGACATTTGCATTCTCACCAAATGTCTGAGACAGATGCATGGGGTTCTCACACATGCAGATGTTTGTTCCCTAACCCCCAGCCATTTGCATTATACCTTTAAAATGCATGGGGGGATTTGCAAGTGTAAGTGTGTGGCCTTGAGGGGGAGGGGGGAGGATTTCTACCTTTTAGGTTAAAGGTTTTTTTTTTTCTTTGTTACAAGAAGATTGGCCTAATATTTATGACTATATTGGACATTTTGAAGGCTATTTTTAAAGGTATGTTATGTTTGAATATTTTAAAAGCAATGTTGTTTTACTGGAGTTTTAACTTTATAACTAGAGTACAATAATTTAATTGTATGTCAAATAATGTATTTCATATCTGATTTAGAGCTAGAAAGCCCAAGGAGTCTTAGGCCCCACATCAATATTGACCCTTTTTTGTATGGAATATTGCAGTATTTATTATAAATGATTTATCCGTGCACATGATTATTTTCCTCATAATCTTTAATCAAAATAACTTCCTCTCCCTCTTGCAGCAACATTTATTCTCTGATGATGTGTTTACTGGCGGGAGGGCGGAGCAACCTGTCACTCACATGAGATTGACCAATAGCAAACCACAACCAAAATCAAGTCCCGCCCTACATTTTTAAAGCTTTTCTTTATTTATTTTTTATTCAAGAAACAGATGATGCAAATATACAAACACCTTCAGGAGTACATTAAGGTATAAAAAAATGACAGATAAGTATTAAGGATAATCATTTACATACATATAAAGAGGATAAATAAAAGATAAAAGGTTAAGTACCATACATTTTTGTAGGGAAACACTACTAACGGTATAGATAATTAGAAGAAAAAACACAATGTATAAGAGAAAGCTGAAACAACCGTTATTACAAAGGAATCTTTCATATTGTTCCAGGAATCTATCACATTTTTTCATTGCTATTTTTAAACTAAAAGACTTAAGCAGTGAGTTTACCTCAATCAAAAAATGTGAGAGAGTATGAAGTGAGCCCATAAATGTCTATTTACGGATGAAAAATTTGCCAGACTAAATAAAAAAGTTTTTTTCTTGTTCCAGAAGCTTTTTCATTCGGATATATGTCACAAATATAGGGAAACTTCCATTTCATGCATACTTTAAATTAGATGCATGCATAGAAATAGATGCATGTGTAGCAAAAAAATTACAATTTGCATTTATTCATTTAGCAGAAACTTTGATCCAAACCGATTTATGAGGCAAAACGCATAAGCATTGCTGCAATACTTATAAAGTAAGCCATAATACAAAGCTATCTTGCACTGAGGACTTCTGTGTTTGAGGCTTGAGAGAAAGAGAGAGAGAGAGAGAAGTTCAGGCCTTTCCCTCTGTATTGCATGACTCAACACTGATCTCATGCCAGACTCTGACGTTGATTCGTGGCACACATTCCCTGCCCTCCCCCACACTTGTGGAGTGCATGAGATAAAAACCAAATGGCAATTTATCTGGATAAATAGCTATTAAGCCTGTTAGCATTGTGCTGCTACATGAACCAGGCAAACAGGCCAGACCAGACCAAGAGTCGTCCCTATGAACAAAAAGAGAAATGTTCAGTGGTTTGAAATGGTTTGATATGCTGAGCTGTGTGTGTATGTTGAGTTGAGACTCCAGACAGCTGTGTTGAGGGAATAGTGATCATCTTTGGGCTGTGTGTGTGAGGAAAAGTGGGAATCACCGCAATTCACTTTCATTTTTTTTCTAAATTGCTGTGGAATCTCTTTTTTATTTCAGTCATGTGACTGCATGCTTACACAATTCTGTTTCCTTCATTTTCTAGGATTACTGTTAAAGAAGACCACAATCATGATGAATAAATAGACTTTTAAAAGGATTTGTTTGATTATTTACTTGCCCTTGTAGGTTCGGGTTGGCTTAATCAGAGTTGTTCAGGCTTTTCTATTTATTTAGATTAGCTGTTTCACAAGCATCAAGCTGACAGGTAAACTAACTTATCTTTTTGATTAAAATAAAGTTTCTTACCGGTATTTCAGTACTGAAACAAAATTGCAATGTGGAAGTAAAACTATTTTGATTGTGTGTTAAATATATTTTGCACATTAATCTGTTTTTTTGCGTAGTACACAATGCGTAGTAGTTTTATTAACTGATGTCTTTTGTGGACATAAATAATAAAATTCCAATGTCCTCCTGAACCCACTAAACTTAATTTTCACTCAATTTATTGCACATTTTGAAAACTGTGCTGCCCTGCATATTGTCTCATTATTATTATTAATGCACAAAATTCAGCTTTTTATTTCGATGTATTATCCGTTGACTATGCAAAGCATTGCTTGCATGAAGGACATTGTCTGAAGACAACAGTACTGTTAATGCAATTATGACTGATTATATTTTACTCAAATAGACGGTCGATCCTTATCACTGTCTGTGTTATACCCTGTGTTACTGTCAAGTTATATTATAAAAGTTTTGTCCTAAAATCTTTTGAGCTGCAAGTTTGTTTAAAAAAATTTTTTTATCATGTTCTCCAGCATTTTTTAAAATCCTGAAACATTATTTATTAGCAGGTTTAAATAAAAAAATCCTAGATTTCCAGTGATTTCTTTGACTTTTAGACTCCGCTGTGACTGTCACGGTATATGTGACCCGACTGTGCGCCTGTGCTGCTGATCTTGACTGAAAACAGCAGCTGTCGAACAAGCATCTGTTACCTAGAGAGAGTTAACTGGAGATGCCAGCTCTTTGAAATAAAGCTATGAGGAATGCAAGACATTGAGGATGGCATTAAAGGCTTGTATAGCATTGAAGGGAATGGAAGATTTCTAAAAACAATGAACTCTGAATGCATGACATGCATACAAACTAAGGGAAATTACGAACGTTGCATTGCCTCCCATGGGCTTATGTTTTAAAATAGGCTCGTCAAAATCTCACCATTCTGCAAATAGTCCTATCTGATGGCATTTGAATCTGAATAGATGAACCAGCGGGTGGAGATGCATCTGAGACAATGGACCTGAGTGGCCTTATCGACTCTGTGCTATTGCTGACTAATTTACATACAGGACTGGACTGATCACTGTGTCTCTGTTGGTTTCATCTAATAAAATACAATTATAATTCCTTTACATTCTCTGAAACTGATGCATGTGAACAAAAAGTCAGTTGTATAATCATAGTTTTTATTCTGAGAATAAGCACAAAGATGAGAAAGAAATGAACAGCTGTGTATATCTGCACTGCAGCAACTTTAACCAAACCCAAATAATTAAATGTGAACTAGTTTTAAGAAGTAAATGTGATGAAATGATTCAGTTTAATCCCTGATATAATGCAGTTTCAGTTTTATAGTGATGATTGCTGTCAATCATCATAAAGACATCAAAAATGTAAACTTGTGTGGTAAGCAAATCAATTTAAAATGGAAAGACTAAAGAGACAAATGTGTAATATATATATATATTTTTTTTTTTTTTTTTTTTTTTTATTATGTGTAATAAAGATTATTTATTGCCTATCTGTATTGGTATCTCGAAATATGTGGTATATATTCAGTAATGACATATTTTCCCATTATGTACCGGTCAAAATTAGTAAATGTTTCTGAAAGAAGTATCTTTTGCTCACCAAGGCTGTATTTATTTGATCAAAAATACAGTAAAAACTGTAATATTGTGAAATAATATTACACTTTAATTGTTTCCTGTTTTAAAATTTTATAGCCTATATTTCTATGATGGTAAAGCTGAATTTTCAAGCATCATTACTCCAGTCTTCATGATCCTTCAGAAATCATTCTAATATGATGATTTGCTCAAGAAACATTCATTTTTATTATCAATGTTGAAATCAATTGTGCTGCTTAATATTTTTGTTTTTTGGGAAACCAGAAACACTACCATTCAAAGGTTTTGGTTAAGTAATATAGGCCTATATATATATATATATATATATAAACTTTTATTCAGCAAGGACGCATTAAATTGATCAAAAGAGGCAGTGAAGACATTTATATTGTTACAGTAGATTTCAACTTCAAATAAACAGGGCCTACTTTTCTTTTTACCTTTCTATTAAAAGAATCCAGACAAAAATGTATCACGGTTTCCACAAACATATTAAGCATGCAAAACTGTTTTTAACATGCATACAAATAAAAACCATTATTAATAACTGAGCACGAATAATAACTGAGCACAAAATCAGCATTTTACCATGATTTCTAAGGATCATGTGACACTGAAGACTGGAGTAATGATGCTTCTTTGATCATCGAAATAAATTACAGTTTAAAACATTACAATAGTCATTTTAAATTGTAACAATATTTTACAGCATTACTGTTTATTTTTACAGTATTTTTTATCAAATAAATGCAGCCATGGTGAAATCAAGAGGCTACTTTCAAAAACCTTAATGTTTTCCAACTCTTTACTGTATATCGCAACATATCCCAAATATTTGTAAAAATATGATTTCAACCAGTGAACCCGATGCTCGGTGAAACAAAGTAGTGACGTCTCCATGACGAGGCGGGGAGATTTTCACGCAATTGTGTGTGATTTGCGGGTCGATTGGGAGGGAGAGGAAGCGGGGGGTTGTTCCTCCTCCCGCGTATAAATTCGCCAAACGAAGCATTTTTCTTCCTCTTTCTGTTACCTGGCAAAGGGGAGCAGCAGCCGAGGAGTTATCTCTCAATCCTGGTGAGTGCTTTTTCTACTGCATAGGCCTTGGGTTTTTAGTGTGTTATTGTCTGATAGCAACTTTTAGACAATTTGAAAAAAAATATATACTGTTGGCGGTTTCTTTTTAAATTTCTGCGGTGTTCCGTTACTTTGCGTGTTTTATCACTGACGGTTTATATAATGGTTTCACTCTAATTTTGTGTTTTAATGTTGTTTTTTTAATTTGTATGTTTGGAGGAGTTTGGGTTAATTATATTTTTCCATTGTTTCCGTGTACGTTTATCGTTCAAAGAATGAGAACCGGCAAGAGAACAAAGGCACTAACCGACTGAAGTCTCAGGCCTGTTAAAAGGCTTCCACACATTCTCGCATCCAACAGCTGTTACTAGAGACAGATGTCTGACTCCTTTTGGATGCCTTTCAGATATTTTAGATGTGTATTGTAACTTAATACCGCACTACTCTAAAGAAACACGTGTCGCAGTCGCCTTATGGTGAACTAGGCCGGTTGAAAGATGGGCCATCTCTTACTTTTCTTGCGAAATCCCCTATCAAAAGTTTTAAATATGAAAAATCCGTGCTTGTCTTGTGCGTTATTAAGCTTTCCCCTTTCTTTTCTTATACAGAAACTAATCAATCATGGGAAAGGAAAAGATCCACATTAACATCGTGGTTATTGGCCACGTCGACTCCGGAAAGTCCACCACCACCGGCCATCTGATCTACAAATGCGGTGGAATCGACAAGAGAACCATTGAGAAGTTTGAGAAGGAAGCTGCTGAGGTGAGTGTTTGGACGCTTTAACGTTTTTGTTCGTAAATAGATTGCGGCATAAGTTGAGGTAACAAGAGCCAAAATGGCGGCGGTAGCACGCGTTCCTGTGCTCAAGCCGGCTGGGTGTGGGAGTGGGCGGAGCTTAAGCTGGACTAGCGATGACGTTGCAGTTTCTGTAATGGCGCCTAGTAGGCCGAGCAACATGTGCACTAGCTCTATTCAACCTTTCAAGCAGTTTAACTTTTCAAATCAATTGTTTAATAACAAATTGTTAGTAACTTTAAATAAAAATGTACTCTTTTAAAAATGTGTATATATATATACATGTGTGAAATTTAGTTTGTGCCCTTATTTTTTTTATTATTTTTTTTCCTCCCTCTTGCAATGACTTTACTGATATGAGGGCAGGACAACTTGTTAGTCACATGAGATAACAGCAATAGCAAACCACAAAGATCCAATCAATTACCTGGTGGACAAAAATTAAGTTGTACCCTTTATCTTTTTTTGTTGTTGTTTTTTTGCATCATGGTTCATGTTAAAGTAATGCCTCCCTTTTATTAACGTTTAATATCTGTTTCTCAAATAGATGGGCAAGGGCTCCTTCAAATACGCCTGGGTGCTGGACAAACTGAAGGCCGAGCGTGAGCGTGGTATCACTATTGATATTGCTCTCTGGAAGTTCGAGACCAGCAAGTACTACGTCACCATCATTGATGCCCCTGGGCACAGAGACTTCATCAAGAACATGATCACTGGTACTTCTCAGGTAGGTCTACACTCCATTCTTACATAATTGTGCTCTTTGGGAGTAATACTGAAGTAGGGTGTGGTTTAACTGTTCTTGTGTTCTTCCCACCCAGGCTGACTGTGCCGTGCTGATTGTTGCTGGTGGTGTTGGTGAGTTTGAGGCTGGTATCTCCAAGAACGGACAGACCCGTGAACATGCCCTCCTGGCTTTCACTCTGGGAGTGAAACAGCTTATTGTTGGAGTCAACAAGATGGACTCCACCGAGCCCCCCTACAGCCAGGCCCGTTTTGAGGAAATCACCAAGGAAGTCAGCGCCTACATCAAGAAGATCGGCTACAACCCCGCCAGTGTTGCTTTCGTCCCAATTTCTGGGTGGCATGGAGACAACATGCTGGAGCCCAGCACAAACGTAAGTAATTTAGCTGATTTGCATGGATGAAATTGATGTCTAAAGTTGAGCAACTTTACAGTATGCTCTTGGTTTTCAGGTTTTAATTGGCATTGTTTCTTCCTTTTTAGATGGGCTGGTTCAAGGGATGGAAGGTTGAGCGCAAGGAGGGTAATGCTAGCGGTGTTACTCTTCTTGATGCCCTGGATGCCATCTTGCCCCCAAGCCGTCCCACCGACAAGCCCCTCCGTCTGCCACTTCAGGATGTCTACAAAATTGGAGGTTTGTATTAATACTCCAAATGTTTAAGTTCTGAATGCCAAACGCTTGGATTGTTTTTAATGTCACTTTAATCTCTTCAAGGTATTGGAACTGTGCCCGTGGGTCGTGTGGAGACTGGTGTCCTCAAGCCTGGTATGGTTGTGACCTTTGCCCCTGCCAACGTGACCACTGAGGTTAAGTCTGTTGAGATGCACCACGAGTCTCTTACCGAGGCCACTCCTGGTGACAACGTTGGCTTCAACGTTAAGAACGTGTCTGTCAAGGACATCCGTCGTGGAAACGTCGCTGGAGACAGCAAGAACGACCCACCAATGGAGGCTGGCAGCTTCTTGGCTCAGGTTAGGCCTTATTCATTATTCTGGTTGCTTTTTATAATCCGTCTTGATGTAAACTCCTGTATTAACTAGTGTTGTCTTGCAGGTCATCATCCTGAACCACCCTGGTCAGATCTCTCAGGGCTACGCCCCAGTGCTGGACTGCCACACTGCTCACATCGCCTGCAAGTTCGCTGAGCTCAAGGAGAAAATCGACCGTCGTTCTGGCAAGAAGCTTGAGGACAACCCCAAGGCTCTTAAATCTGGAGATGCTGCCATTGTTGAGATGATCCCTGGCAAGCCCATGTGTGTGGAGAGCTTCTCTACCTACCCTCCTCTTGGTAAGTTCACATGCTAATTGGCATTCTCTCATCCATATCTTCAGTATCCGCTTGTGTAGAACGTGATGCTAATCGCTCTCCATCCACAGGTCGCTTTGCTGTGCGTGACATGAGGCAGACCGTTGCTGTTGGTGTCATCAAGAGCGTTGAGAAGAAAGCTGCCGGCTCTGGCAAGGTCACGAAGTCTGCACAGAAGGCTGCCAAGACCAAGTGAATTTCCCTCGATCACGCTGTTCCAAAGGTCGTGGTATGTTCTGCCCAACCTCCTGGAATATCTCTAAACTTGGGCACTCTACTTAAGGACTGGCTAATGCTGATTAAAACTCATCGGAAAAATTTTCGCAGGAAAGGAAAACAACTTGGATTAAGTGTGGCTTTATTGATTGACTGATAGTGCCTCTTTCAGTTATTAAATTTGTGTTGAAATGGTTTAGAACTGCACCTGTTGCCACAGTAAAATTTGGAAAGAAGCTGCTGAATAAACTAATAAACGTATTAAAAATCGAAATTGTGCTTTGTCTCCTGTGATGACTGGGGGAAATGGGTGGGATTAAGGATGAGCAACTGTGAAGTGATTCGTCAGGGTCATTGCAGCTGTTTTAACACGTGTTGCAGCCCTTTTTTTTCCTACCTTGTGCCCACTTAAGTGATGTGTCTTCCTCCAATCGCAAATAGTGAGTGCGCAGTAAAGCTACCAATGGTACCCCTCATCTAAGCAGTATCTATGTGGTTTAAGTTTTCACATCCCACCCCTGTCTGAACCGGTATAAATTTAGACGACCAGTGAGACTCGCTCCTTTTTCTCCAGTCTGCTTGGGGCTGTCTGTAGTGCTTGTAGTCGGGTAAGTTTATTACTGCGTTTTATTCACTCAATCCTTGTGTAATGTGTAGCTTGACCTTAGCATAAGGAAAATGTCCTTTTAAATATAATTTTCTTCAGGCTAACTGTTCAGATCAGGTTTTTCTCTTGGTCGGGTTTGACAATTGGATTACATCAGGTTTCTTTTTTTACTCTACTGCCCCCTTTTCACTGACATGCACATGTAGAGAGCACAGACTTATTGGCAAAGCTGGAGAGAACATGGCTGGTGCTGTCATTCCAGTCCTTCAACATGGAGGACAAGTGAATAGAGGGAGGGGAGGGTTGCCAGGTCTCTCGAAAAAGAAGCCTGCACTGGAAAATGCCTGATATAAGGCTTTCTTAATGAAAATGTGGGCTTTTGAATTTAAAGCTAATCTAAATAGCATCAAGCAGTAGGTGTAATTTAACGTGTAATCGCATTTTATTGTGCAATGCGGTTTACGGTCACTGCAGCTGTATTAGAAACACCCTCACAGCAGCATTAACTTTTCTTTTTTGTAATTTGATGGAGAGGCAATAAAATACGAAGTAAAGTGTTATAAAATGTACATTTCAAAAAAAGAAAAAAAAATTAAACCTTAAACGTTGCAGTATTTATGAAGCTGATGACAGTTAATACGTGTCATCAGTCTAGAAAAAGGTCCTTTATAAATGGACTTGGCAACAACAATGCTGCGCGTTCACGCAGACATAGCCCTGGCCCCTGACTAGAATGCGCGCGCATTGTGTAATGCATCGGTCATATAACGTTACTGTCATTGTGATTTTTTTTGTTTTGTTTTTTTTGCTACAGATTTCACTTCCTTGAACACTAATAATGTGTAATGTGTGTTTAAAACACGCGACAATGTCTATGCCGTCGAAACTAAACCAGCAATGTCTTTCCACAGTACATTTACAATATGGGTAAGGAAAAGATTCATATTAACATCGTGGTTATCGGCCACGTCGATTCTGGCAAGTCCACCACCACCGGCCATCTCATATACAAATGTGGAGGCATCGATAAGAGAACCATCGAGAAGTTTGAGAAAGAAGCTGCTGAGGTACGTCATCAGCCGGGTGACTGACTTCCGATGACTAATATATCCATATGACAAGAATATTCTGGGCGTGTCCCTTTTTTTTTAAACACCATGTGTTGTGAGCGACATCTAGAGTTTGGTTTTATTGGTATTGGTCAGTTCTGAATATCTAAACAGAGCATAAATGCTGGAATTTTGTATTAGAAAATAATCATTCATGAAATGTTGAGAATTATGATAATTACAATGGTTCAGTAATGCATAATTTGTAGACGTCATGTTTGAAAAGATGTTAAACTATCTATCTATCTATCTATCTATCTATCTATCTATCTATCTATCTATCTATCTATCTATCTATCTATCTATCTATCTATCTATCGTATGTCTATCTATCATATGTATATCTATTGTTCTATTTATTTATCATCTATCTATCTATCTATCTCTCTATATCTATCTATCTATCTATCTATCTATCTATCTATCTATCTATCTATCTATCTATCTATCGTATGTCTATCTATCATATGTCTATCTATTGTTCTATCTATCTATCTATCTATCTATCTATCTATCTATCTATCTATTTGTCCATTCAGTCTCTCAAACATCTCAAATATGCTTCTGAATATTTTTCTCCATCAAGATGGGCAAGGGCTCCTTCAAATATGCCTGGGTGCTGGACAAACTGAAGGCCGAGCGCGAGCGTGGTATCACTATTGATATTTCTCTCTGGAAATTCGAGACCAGCAAGTACTACGTCACCATCATTGATGCCCCTGGGCACAGAGACTTCATCAAGAACATGATCACTGGTACTTCTCAGGTAGGATTTGTTTGTATTTCAACATATCAATCACAGGTAACTGTGCATATTGCATTATTTTTTGTTTTAATGTCATAATTTTTATTTGTCTCTTCCTCCACCCAGGCTGACTGTGCCGTGCTGATCGTCGCTGCCGGTGTTGGTGAGTTTGAGGCTGGTATCTCCAAGAACGGACAGACCCGTGAACATGCCCTGCTTGCCTACACTCTGGGAGTGAAACAGCTTATTGTTGGAGTCAACAAGATGGACTCCACCGAGCCCCCCTACAGCCAGAAGCGCTATGAGGAAATCACCAAGGAAGTCAGCGCCTACATCAAGAAGATCGGCTACAACCCCGCCACCGTCGCCTTCGTTCCAATCTCTGGATGGCACGGAGACAACATGCTGGAGCCCAGCACAAACGTGAGCGTCTGCTTTTTCCTGGGTCGGAAGAAGTTGCATAGATGCTTCTAAAGGGTTTGTGATCAATGCGATTGTTCATGCTTTGTCTTTGCGTTTTCTTTTTGGATAATAGATGAGCTGGTTCAAGGGATGGAAGATTGAGAGGAAGGAAGGCGCTGCCAGTGGTGTTACTCTTCTCGAGGGCCTGGACTCCATCCTGCCACCCAGTCGACCCACCGACAAGCCCCTCCGTCTGCCACTGCAGGATGTGTATAAGATTGGAGGTAACATTAACCATCAACCATTACTTAAACCGTTTTTTAACCGTTATTTAATTTTATATATATATATATAATTTACATTTTGTTATTTGTCTTTTCAGTTTAGTCGCTGTTCACTATGATTTGTAGTTTTAATTTTAGTTTGTTTATTTAGTTGTTTTATTAGTTTTAGTATTTTGGGGGCTGCCATAATTAATAATTTAAATTTCAAATAATTTATATTTATTTATTATCATAAATAATTTTCTCAGTATAGTCAAGAGCAGTGATTCTCAACCAGGGGCCTCAAAATCAAGTAAAAATCAAGATATTTCTTATTTTAATTCACTCCCTCAACAAGTGTTTTTTTTTTGTTTTTTTGTTTTTTGACAAAAACAGGTTTACCTCTTATGTTAAAAGTACGATTTCTAGACCTGGAAAAGTTAGGGGTATTGTTGTAATGATATACATTTGTTTAGTTATGCCAAGCTCTAAAATATTTTACTGGGTAGAATTTGTAAAAAAAAAAAAAAAAAAATCTTAAAAATCTTTATTTTTAATACTTTCCCAGTAAGTGTCATCTTCATGTTTAATGCAAACCGGTTACAAAGTTTCATGTTTTATAGTATACCATGAATCCAAAACTAAAATGTATTTGCAAACCTTTTATTTAGTTTTGGAGACATGAAAATAAATTTAGTTTGTGTTTCCCAGTTATCTTGGTTATTTTCTTTAGTGTGTAATGTTGCTGTTTGAGCATGAAAAAGCTCTGCAAAGTTAGTTGTAGTCTTGAGTTTCTTCCGGGAACGAAAACGTCACAATATTCCTCATTTAAATAATTAATACGCAGAATAAAGGGGCGTGGCCTGATTGAGTTAGTTGGTAGTGTGTTGAAACTGGTGGTTATGGTAAGGGGCGGGACATTTCCCAAACACACACCAATCACAACACACTGATCCAGCCGACCAATCAGAGCACAGTGTGCTTTTCAGAAGGAGGGGCTTCATAGAGACAGGAACTAAACAGAGCGTTACTGACAGACTGGGAGGAGAGGAGCTGCAACAATGGAGAATAATGAAAATAATGACTATTCAAGCATTAAAAACGATTCTAGTGTCTAGTAATCAAGGCTTAGTAAAAGGGCTTTTTAAGGTAAAAGTGTTTGCTATTATTTTTTAGTTTTCATAACAATAACAACACTGCCTCCATCCTTATTCACAATTTTCTCTGATGAGAGACCATGTTCAAACATTCTCCGTGTTTTTTCCTTCAGGTATTGGAACTGTGCCGGTCGGTCGTGTTGAGACCGGAACTCTGAAGGCTGGTATGGTTGTGACCTTTGCCCCTGCCAACGTGACCACTGAGGTTAAGTCTGTTGAGATGCACCACGAGTCTCTTGTTGAAGCTCTTCCCGGTGACAACGTTGGCTTCAACGTCAAGAACGTGTCCGTCAAGGACATCCGTCGTGGAAACGTGGCTGGAGACAGCAAGAACGACCCACCAATGGAGGCTGCCAACTTCACGGCTCAGGTTAGAGTATTCTCTGATTGATCGTCCTTCTGTAACTGACAGGATATAAAGTGCTTTATCATGTTATTGTTCATCCCAGGTCATCATCCTGAACCACCCTGGTCAGATCTCTCAGGGCTACGCCCCAGTGCTGGACTGCCACACTGCTCACATCGCCTGCAAGTTCTCTGAGCTCAAGGAGAAAATCGACCGTCGTTCTGGCAAGAAGCTTGAGGACAACCCCAAGGCTCTTAAATCTGGAGATGCTGCCATTATCGTTATGATCCCTGGCAAGCCCATGTGTGTGGAGAGCTTCTCCCAGTACCCGCCACTGGGTAAGTGTGATCATTTATGTTAAATATGCAATTTTACATAAGCATTCTGGTTGTGTTCAAACTCCCTACCATCCCGCTACTACTTCTCAGGTCGTTTTGCCGTGCGTGACATGAGGCAGACCGTTGCTGTTGGTGTCATCAAGGCCGTTGACAAGAAAGCCGCCTCTGCTGGCAAGGTCACCAAGTCTGCTCAGAAGGCTGCCAAAGCTAAATGAATCGCCCCGTCAGACACACAGCAAGCCTCATTGACATCCTACACTGCAATATTTCAGAACCTGAGCTCGGTTTTAAAGGACTGGCTTATGCTGATAAAAACCCATCGTAAAAGCTTCAGAAGGAAAGGAGGAAACCATGTATTTCTGAATATATTCAGAGGAAATGATTAGTAAAATAAACAATGATCATACATCTCAGATTGTGCCATTATTCTTTCTTGTCAAGTGTAAAGAATCAAGTGTAAGTGCATTCATAAATAAATTATTTTTGAACATGATGCATATAAATAAGTTTCAAATTCTTTTTTTGCCTTAATATTCTTGCTTTTCTGCCTTATTGTTAGCCTAAACTAAAATGATTAAAAATAATTTTGTCGGTTGATATTAAATTTAATATGAAAATTAGAAATGTTGGAATGGCAGCTAACTGAAATAAAATAAGTTTAAGTACTAAAATTACTAAAAACTGAAATAATAATAAGTTAAAGACTGAATAGAAATAACTAATAGCAAAAGCACAACAAAATTACAAGAAATTAAAATGTTCGCTAATTCATATAATTCTGGGTGGTTGCTAGGCAGTTGCTAGGTGTTCTGGGTGGTTGCTAGGCAGTTGCTAGGGTGTTCTGGTTGGTTGCTATAGCGTTTCTAGACGTTGCTAGGGTGTTCAGGGTGGTTGCTAAGGTATTTTTGGTAGTTGCTATGGTGTTACTAGATGGTTGGTAGTTGTCAAAGATGGTTACTATGGAGTTTTTATAGAGTTCTTAAAATCTTTAATAACGAGTGCCTTCAGTACGGCACTATATTATATTACTATAATATTATATAAATAATACTAAACTAACACTGTTTGTCACCCACATATCCATACTGTTATGCACTAATGCTATTGTTGATTAAAAAATCCTGTCATGCATAATTTTGTAGAGTTAATTTTATCCAGCTGTTTAGATAAATAAGAAAGGAGTTTTAACTTCGTCTGTTGTAACACTTTAAATACAGCCTCCCAAAACACATGCTCACCATTTCATTAAAGAAGACAGAAGAAATACTTTTAAAGCCACTAAAGGTTGCACTTTGGTCACTACATTACATCAGACCAAGGCCTTTGTACATGGAGAGAGCTGAAACAGCTGAAACATTCTTTATATCCGTAAATGTGCCACCTGTGTGATGTCAGCAGGTAAACGTCATGCATGTGTTGCTTAAGTTTCGGGTTTACAGGATCACAGTCACACCCTGAACCTTTTACAGTAAAGTGAAAGCTCGTCAGATGTTGCAGGGAGGAGCTTAGAGTCAAAATACACTTTGTGCTGATCTGCACTAATGGATCATATTCTCTAGACCAGGAAACGGGTAAGTCTGCATTCATGCATATCAATGATTGACAAAGTTTAAATAACAAATCAATAAAATGTGGCTTCACGGTATGTGCCACAAAGTTAACTAGCTTAAACATTCCTGTAAGTTTTAATGATTGTGCGCGTATGCCATTCTTTTGTTCTTGTTGCAAGATACATGGATAAATGGATCAAAACATCCCTGATGTCTGTGTCTTACTTTTCATTTATGTTCTCAGTCTTAAAATTGATCAAAGCCATAAAAAAGGGTGTATGCTCTTTGGCTGTAAAACAATCAACATCTTCAGGCGTATTTCATTTGCTTTGATACTGCATGTACATTTCAGGCAGGATTGAGCGTTGGAGGATCAAGCACTGTATCTGAGACCTTGGGATATTCAACGCTCCATCATGGAAAGTCAAAGGAGATCAGGTAATGAGGAGGATATTGTGGTTCTGAGGTAATTGTATGGCGTGTGGTTTTCAGAATAACCTGTTTTACTCTGTTATGATAGATGTAGTTTCTGCTGGACCTCCTGGAGATGATATTTCGCCGGAGCTGGACCGCTTGATCAGACAGAGAGGTCGAGATCTACGGCTGCGTAAGGTTGACCAACAGAACGCCGTGAAGATAGTAAATCATCTGATCGAAAGCCTTCTGGAGTTCCTGAAGAATAACGAGGATCAGCCCCTCTTCAGGAACGTCTCGGTTCTCACCAGCGGCAGCTACTATGAGATGGTGAAGGTGAGAAATATGAATACTGACAAAAATCAGCTAGTAGTGTCTAATAGAAAGAGTTTAGATTGATATCAGGAATTAATATACAGGTGCTGGTCATATAATTAGTATATCATCAAAAAGTTGATTTATTTCAGTAATTCCGTTAAAAAAGTGAAACTTGTATATTATATAGACTCATTACATGCAAAGTGAGATATCTCAAGCCTTTATTTGTTATAATTTTGATGATTATGGCTTACAGCTTGTGAAAACCACAAAATCAAAATCTCAGAAAATTAGAATATTACATGAAATCACACAGTAATTACACAGTGATACCATGGTCATTGAACCAGGTTTTGGTTCTTTTGGCAGTGTGGGCCGGTGCAAATCCTGCTGGAAAATGAAGGAAGCATGAAGTGCTCTGGAAATGTCCTGGTAGACGGCTGCGTTGACTCTGGATTTAATAAAGCACAGTGGACCAAAGTCCTCTTTTCTGATGAGAGCAAATTTTGCATCTCATTTGGAAATCAAAGTCCCAGAGTCTGGAGGAAGAATGGAGAGGCACACAATCCAAGATGCTTGAAGTCCAGTGTGAAGTTTCCACAGTCTGTGTTGGTTTGGGGAGTCATGTCATCGGCTGGTGTTGGTCCACTGTGCTGTCCACTCAACGCAGCCGTCTACCAGGACATTTCCAGAGCACTTCATGCTTCCTTCAGCAGACAAGCTTTATGGAGATGCTGACTTCATTTGCCAGCAGGATTTGCACCGGCCCACACTGCCAAAATAACCAAAACCTGGTTCAATGACCATGGTATCACTGTGTAATTACTGTGTGATTTCATGTAATATTCTAATTTTCTGAGATTTTGATTTTGTGGTTTTCACAAGCTGTAAGCCATAATCATCAAAATTATAACAAATAAAGGCTTGAAATATCTCACTTTGCATGTAATGAGTCTATATAATATACAAGTTTCACTTTTTGAATGGAATAACTGAAATAAATCAACTTTTTGATGATATTCTAATTATATGACCAGCACCTGTACAATACTGTTCAAAAGTTTGGGATTTTTTAAAGAAATTAATGCTTTTATTCAGCAACAAGGAAGCATTAAATTGATAAAAAAGTGACAGATTTCCATTTATTTTTTGTATTCATCAAAGAATCCTGAAAAATATATTTCACGGTTTCCACAAATATAAGAAGCAGAACCTCTCTGTAGTGATAATAATAAAAAAAATGGCTAAAAATTCAGCTTTGATCAGAGGAATAACTTATATTTTAACATATATTCACATAGAAAACAGTTATTTTAAATTGTAATGATATTTCACTATTTTTACTGTTTGTTTGATCAAATAAATGCAGCCTTGGTGAGCAGAAGAGACTTCTTTCAAAAACATTAAAACATCTTACCAACCCCAAACTTTTCAACGGTAGTGTAATACATCTCAAAGAACAAAGTAATGACTGAAATTATTCATGAATGTTTGAAGTAATGCGTAATGACACACATTAATTTTATTACCAACAGATCAACAAACCCAACGAGTTTGACATTATGCTGAAACTGAAAGTCCCAAGGATTGAAATGTCAGAACTGGAAGAATATCAAGGACTGTTTTATAATTTGAAGCTTTTAAAAGCCACACGCGAAGAAGTCAAGCACTTTCTTCTGGAAGATGAACGAACCATCTCAGCCTCCAGAATCAGAGATGAAATGCACCGCTTGGTCCGCAAATTCATCAGCAGTCATTTTAAAGGTGTGTGATCAGTTTCTCAACAAGTTCACTTACATGTCCAGATGGCTCTTTTATACACTACCAGTTAAAAGTTTGGGTTGTTTTTTTAATGTTTTATGTCATATTTTTTCTCCCAAAAATACAGTAAAAATAGTAACTCTCTGAAATATTATTACAATTGAAAATAGCAGTTTTCCATGTGAATATATTTAAAAATGTAATTTATTCCTGTGATCAAAGCTGAATTTTCAGGATCATTACTTCAGTCTTCAGTGTCACATGATCCTTCATATGCAGATTTGCTGCTCATGAAACATTTCTGATTATTATCAATGTTGAAAACAGTTGTGCTGCTTAAAGTCAGCATGAAACAGAACATGAGTTATTCTTTTCTTCCGTATTGTGACGTATATCCGAGTGAAACGGCTGCTCAAACAAGAAAAAATGTAGGACGGGGCTTGATTTTGCTCATGTGAAAACTCAAAACTGTGATGCATTTTTTAGCTGGAATCTTTGATGAATAGAAAGTTCAGAAGAACAGCATTTATTTGAAGCAGAATTTTTTTTTAACATTATAAATTTATCTTTTGGTCAGTTTAATGCATTCTTTCTGAATAAATATAGTCATTTCTTTCTTTAAACCTAAACTTTAGTCATGTATCGTATACATTTGAGATTGTTTTTGGTTCTGTCGCCCCTCACAGGTAAAGGTTGGGTGATATGCAGGAAACTGATAAATTCACCGGCGGTGACTCTTGAGTTTAAAAACCAAGAGAAGGAAGATGACGTGATGTCTGTAGATATCGTACCTACTCTCGAGGTGCCACAAGGTTGGCCACAAGCGGCACGGGCCGGTCCCAATATAAACAACTGGCTTGGAAAGAAATGCCGGCGCCAGTTGGTAAGCAAGGCTGTGTATTTCGTCCCAAAGAGACCTAGAGGAAGAAACCTCAAAGACGATGCCAAAGGTATGCTGGAAGTTATTCCTTTCTTTCCTTTTGCAATTATTTAAGACATTTTTCCATGTATAGAATCTTTTTGGCGTTAAGTGTAATTTTTTTTTAATTTGTCAAAAACCCATAGGGTTCTATATAGAAGATTTTTATTTATATATTTGCGGTATGTTTTCAGAGAGCTGGCGGATATCCTTCTCTCACATTGAAAAAGAGATGATGCAGTATCATGGCAATAAGAAGACGTGTTGTGAGAGTTCTTCCAATAAGTGTTGTCGGTAAGTACGTAGGTTCATATTAGATAGGTTAAAAGGTTTGGTCACTCAAAAAATCTAAATTCTGTCATTAATTACTCACCCTCATGTCGTTCCAAACCCATAAGACTTTCATTCATCTTCAGAACACAAATAAAGATCTTTTAAATTAAATATGAGAGCTTTCTGTCCCTCCATTGACAGCTACGCAACTACCACTTTCAAAGATGTAAAATAAGTCTCTGAGAGTGAAGTTTTAGCTCAAAATACCCCACAGATTTTTATATAGCATGTTATAATTGTCACTTTTTGTGGGTGAGCAAAAACACACCGTTTTTGTGTCTGTTCCTTTAAATGCAAATGAGCTGCCGCTCCCGGCACAGGGGGCGGAGCTTCAACAGCTCGCACTCACACAGACATGCACTGAAAATTTCAAAAACTTTTAGCCTTTTATGTTCAAACTAGAGTCAGACAATGATGGAGAGACTCAAGAAGAAGTTTATGTAGCTTATGTGTAGTTATCTTCTAGTCATTGATTAGCATATTCTGTCTTGATAATCTATAAATCGTGTTCAGGGGGCGGGGTTTATGTAAATTTTAGGGTTAGTAATGTCACTAACCTGGGAGGAAGCTCGTTTAGTTCCTACCAGCCGTTTGTTGTAGTCCTTAAAAAGCAATTTAAAAAAAAGCAAATATCTCCCTTTGGTGTGACCTTTGAGCGTTGTAACTTTGCAGATGTTGTTTATGCTCAAACAGCAACATTACACATTAACTAAAGTTAGAAAAGTCAAATCATAATCAACCACCCCTTTAAAGTAATCCATGTGACTCAGTGCTTTAACCTTGATTTTATGAAGCAACGCAAGTGCTTTGATTGCAAAAAAAGCATAATTTACCACTTTAATAACAAAATCTCCAACGCACGTTCACAAGAGCACAAAGACGTATTTGTGTTGTATTGACCCAAAGTAGACGTCGTTGTGTGAATGTGCATTGGAGATTCATATTTTGTAAATAAAGTAGTAAATTATGGTTTTTTTGCACAAAGCTGCTTCATAAAATTGAGGTTAAACCACTTGGATTACTTTAATGATGTCTTACCTACATTTCTGGGCCTTGAAAGTGGTAGTTGCGTAGCTGTCAATGGAGGGACAGAAAGCTCTCAAATTTCATCAAAAAGATCTTCATTTGTGTTCTGAAGATGAACGAAAGTCTTACAGGTTTGGAACGACATGAGGCTGAAAAATGAATGACAGAATTTTCATTTTTGGGTGAACTAAAGTCCCTTTAAGTCATGCTTCCCCAAACCTGTTCTCTCCTCTCTTAGGAAACGCTGTTTGCAGCTTCTCAAGTGTCTGATTGAGGGACTGAAGCAGCGTTATCCCAAAGAGCTTGAGCCTCTGTGTTCCTACCATGGGAAAACAGCCTTCCTCCACGTGCTCTCAGACCGAGTGCGGGATTCCCTCTGGTCTCCAGGCCAGCTGTCTGTCTCCTTCATGAATCTGTTTGGATACTTCGAGCGACGTGTGCTAGATGGTTCACTACCCCACTTCTTCGTTTGCCACCATAATCTGTTCTCTCCGCCTGCGTTTCCCAAAAAAGCGCTTGCATTTCTGACCAATGTCCTGAAGGAGCAAAGAGAACTGGGGCTCCCTGTTTTAAAGGTGCCGAGTCCTTCCGCTGCTCTTGTTCATGATACTGATGTTACTGATGTTCACCCAAACCCAATCAATGGCACTGACAGAACTGTTGCCTTACATTCTTTCAGGCATGTCTATATCGGGTTAGTGGTTGTTATTGTGTGTGTTGGAATCGGATGTGCATTTCAAAAATGATTTTGTAGAATCCTCTCCAAATGTAAAGATGGGCATTATCATTGTACAATACAATATCTTTGTTTTGATTAATTTTTACACATTTTAAATCATGCAAAAGATCATGCATTTATGCCATATGCTTAAATTATTTTTGTGCCCCCCCCCATCCCCCCACCACACACACACAGAAATGTATAGTTAAAAACAGTGCATGTAAACTCTTTTTTTGTATGGATCATTGTGAACTGTGTAAATAAACATGTTAAAAAAAATCATCTGTATCATTTCATATTTGAAAAACATATTTGATTTCCATAAAAAAAATAAAAAAAAAATAAAAAGTTTTTATATAGGCTAGTAAAACTGTGAACATCCTTTCCTCATAAAGTGCAATTTATCTCTATAAATTTAGGCCTAGTACAATTTGGTACTTTTCAAAAGCGGCTAACTTTTGATTAAGACAACGTGTCTGTACTTCGGATGTGAAATCTGATTTAATAAACTCCTATTTTCTTATTTTCCAAACAAATTTGCAGGTAATATGGCATAAAAGACGGTGCTCTCTGGATCTCAGTCATAAATATATGTCCCATATGATATGTGTCCACAAAAGTGCAACAAAAAATAACTGCTTCAAAACTATTATTTTATTTACTTTTTCTTTTTTTTTTACAGGATCTTAAACATTTTCAACCCATATACATATATCAAATATGTACACTTATTCCAGCACAATTTAACAATCCCATTTCAGACAAAAGTACGGACACCTATTTTGATTTTATGAGTCAATACCGGAAGCTCATCCTTGACCGCAAAGCATGATGGGAAGTGTAGTTCTGAGTGGTTAAAACGCAACATAAATGTTCTGCGCCGGAAGTGTATCGTCCTTTTCTTAGTGATCAAACATGGCGGTGAGTACAGCAGAAATTGTGATCACGAAGGAGTATCATTAAAATCAACAAACATCTGTTTGTTTCTATGCAATAATCACGTAAAGCACACCAGTATCAATCGCTGTTGATGTGATTAACAGAATGATGGCGATATTTGAGGTCAGAATGATTTGATGCGGCGTATATTGGCGTTAGCTTCACTGGAGTGCCGACACGGCATGTCATTGACTCGTTTAAAGTTACGTGTGTGTTTCCAATACTGCCTGAACTTTGTTTCTATGAAAAAAATAGAGTCCGGATGAATAACCGAGAGCTCAGTTGTATGTAGAGCTCAATGTGACAGTATGTTGACTCGTAATGCCATGCTAGCTCCTCTGCAAATGGTGGATATGTCCGGGCATGTTCATTAGAGTTCGCCTCTTATTTTAAGAGCTTAAACCACCAGTGTGTGTTATAACGCAAAACACCTACGGTTTTATTTGATCTACAGCTTTAGTATGATATTTAGAGAGGTTTGTGAGAGACTGTTCATGACAGCTATGTGTTTCTCTGTACAGGAACAGTCCGAGAAGAAGGAGAACCCGATGAAGGAGCTTCGCATCCGCAAGCTGTGCCTGAACATCTGTGTGGGAGAGAGTGGAGACAGACTGACCAGAGCTGCTAAAGTGCTGGAACAGCTGACTGGACAGACTCCTGTCTTCTCCAAGGGTAGGTGACTACTTCCATCTCCTTCCAACATGCACAAATGCTACATTTTTCTAAATGTCAATCATTTGTTAAAGCTGCAGTCTGTAGCTTTTTGGGTTAAAAATTATCCCAAATAAATTTAAGTACATAACCAGCCAGTGTTCAACACCATCTGCTTGCCGTAGCTCGATTCAAAACGGTGAGCTTGTAATAATGTTTTTAACTCCAGTGGTACTGGTGGATTTCCAAAGGAAATTTGAGGAAAATGTCTTTGTGTCATTATGTCACATCTGTACACATAAAGAAGAGTCTCAGCTAGTCGGCTATGAGTGTGAGGATGCTGGAGGTGGAGATTTATAGCCTTTTCTCACAGCACTTGATATAATTAAACTCACCAATTTGATGGCGGATCCAGAAAGGTTCAAATGACAATCACCAACTGTAGATTCACCCGTAGTAAAACGCAAAAGCCTTTGGACTGGCTACAGAAAAAAGAGACCGCAACCGGCCCAAGCGAAAACAAGGATAATATCAGAAGGGCATTAAATGTAGTCACGCAATGCTGATGTTGTTAACATTAACAATTTGAGAATAAAGTATAATTTGCATGGTTTGCCGCGATTTACTGCAATGCTTTTTCCCCTTAGTTGGTCAGAACAAAAGTGAATGTTACTTGTTCAGACGACATTTTCCGGTGAAAATTGTTATGTTGGTCATTCTTCCAAAAAGTAGAATCTGTGATTGCGAATGCCGGTATCCACATCGGCGCGCACATTCTCCTCAAAACATTGGATTCATCCGCGCTGTGCCGTGCCGAGGCACAACACACGTAAAGTTGATAATTCCGCGAATAACTGCAATTGCAGATTTCGAACAGAGAGGGCGACAAAGAGGAAAAACTGCGGACTGCAGCTTTAACAAACAAGTATTCATTACTTCTGTGAGCTCATTGTTTCTTCATTGAATTATTGCATTGTTTTAATGAACTCCTTCGCTAACTGTGATTTATATGTACATTTATGAAATGTATAACTTAGACAGTCACATCTGATAACAGATTGCTCTAAATTGTAATGTGGATTCATGCATTTTCTGGAAAGCTGCTTTGAAATGATGTGTATTGTGAAAAGCGCTATACAAATATGAGAATTGAATCTCTCACATTCTGCTACACCTCATGAATGTGGAGTGATACTTGTCGCTGTTTGTAAAGTTGTGCCATGCATTAATTGCAAATGTTTCCCACCAGCCCGCTACACTGTGCGATCCTTTGGTATCCGTAGAAATGAAAAGATTGCAGTCCACTGCACGGTCCGTGGAGCCAAGGCCGAGGAAATCCTGGAGAAGGGACTGAAGGTGAGAGGAATGTTTATTGGAATTGACTAATTGGGGATATTTGGTGTATTACAGTTAGCCATGACTGTACCTCTATCCCTCACACTGTGTGAGCTCGGACACTCGGGAGGTCGTGAGCCATTGCTAAGGGTGTCAGTTTATCGTTTCTACGATGCATCGCGATGCAGACGATGACGATTCGGTATTGGTTCAGTAATAGACAATAACGATTATAATGTACTGACGCTTTTCTGACGTTATTTGTCGCGTACGTGCTTTGTCGCGGAAGCATACAATGGCAGAGGGAGGCGAGTAATTAAAAAAGCTCCAACTACTGTTAAAGACTACATCTGGGCACATTTCGGCTTTTATGAACAACCTGGTGAGCACGACCTGCAGAAGACACGTGCTGTGTGCGCTCGTCACGCACAAATAGAATATGCAGGAGGTAATACCACAAACTTACAGCGCACATACCTGTATTTACTTCCTGTTTTCGGTCGAAGTCCACAGTAGTCGATGTCGAGTTCACGCGCGTGATCATAGGTAACTAATGGCGCTTTTCCACTGGATGGTACGGCTCGGTACGGTTCGACTCGGCACGGAACGGTTCGGCTCGCTTCACTTTTCCACTGCGTGGTACGACTTGACTCGGTACGGCACGGTTCGGTTCGCTTTAGCTCGGTTGCTTTTCCACTGCAGTTAGTACCGCTTCAAAGTGGGTGGGACTGATCGTTATAGTTGCCGTCTCTACTGCCATGATATCATCATATTAAATGCGAATTTTTCATTCCGTGTTTCCCCATCCACTCCTCGGCAACCAACGAGAGGAACGTCTGCACCTCGTCCACTTACCACGATTCAGTCATTTCTTTTTTTGAAGGTTATACTTTTTTTTTTTTTTTTTTTTTTTTTTTTTTTTAAGCAAATACTTTTAAAACAGGCGCTACAGCACTGGCTGTTGTCTACTGGCTATTTAAATCTAGCGGGTTTAGTGTCTCGTGTCGTAAATACAATGACGCTGGCAGAGATGATTCTGTCTGACCAATCAGTGATCTGCAGTGTTTTCACGTCACATTTTAGTATCGGTACGGTACGCTTGGAACCTCAACAGAGGTGGTACCATTTAAAGCGAGCCGTACCGTACCGTACCATGCAGTGGAAAAGCGCCAAAGCGTGCCGTACCGAACCGAGCCGTACCGTACCATGCAGTGGAAAAGCGCCATAAGCAACAGTGGAGAACTCGACAATCGACTACTGTGGACTTCGACCGAAAACAGGATGTAAATACAGGTATGAGCGCTGGCTGAAATAACATTTTTATTCATATCTTTCACATCTACTGCAGTCAGATTCACCGTGTTCACTCTGAAGGAATCACTCACATTGGCTGTGCACTTGTAATGACACATCAAGGATGTTAAGAGGCTAAAAGCAGGTTTAAAGCTTGCCATTGAAGTCAATAGGGTGCAAATTTTAAAAAGAGGATAACACGGTGTAGGCAACAGCGATTTTTATCGTTGTTCTCTGTACTGACAGCACTCCAAATTTACAAAAAAATGAGCTCAATGTTAAAATTGACCGGAGTTCTCCTTTAATGGTAACATAATACACTGAGCGCTGCTTTTAAATGAACATTTCTTTAAAACAATTTATTTGACAGATTTTCCTTTTCTTAATGGTATAAACAAGCTTTACTCTCTTGAAACTTAAACTGGGATGTCACTGTTTGAACAGGCGAGCACACACACGCGCACATTACTTTTGAAGAAAAATTTAAAATTGAGGATGCATTGTGATATCGAATTGAACTGAATCGATGACATGATAATCGTAATCGAACTGAACCTTGAGATCAGTCTCTGTTCACACCCCTAGCCATTGCACATGTTACAAGTCCGTTATTCTTGTGTATCCAGACCTTCAGACTCACGACAGACTCCTTTCATTGGCTGAGGAGCGCCCAGAGGCCGTCTGACTGACATGTAAAGCAACCAGTAACAATTTTGTTTTGTTCAGCGTCATGTTTAGGGGTGTGAAAATGTAAAGTCGATGTCCCTACAATAACAAACCGGTGTGTAAAACTCTTGGATGCATTTTAAAGGGTATGCCGAAAGACTTGGTGAAAAGCAGAGAACAGCACAGAACTCCTTTCAACAAAACAACTAGTGTATTTGTGTGTCAGTGTATGCACAGTATAGCCACTGGGATGTAATATTCATAAATCTAGCCTATGTGACGTGGTTGTGTATGATTTGGCAATAGGAAACAGCCAAAATCAGGCCGACTCCTTAAATCTAAACATGTTTAAATATTATCGGGAGGTGTACGTAAGCTAGCTCGTAATTCCTCACACAATGCGAGCCATACGAGCATCAATATTTCCACTTTCTCCCGAGAAAAAAAAAAAACACCTGCGAGCTCATACAACAGCAAAAATTAGACTGTGTACTCCCAACTTTATAGTTAACAGCTTTAAAAAAAAATAAAAAAAATTCATTCATTGTTTGATTTGTTTTTATTTTGTCCAGGTGCGCGAGTACGAGTTGAGGAAGAACAACTTCTCAGACACCGGAAACTTTGGCTTTGGTATCCAGGAACACATTGATTTGGGCATCAAGTACGACCCAAGCATTGGAATCTACGGCTTGGACTTCTACGTGGTGAGTGACATAATGAGGATAATATGCACTCATTTACACTACAGCTGAACCGGTTATAATTAAGGCTTTTAGGAGTTTGTTTCTGATTATGTATTAGTTCGCTCAGGCTGTCTGAAATTAGTAGTTAAATGGATTTTGTAAAAATGGGTATTATTTGAGGGATACCGTGCAGAACGGATGAAAGCGATTGCGTAATTTAAGCTTAACCTGAAACTGCTGTGTTTCTGTGATGGAAATGAATGAGCGTTCCTGTTTACTACAGGTTCTTGGCAGACCCGGTTTCAGTATTGCTGACAAGAAGAGGAAGCAGGGCCGCATCGGTGCCAAGCACCGGATCCGCAAGGAGGAGGCGATGCGCTGGTTCCAGCAGAAGGTGTGTGTTTAAATACCCATTACACAACTTTACAACAGTCCATGTTCTAGAGTATCTACTTGTTTGCACAGTTTGTTGGCCCTGTTTGCCTCAATACTGCGTTCCAGTGCTTTTACTCTTTACAGTTGATTTGATGCTAGACAGACATCTTGGTCTGCTGTTTTTGCAGCGGTAGCTGATATTGAGACACTTTTTTTTTCTTCCAGTTAAATAATTTAGAGTGTAAGTTGTAAAATCCCAAAATTGAACTGTTAAAATAGGCAAACAAGTGGTACAATCATTTCATGGTGGTAAGAAATTGTGTAACTAGTTTCAGTTTCTGCAGTGTATTCCATATGATTATGATTTATTTGCTTTTTAATATTAATCTTTTAACCTGTCAGAAGTTCAAGCCTCTTATTGTGTATATATATATATATATATATATATATATATATATATATGTATGTATATATATATGTATGTATGTATGTATATTTATAGAAGATAAATCCCCAGTTTGTTCACATTCTAGTGCTGACTGTAATATTGACAACTTTGTCTTAGTGTTTTCCAATGCAGTTAAAATGTTTTTATACACGTAGACTAATGTAGAAAGATGCTTTTTCTGTGAAGCTGCTTTGAAACTATATATACATGTTTCTGTGAGCTATAAATGTAAATTGAGTAGGTAAGTCCAGTGTTTTCTGTTCTTCTGAATTTGCTTACACCATTTTCTTTGTCTTTCAGTATGATGGCATCATCCTCCCTGGCAAGTAAAGGACCATCATTTTTTGAATTTGTAACACAAATAAAAGAAAAAGCCCAAATTTGATGCAGTCCGTGTGTCTTTATTTGTGTGAAGTACAGTTGTAGTGTTGCTCAATTCACATCTTGCATTTGTGACAAATTATCACATATGAAACGACTAAATAGTAAGTGATTCAAAATCCTAAATATCAGCTGTACTTGTTTGTATACTTTAAAAATAAAAATCATGATTTACCATCTTTGTCAAATCAACTTCGATCAGGGTTCCTATGCATTTTTGCAAAGTATGGAATTTGATTTGAATAATTTCCAAGTATGGAAAAAAACATTTCCAGGCTAATTCCCTTTAGTTTTCTAAAATATAAAATTATCATACAAGCAGTGTGATTTCATGGCAAAAGATTAGTGATTGTCAAACACTACTGAATGAATTTAATGTGCACATTTTCATTACTCAACTTCATCAGCGAGTCTCTTTTGAGACTAAATGATTTTAGCTCAAATGCTACTCAAACTAGCAACAGAAAGGAGCAAATGATCATCTAAATTAGTCTACTTTGCCGTTTGGTGACCGTGCAACATCAAACCACAATTACAGTATTAAACAGATGTGTCAGAGGTGATTATATGCAGGTTATAAAGTGTTTTAGGTTTCTTCTCATCATGTAAGTGCATGTATGAATCATTTGTTTCTATCAACTCAAGTTTTTAGTTTCAGTGATCTTGATTTTAAGGCGATCCGGTTCCTTTTGTTAAAACAACAAATAATTTTTTTTAAGTGTAGGTGATACTAATTTTTGGGAGAGCTTATCCCTTGATATCCTTGGATCGGAACGTTTTTAAATGTAAAGACTTATGTGGTGGTGTGAAATGCTTTTTGAAGTACATCTATTTCATTACCAAAACACTCGCTTCTGCCAGTTGAGGGTGGACTGGTGACTGATTGTGTCATTTCATGTTTCAGTGAGTATTACAAAGGAATGAAGAGACATTTTTATTTTTAATCAATTTTGCTTTATTTAGTTAAATCCCAGACACACTCCAGACTCCTAAATCTGCTACTTTTTCTATTTTGTTGTTCAATCATTGACCTTTTTCTTGGGTATTTTAACTGGTTCTCTTTAGAAGGTCTTTATCATGCAATTATAGGTAGTTGTTGTGACCACTACACATGCAGGTAAAGACCCTTAATGACACTTTAAACAAGAATTATATCAATCGGTATGGTAAGCATGAGACATTTTATCGATAGCAAGTCTAAAGACTAACTGGGTTAATATGTGTGGTGTTATGCACATTCTTTGGTTGGCAGTATCAATGCATTGGTATTGTGTGTCTATGGGGGCATTGACATTTGCACTGTGCCTCTTTGCATATAAAAAACGTACCCCTGAACAACTTTTAAAAGCCAGACCCAATAACTGCAAGAGAGAAAACTGATAAACTTGATTAAAATAAAAAAAAGCAATAAATAATGTGAGAAATAAATAAACTGATGCACTTGATTCAGTACTACTGAATTTAGCATGTTTTTTTGATGATCCCACAATTAAACTGCCCCTGAAAGCACATGTACATCTCGGAGACGTTTATTTCATGTGTGTGTTTTCATCTGCAAGATGAATTAAGAGTGTTTGCTCTTCTGTAATACGTCCCGTCAGATGCTAAATAGACGATCTGAAATGTCTTTAAGATGTTTATAATTTAGAATGTATGTAAAACTGATTTTAAAGATGTTGCTGCTCTTTAACAGAAATCTTGGAGACGTACGTGTGCTATCCGAGGCATGGCTCAATTTCTAAAACTCATATCTCAGAAACTCAGATATATCACTAAATTCCTCGCACTGCTGAGGCTGAAATGTAACTTTCACATTCTTTATAAGTAGGTCCTAGTTAGTACCTTTTCTTTAAACTCTGTACCTAAATGGAGTTTAAGAACAACAAGACTTCTGTGCTGGCTTTTCCCTTTATGTTGTTACTCCTTACTTTCTACTCTCTAAATTTCCATTTCACCAATACGTCCCTCTCTCTCGCTCTCTCTTTTCTACACTCTAACAATCTCTTCTTTCACCATGTCTCTCTCTTTTGCTCTTTGACTTTCCCCAGCTTTCATTTCTCATGCGGTGTTGTGCTGTGTAACACTGCTCTGGTCTTCATGGGAAGGGGTGTTTCGGTGTCTTCGGGATGCTTGACGTGGGGGCAAAGGTAGGGCACAGCAAGACACTCCCACTATGGGTTCTGGCAGGTCTTCCACTGTGGACCAGCTGTCAGTGCCTGGGTCAAAGCGCTGGACCGCTGCCTTGTAACGTTTCTCTTCTTCATTCCACCCACCCAGCAGGTACAGGTGATCTCCAAGTGGGGAAATGCCAGCTGTGCTCACTCCTAAGGGAAGGCTTGCCGCTCTTGTCCACTCTTTGCTCTCAGGGGAGAAGACTTCCACGGTCATTACATCAATGCGGACTCCACCAAGACCAAGCTGGCTTCCACCTACAACGTACACCTTCCCACCTACTGTTGCAGAGCAGTGCCATCCTCGAGGTGTTTCCAACTCTCCCTGCTCGCTCCAAGTGTCGGTGTCGATGCTATAATGGATGACCGAGCGAGAGTAAGCGCAGTTGACATAGCCGCCAGTCACCAAGATGTCTCCTGATGGTAGGACTGCACTGGCATGGCAGCATCGTGGCATATCCATTGGCGTACGGAGCTGCCAAGTGTTGGTAGAGGGCTGGTAGCTCTCAATAGTGGCTAAAAGGCCTTCGGTGTTACGCCCACCAATGGCATACAGCCGCCCACCAGTGGCCACCAAACTGAAATGTGTACGTCTTTGGCGCATGCTGGTCAGATGCAGCCAGGTGTTGAAGCGAGGATCATATCTGAGGACCAGAAGGTTATGGGGACGGTCAAACAGATTTTAGACCAATCGTGTTTCTGGAGTGCAGAGTTTAGCTGAAACCTGTTCAAACACACACTTGCCTGAAAGTACCTTGTAATCTTTAAGCTTTTGATTAGCTGGTGTGTTTAATCAGTTTTCTAACCTCTATAGCAGTGGTCTCAAACTCAATTCCTGAAGGGCCACACACCTCCTTGGAAGTTAAAGGGATACTTCACCGATTTGCATTAAGCTTTGTATCAGTAGAAACCCGGTAGTATTTTCGAGTGACCGTGCTTCCCTCCCTCATGTCCCCCTGAGACGAGAGATTTCTGTATTGTGTGTCTCGGAAAAAAACTCAGATGACGCTAAAATCGCCATTTTGCTCATCAGAGGCTTTTCTGTCCAGAGGCGAGAGACTCCAGCCAGTAGGAGGAGCTCGTCCCGCATGTGTTCAACCCGCCCATAAGGGGATCTCACGATAAAACACCGTCTTTTCAGTTTCGAGTCGACTAGTAGCCTAGTTGTATCATTTCTTCCGATACTGCCCTCTGTAACTGGTAGGCGTGGCTTGGGAGTAGCCTCGTAGGGCAGCGAAGCAAGTGCATTCTGGGAGTTGTTGTCTTTCATCCACATGAGCCAAAAATACATTTCTACTACATAAATGACCCAATTTAAATACACATTCATCTTTCCAGTGGTGAAATATCCCTTTAATAGTAATCCTGAAGACCTTCATTAGCTTGATCAGGTGTGTTTGATTAGGTTTGGAGCAAAACTGTGCAGACATGTGGTCATACAGGAATTGAGTTTGAGACCACCAGCAGGATTGGACCACTCCTGTATTAGATTCAATTATTTGTGATAACGCACCTGCTAAGAGTGCCAACAGCATGTTTAGCCTGGTTTCGGGCATCATTCTGATCTTCTCCTCCAGCCACATACAGGAATCCATCCATCACAGCCACACACTGGTTGAAGCTCTTTGCTGGCAGCTGAGTAAGATGACGCCATGTAGTCGTTCCCTCTCGAGGATCTCTCCACAGCACCTGGTGAGCAATCAAAATAAAATCAGAAATGTACAGTCGTCAACATTTGAAGTGGATCAAAAAAGACAAGACAAGAACGGGTATTGTTTAAAATTCATGCATAATTTTAATGAAAGGTTTTGATCCACTTCAAATGTTGACTACTGTAGACCTAGTCCATTCCTGCTCCTGGAGGGCCAGAGTTTAGCTTCAAACTTAATCAGACCAAGCCAAGGTATTCAGTATTACGAGACTGGTGTGTTGGAGCAGGACAGAGATAAACTCGTCCCTCCAGGAGATGAAATGGACACCCGTGAATCAAAAATAGTTCAATATGTACCTCTCGACTCAGGGCACGCTCAGTTAGAGAAGGGCGACCCCCAATGGTTAGAAGAGCGCTCTGGCTTCCCCGGACCTTTGAGCGCCGTGACTGCAGTGTGTTTTGCTGGTAAGGCAGCAAATGGTAGTTCATTGCGTCCACCAGAAGACGGTGACACCGAGGATCTAGCATCATACGAGCCACTGGCTGGATCTCACTAACCAGCTCGTTGGCAGGGATGGTCTCTAAGCGCACATGAGACAGCACTTCTGCAGCATGTTCCTGCCTCTTTGGGTCAAAGTCTAACCACTTCATTGCCATCTAGATTGCAAGAAAAGTTAAAGTGAGTGATCCATATTTAGTATCTAATTCACTCTACTTTATAAATAGTGTTCATCCTGGGCATGTCTATATCCTTCTCAAGACTCTGTAGCTATATCTCTTATTATAGTATGTGCTATGTTTGATATATGTTATATTTAGCTTTTGCTTCACTGTATAAAAGGGAGTTCTTAAAGGGGTCATCGGATGCCCATTTTCCACAAGTTGGTATGATTCTTTAGGGTCTTCATGTAAAGTTTGTAACATACTTTGGTTAAAATTCCTCAATGGTTGTGTAAAACAACACCCTTTTTACCTCCTCAAAACCAGCTCTGTTCACAGCGACCCGTTTCGGTGCATATGACATAATATTGATCAGAAAATCCAAATGGCTTGATTATTGAGAGTGTTTAGGCTTTTTGAGGATTAAAAAAAAATAAAAATGTATGGTGGTTATGTCCACACACTGCAAAGACACATTTATATGCAAACACTATATAAAAGTGAATTTTGCATCCGATAACCCCTTTAAGCTTTTGTAAACTCCCTATTCCTCCTGCGTTTTCATCCGTCTCTCCTTACACTGACCTGGAAGGTGGTGACCTCCGAGGGAAGAACTAGGTTGTCGTCTTGCAGGAAAGATGTGATCTGCTCCAGGGTGAGTTGGTTGAACTGGGCTGTCTCACAAAACTGGGCGAAATTCTCCAGAATGAAGCGCCGGGCGGCCTCTCGAACAGGCATCAGGCCGTACGCAGCGCCGATGTTCCATATGTACACACACGTGTGAGCGTTCAGCTCGGACATCATGAAGTCCATGCACATCTGGAGAAGATGAGGGATCTGCATTGTGCTCGCCGCAGACACAGTGCAGCCAATGGTGTACAGGGACATGTGCACACGGCCCAGGTAAGCAAATGTAATCACGTTGGCAAGTCCTGAGGAGAAAGATAATACCTGTATGTTATGGATATTTAATAAACAATCAAACCAAAAATTATTCAGACACCACATTTTTTTTTTACTAGTGGGTGCAGGACACTATAGTTCATTTATGTAAGTGAGGATAGCAAAAATAAAGTAAACTGTGACATATTATACCCAAAACTTCTTCATACAGTGACT
Source organism: Vimba vimba (assembly GCA_022828995.1). Lineage (NCBI taxonomy): Eukaryota > Metazoa > Chordata > Actinopteri > Cypriniformes > Leuciscidae > Vimba > Vimba vimba. The sequence goes on along the minus strand of CM040824.1, from coordinate 3,679,700 downwards.
ACCAGTCAAATATTGACTAGACCAAAAATTATGCAGACACTTTGACCTGACCATGTTTTGCTTAAGTGTTTTTTTCTTTTTACACCACAGACTGAACAAAATGAAGCATTGCTTCTTGGTAATTTGTTGACCCAAAATTGTTTTATCCAATTGTGTCCTTAAATTTAACAGTTAACAGCTATTCAACCTAATTCATATGTGAGACAGTCTAACAGAGTTCTTGCGACTATAGCGAATAAACTATAGCGAATAAACTGTGATAATGTGAGAAATGTTGAGGTGTCTGAATACATTTTGGTTTGACTGTAGATTATTCCAGTTGTTTGGGTCACTTGAAATATTTAGTAACTTTAACAAATGCAGCCATGTCAGGTGACCCTGTTCCTGGAGACCTTGTCCTGCAAATATTAGTTCCGATCCAAATATCTGTAATTCTCAAGTGATCCTGAAGACATGCTTGGTTTAGGTTTGCAAAATTTCGCACCTCTGATATGTTTTAAGGCTTACCGAGAGGTGAGAGGGTAGGAAGTTCCAGTCGTTTGAGTCCCGGGTCTTTAGCCAGAACTTCACGAAGATACTGGCTGACTGAGGAAATGACTAGTTTGTGAACATCAAATGCCTTGGTTTTGCAGGCCAGTTCCATGTCAGTGAGGAAGCGTTCCTGTCTCATGCGGCTCAGCTCCTCCAGCATCGCGGATCCATGCAGGGGACGGGTGAGCTCAGTGCCCAGGCCAAAACCCTTCTCCCCGGGTCGGATCACGGGGGGCGGCAGGGGAACCCCATTGAGCCGGTTCAGCTGCTCAATATTAAGGGGAAACTCCAGCTTTTTAACGCCCGGCTCTGGGACAACCACTCCACTCTCAACTGTTGTCAATTCAGGTATGGACTTCTTAGGTCGTGGTGACTTCTTTTTGGGAGCCATTGTAATGTGTAGTGTAGGATAGCTTTCTAACCCTGACCCAATACCACTTGAAGGTTTGTTCGTTCACTGATTGACCAAGATAATAGATGGACAGACAGACAGACAGACTACACTTGCAAACTAACAAATCGGAGTACGGTGAGTGATCTGCTTCAGCACACGCTGCCTGAAAAGAAACACAATAAACATACAGTATGAGTACAATAAACATGAAATGCTTCATAATATCATGGTCAACATGGATGGGTTTACACTCGTGGGTTTAGCTCATCTTACTCTTTTACAGTGGGAGGATATAAGGGTGATTGACAGGTGCATGTGGTCTCGAAGGGAGTTCCCAAAAAAGGATAGCCAGGGTTACAATTTATTATAAGCAAGCTGAGTCATTCACAAATAGCATGTACATCATTTTTTATTTTCATTCCAAATTGAAGATTTATAGTTCTTAGTATATATAAATGTAGTTTGAGTGCTGTCATTTTTAAATCATTTAGTGTTTTTAAAAAAAAAAAAAAATTATTTAAATGATTTGCAGTGAATTTGTGGGGACACTTTACAGCGAGGTTTCATTTGACAACATTAATTAACTACATTAGTTAACATGAACTAACAACGAAAATATGTCTAAAGCATTTATTAATCTCAGTTAATGTTAATTTCAACATTTACTAATTCATGATCAAAATCAAAAGTTGTATCTGTTAACATTAGTTAATGAAGTTGAACTAACATGAACTAACAATGAACAGTTGTATTTTTATTAATTAATGTTGTTAGTTAACATTAGTTAATGCATTAACTGAGTTAATGTGTTACTGAATTTTATAAATTTGTTATAAATATTCCATGTAGTCTCTCCTTTGTTATGAGTGCATAAAAACTTGCAGGACACGTTATATGCAGTTACATTACTAAATTTAATAATGAATATTTGCATTTTGCATTATTTGATTTTTATTATAGGATTCAGCCTGTAATGGAGAATGTGTGGTTACTCTTATATTAGTAACCCCCACTCATCTGGCAGTTATTATAGATAACCAGGCATGTTACAGATCACGGCATATGCATAAGTAATTTCTTTCCGTAATCTCACTTATTTTTGCCCATGTTGTTTTTAGTCAGCTCAATGCAAATTTGTATTGTTTCAGAGAAGGGATTGTGATGTTATCAGAACCAGAACAAAGCAGTCCCCTCAGATAAACAAACAAGTATGACTGGACTGTGATAGACAGGTGTGTTTATGTCTGTTCTAAAAATATACTAAATGAAAATATGGCCACATATGAAAAATGGCAGAGGTTGTGCATCTTAAATTACCCTCACACTGTCATCAGTCCCCTCCTGTCCCCTCTCTCTCACCCCAATCTCACCTTCAGACCACAACATAAAGGTCTATCCGTGCTCTCAAAGTCAGATGCAGTTGCTTTCATTTAGTGGAAATGCACGGAAACGACTCAATCCTTGTGCGAAGTGAATCCACCCATTTACCATGACAACCCTTTTCACCAGGGACTTAGATACACAAAAGACTGATGCTCGAGTTTCAGCAACAGGTGTTCAAAATATGAGGGGTCTACTTTAAAAAGAAGAAATAGCAGCATCAATTTTTATAGATGTTGGACAATACAATGCTTAAACCCTGAATGTTAGGAAAGCAAAAGGCAATAATCATTTTGGCTTATACATAAACCACAGTGTCATTTCTATCTAATCATGTTTTTTTTTAAATTCCATTCTATGATGGAAATGACAGGATAGAATTATTATTATTTTTTAATTTTTTTTTGGAATAAAATGTCTGAATGACTGAATGTCTGGCTAAGGCTAATATGTTCAAATAAAATCAATCTCTGAGACATTTTAGTATATTGTCCAGTCAGAGTACTGTATTTTTTTTGTGATCCAACAACAAAATCAACAAATGTTCCAAATGTTCTGTTTAGACACTACGATACTTTTTTCCCGTGCTGGGCGCTAACATGGCGAGATTGGTACTTTCAGTGCTGGGTACATTACTTACAAATTGTAGTCAGTTATTGATTCCAAATGACATGACAAAAATTGTAGTTAGTAATGTGATCCATCACATTACATTACTTCTTTTTGATTACTTTTAGATTACTTTTGACCTTTCTTGTTAGGACAATCTTGGACCATATTAATATAATAATGCAAAGAGAAAGAAAATATATCCCATTCTTTGTCATCAACAACATGAAGTGCATGAAATGTTAAATTAAATCAGGGTTTTCCAGACTGGGGTTTGTGAGTTCAATGAAAAGCTGTTAAGTAATTAAATCACAATTTTTAAATTAAAATAAATAATGAAAAACAAAACAAAAAAACAATCAAAATAAAACACTTACTAAAAAACATTTAATTAATTTACCTATGAATTCTTAATTTATTTATGCAACATCAGAGAACCATGAACTTAATTTTATTATTATTTATTACTATTATTGACTTAATTTTTAATCATTGACCTAACTTATTAACTTAAAATCAGGAGGTACTTTTAGTAAATATATTCAGGTCAAAAAACTTCAGCTGACAAAAAAAGTTAGGGAATCTCTGCATTGCATGTAAATATGAAATGGCATGAACTTTTACATTTTAATGTGTTTGAAAAACAAAAGCCTTCTAAAGACAGTAATGCAAGCTTAAATGTCTCACTGAGTGATAATTAGTGAGTGAGTTGATTAGATATGCAATGTTTAAATGTTGAGAAAACACTTGTGAAATGATTTCTGTATTTTCCGGTCTCGGTTTTCAGTGATAGTCACATGACTAATAGCTGGTCTGTGTGCAATTCCACAAACCTGAAAGACCTTCTGAATATATATAAGAAGTAGACTTTTATAGAAGGTTTTTTTTAAAAAAAAGTAAGTTTTGTGACACTTAATATCATTTAGATCAAACCTGCAGTTGTCTGCATATGTTTAAATGATTTCAGGAGTGTTGCAACATAATGTCCGTCATAAAAACACTCTGTCACTTCTTGTATTTCACCACAGCAGCTGCTGGCCCTGCTGACTATGACACACACACACACACACACACACACACGCACACGCACACGCACACACACACACACACACACACACACACACACACACACACACACAGCTATTAACAGCATAGAGAAAAATGCATGAGGAGGAAAAAATCAATGACTAAAATAATTTTCAATAGTTTAATGAAATTTTCAGAGATGGGCATGCAACTATCTTACCCAGATAGACTAAAGAAAGTCAAGTATCCTGTAAGATTGATGAAAAGTGATAGCTACATGTTGTTTAATCTGATGCTGTAAACATGATGTCCAGACACTCAATATGAGAGGTTAGAGGTAAGTAGAGGACAAGGACATTTCTATACCCCGCGAAAAGGGAAGGATAGAAAGAGAGGATGAAGAGATTGAAAAGCAGCAGCTGTTACACATGTCAGTCCTAAAAGCTGAATGCCAGGCTGTCTGTCTTCAGTCTAAAACGCTGTAGTGTCGTGGAAAGTCCTACAAACTATTTGTGTCCAACCTCCTACAAGCTTCACCCTCTGCTGGTTATTTATAGAGAGTGAGAAACAACCCTCATGTCTTTATTTGTTTCACTCTGACAAGGGTCCGTTTAAATTTAGACCCCTTGACTACAGTGGGATGCCATTGATTAGAAATTAGGATTGTGAGAAGTCTGGGATGCATATCTAAAGTGATGTTTAGTTTTCAATCATCTCAAATAAATTGAAGCATTTCTACATGCACTAAGCATGTTAACTGATCCAAGCTTACATTAAACCCAATTAATTTGTGAAGCGAACTCATGCATTAAAAGAATATCTAATGTTCTGTTGCTGTTAAAACATTCACACGCCAATGTCTTAATTTAATGTAGATGTATTATTACACTCTAATGCATTCATCAAAAGAAAGAAAAGCAGTCAGGATGTTTTACCTCTACTTTACAGCTCTCTTCCTGCTCTCCTTCTTTATCCTCTCATTTGCTTTCTCCCAGTTCTTGAATCCACACCGTTTTCTTTCTCTTCTTGCTAATCTGTCTCTCTCTCTGTCTGTCTGTCAGGGCAGATCTCTGTCGGCAACAGGAGTTAGTGGAAAAGATGAACCAACCACACAATCCTACCAGTCCCCAACCCCACCTACATATCCTTCTCCATATATATACAGCCATCCACCCCTCCCCAAAAAACACTGTCCATATCCAGCTTGTCCTCCTAACTCCAACCTGATAGGACATAGAGGCAGTGTTATTCTTACTGACGAGGTCAGGGCCATAACCAACATAGATATTGCCCAATATTTAGATCAGAGTGTTATTTTTCAATGGCAGATCGTTATGCTTTTATGTTTGGTTTGTCTAAAATGTATATTAATATTAATATATTAACCAGCCAGTACCGTGGTATTGTCACAGTATTTCTGCAAGGGTAATGTATAATGTATGTATATTTTACATTTTGGTTATTCAGTAGGCCTGTACATTTCAGTCTTCAGTCTGTGATGATACTTGAACATTTGCTTACGTCTTTAGTCAAGGAGATGCTTTACTGTTGTTGTGGTGAGTCCTTTTATTTTAATCAGTTAAAGGGATAGTTCACCCAAAAATGTTAATTTCTTTCAGTAATTACTCACCCTCATGTCGTTTCAAACCCGTAAGACTTTCGTTCATCTTCGGAATACAAATGAAGATCTTTTTGATGAAATCTGAGAGCTTTCTGTCCCTCCATTGACAGCTACGTAACTACTACTTTGATGCTTCAAAAAGTTCATAAAGAGATTGCAAAACTAATCCATATGAATTAAGTGTTTTAGTCCAAATTTTCTAAAGAGACTCGGCCGCTTTATATAAAGAACAAATTGAATTTTGTCTTTTATTCACATATAAACATTGATCAGTGAACATAAACAGAAGCTCAACCGAACCTGCTTGACGTGCGAGAACAAACCTCATTGGTTCTTGCAGAAGCTCAAACGTGCTGCGTAACACGAGACTGAACCTCATTGGTTCTTGCAGAAGCTCAAACGTGCTGCGTAACACGAGACTGAACCTCATTGGTCCTTGCAGAAGCTCAAACGTGCTGCGTAACACGAGACTGAACCTCATTGGTTCTTGCAGAAGCTCAAACGTGCTGCGTAACACGAGACTGGACCTCATTGGTTCTTGCTGAAGCTCAAACGTGCTGCGTAACACGAGACTGAACCTCATTGGTTCTTGCAGAAGCTCAAACGTGCTGCGTAACACGAGACTGAACCTCATTGGTTCTTGAAGAAGCTCAAACGTGCTGCGTAACACGAAGAAGCTCAAACGTGCTGCGTAACACGAGAATGAACCTCATTGGTTCTCGCACGTCAAGCGAACATGCTTTAGCTTTTGTTTACCACTACTGATGTGTGAGTTGATGAATGTTTGTGAATAAAAGCCTAAACTCAGTCTGTTCATAATATAAAGCGATGTTAAATTATAAGCATATAGTTTGCTAGTAAAAGCTGACCACTCTATTTAACCTCTCTCAGTAGGATGTATCTGAAATGCCCACAACCTTGAATTATAAAAGCTTAACGATAAATACATCATGACCTCATCGAGTGATCAAGATGGCTTTATGACAGCAGTATGACGTGTTTCCGGTTTCTGTATTCGGAGTGACGGAAGTTCGTCTGAAACAACAGCAGGCCCCCACTTCCGGGCAACATGTACCAGCTGTAAACATGGCGGAGGAGCTAATGGAAGCAGTCGAGAAGTTGCGGCTGAGGCTCGATGAGAATCAAGAGCCTCGCAAGGTAATACACCCTTTCTCTGAGACGAAGCCAACACTTTACGTCGACGCTTTCGCACCGTGTATGACTGTGTTATACGCGCTTCTGCTCGTGGCTAGTCCGAGGATCGTGCAAAATTGCTATCCAGAAATCCCACGTATAACAATTACAACACCAGCAAACCGTGAAATGAATGATCGATTAGATTAGATCAATTTGGATGGAGTTTTTTTTCTTCTTCTTAAATATGCTTCAGCAGAATCAGACACTTTCTCAGGAGCTAGTGCTCAGTTAGCAGAAATGACAACCACAGCGATTTAATATGTTAACAGTGACAGATCAAGACAGGCCGTGATAGTGCAGCAGAGTGCATGTTACTCTCTATAAAACACGATTCCTCCGCATTACTCAATGCAGTTGCATTAAGGCTGTGTCTCAAATCTAGTGAACTGTCTACGTAGGTGGCATTATTGTGTAGAGCCGAGGTTCAGATCGATGCGACCCCCCTGTTCCTCTGGAGGCCACGAACACACTTGAAGTGCACTTACATTTCTGGTTTGGTAATTCTTGCAACAAAAAAAAAAAAAGTCTTTGACACTATACAACAAACTAATAAGTTTAACACTACTGTTATTTACACAGATGTCTCTGTAAACAACAGAAATACCACAGTACTACCGTGGTATTTGGACAGTCTGCACCATGTTTTTTTTTTTCTTTGCATGAACAATTCCTTGAAATATGTTAATATCATGGTACATGATATGGTTCTGCCAGTATTTTTTCTAAGAGTTATACGTCTATATAGTTAGTCTATGTTTTTTATGTGTTTGGGTTAGTGCTGTCAAATCGATTAATCGCATGTAACATAATATATAAATATAATAATATGTATACACACATATTATGTAAACAAAAACTTTTATGTTAGATGCGACTAATTGATTTGACAGCATTAATTTGGGTATATATATATAACTATGCTTGCATCTCTTTTCTGTGGTTAGGCTTAGTTTTATACAATGATGCGATTAGTATTTTATTATTATATATGTTTAATACAAATTTGTAGGTAATAAGAATAGTGTAGTTGTCCACAAAGAGTGCAGATAAATGCTTGATTTGATCATTTTGACAATATGCTCCTTACAATATTGTTGTTGTCATGGTCCAAAATGAAAATTTTTCCACAACTGGCAATGGTGAGTGTTGCGTGAAAATGTATCAGCCATAAATGCTTATTACAGTCAATGCAACTGTGTATATATATATATATATTAAATATGCTTTATTTAATGTGTATATCTATATATATATATATATATATATATACACACACGTACACAAATACATTATACATTATATATATACATATATATATATATATATATATATATATATGTATATATATAATGTATAATGTATTTGTGTACGTGTGTGTGTATATATATATATATATATATATATATATATATATATATATATATATATATATATATACTGTATACTGTATAATCATGACAATGGATTAATTAATCTTTTGTCTGTGAGATGCGTTCTTATATTTGTCCTCCTCCTTGTTCTGTCTAGCTTCTGAAAACCCTCAAACGGTTGGGGGAGCTGCCCATGACAGTAGACATCCTGGTGGTAAGATCAAAATAATGCTTATCTTCACATCTATTACTTTTGGTTTGATCTCACAGATCTCTAGCTTTTAATACGTTTATGTTTTCTCCGGATCTTGCAGGAAACTGGCATTGGGAAGGCTGTGAATTCTCTGCGCAAACATGAATTTGCTGGGGAGGTTGCGAAGAACCTTGTGGCCAAGTGGAAAAAGCTGGTGCCAGAGAGATCTGCAGACAGGTAAGCTTCTTAAAGTGATCTATTATCTGCTAATTACATTGCAATTAACATTTTTAGGTAATGAAAATGCAGAACTTCTTAGTAAAGAAAACTGTAAATGAAACAACTGTTCTTTAGAATATGCTCATGGTCCAGATTTAACTTTTTTTGCCACAACTGCCTAATGGCGAGTGATTTGAGAAAAATGTATGGGCCATAAATATGTTTATAAAGTTTAGGGAAGGTGAGTTTTTTTTTCTTCTTTTTTTCTTGAAGTCTCTTATGCTCAGAAAGTCTGCATAGATTTGATCAAAAATCTGGTAAAATAGTAATATTGAGAAAAATATTTTCCATGTGAATATATTTAAAAATGTAATTTATTCCTGTGATCAAAGCTGAATTTTCAGCATCATTACTCCAGTCTTCAGTGTCACATGATCCTTCAGAAATCATTCTAATATGATTTGCTGCTCATGAAACATTTCTTATTATAAATGTTAAAAGCAATTAATTATTTTGTGGGAACCATGATCATTTTTTTCAGGATTCTTTGATAAATAGAAATGTCAAAAGAACAGCATTTATTTGAAATGTATATATTTTTGTAACAATGTAGATGTCTTTAATGTCAATTTTGATCAATTTTAATGGTAATAGTATTAATTTCTTATAAGAAAATCATAATGACCCCAAACTTTTGAACCGTAGTGAATATAAGTTACCACTGCTGATGAGTACTCTAATTTGATGTTTGTTGGTTGTTCATTTTGGAACCTTGGCAATGTTGTGAGATAAGAGATGAATACGTCTAAATATGGTTCATGTTTATGAATAGACCAGCTGTAAAGGAGGGGCGTTCCCACTCACGCATTAATGAGTCTGGAGGGCACAAACGAGTCCGGGAACGGTCTCCAGAGGAACCTCCACTTATGGAGGAGGAGCAACACGACGAGATGGAATACCAACATGGCTACTCGCCCTCGCCTCCACAGCACTACAGCTCACAGTACAGACACGGCAGTGCAAGGGGGTATCAGTCAGATGAGTATGAAAGCCCTCCAGAAGAGGAGCCTGAGCCTGAGCCTAGTCCCCCACGAAATGACATTAGACACAACAAGCCACACAAAGAGCCAGTCAGAGAGCACAGTTCCCAAGACATTCGGGAACAGGAGAGACGGAAGCACCGACCCACGGGTGGCGGCAGCAGCAAGGAGAGGACGCACAGAGCCGAACGAGAGCAACAGGGTGGGGCGAGTCACAAATCTAAACATGATCGACATTCAAGCTCACACGAGAGCAAGAAGGAGAAGAAAGGAGGAAGTGATGGTAAGAAGTCTCTTATGCTCACCAAGACAAATACAGGAATATTGTGAAATAGTATTACAATTTAAAACCATTTCTGTTCTAATGCATTTTAAAATCAACTATTTTCAGCATTGTTACTCCAGTCTTCAGTGTCACATGATCCTTCAGAAATCATTCTAATATGCTCAAGAAACATTTCTGATTATTATCTATGTTATCAATATTTTTGTGGAAACCATGATTGTTTCAAGGATTCTTTGATGAATAGAAAGTCCAAAAGAACAGCATTTATATGAAATTTTAACATGTCTTTACTGTCACTTTTGATCAATTTAATACGTTCTTTCTGAATATGAGTTGTTTGTTTATTCTAAGTATACGATTTAAGTTGGATCTGCTTTTGTCTTTCAGGAAAATCAAGGGAGAGGGGGGAAGTTCCAGAGAAAATGGACGAGGAAGAGGAGCCATTTGAAGCTCCAACCATGTCTTTTGAATCCTTCCTCACGTACGACGCCCCGACCCCGACCAAAAAGAAGAAAAAGCAGCCCTCGCGACCCCCTCAGCCTCCTGCCTCGGTTCCTTCGGCTTCCTCGAAGTCTGGCAAGGCTAACGGGACCAGCAGTAAACACTCAAAGCCATCCTCCTCCTCCTCCGTGACCACGCCTGCTGTTCCAGAGAAACGCAGGAAGGTGAGGCTGAACTTGTTATTCTGGTGGGGTGATGGGATTTGTCAAAGGATTTCTAATCATTATTTCTCCAGGTAGTGGATGTGGTTCCCATGCTGCCCGATATCTCTTTGCCTGCCATCCAGCCCAACTACAGACCACTGCCCTCCATTGATCTTACGCCACTGTCCCCCCAGAGACGCAAAAGTACGTGTTTTTTAGTTTTAGAACACTTTAAAGAGGACCTATTATGTTCAACTTTCTTTAGTGTGTAATGTTGCTGTTTAAACATGAAAAAGCTCTGCAAAGTTACAAAGTCCCTCCAGTGGGAGTTATTCTCTATATCAGTGTCAGTGTTTCTGAACTCCCTGAAACGCCTCCATTGTAGTCTTGAGTTTTCTTCCAGGAACGAACACGTCACAGTATTCCTAATTTAAATAATTCATATGCAGAATAAAGGGGCGGGGCCTGGTTGAGTTAGTTAGTAGTGTGTTGAAACTGGCGGTTGGTAAGGGGCGTGCCCTGTCACAAACATGCTCGAAGTGCTTGACCAATCAGAACACAGATCCAGCCGACCAATCAGAGCACAGTGTGCTTTCAGAAGGAGGGGCTTCATAGAGACAGGAACTAAACAGAGCGTTACTGACAGACTGGGAAGAGAGGAGCTGCAACAATGTCGAAATGTGTGACAAAATAAGATTTTTTTTTTTCATTCAAGCATTAAAACCTATTCTAGTAGAGCCCGAAAACACAATCAAGACAAAATATGTCCCTTTAAATCAAGCTGCCTAACATACCTGAAAGAAACAGAAGTGTATACATCCCAATGATTCTGTCTGCATTGACTCAAAGCAACATGTTTTTCTCCTTCAGTCGCTGTGTCAAATGACGAAGAGGACCTCGGCTGCGCAGGTCGAAGGCTGAACTCCAAAATGGTTGTGTACTCTGGGTCCAAGTCCGCGTATTTGCCGAAAATGATGTCTCTGTATGATCAGTGCATTAGAGTCCTGCAGAACAATATAGATTGTGAGTTTTCTCATTCTCTGATTATTTGTTTTAATAAGATTTTAATTAAACACTTCAGTATAGTATTTAGCCCTTATGGGATATTACATAACAAATCACATCTCAAGAGTCACAGATGGCTGTGTGTGGAAAGATCTGGTGACAGTGACCGCACTTTAAATTGCCATGTTCAAATCGCTGTAAAGGATGTCGTGATGTTTCAGGCTGGCCGAAGTGTTTAGTGCATAAATCACCTAAAAATTAATCAGCATTTCTTGATTTTTTTTTAGCAATTGATGAAGTGGGCGGAGTGCCATTTGAGATTCTGGAGCCGGTTCTGGAGAGATGCACGCCTGAGCAGCTTTACCGGATTGAGCAGTGTAATCAGGTATGTGTGTCGAGTCACGTGCAGATTATCTATTTCACAGTTTTAATCGCACATCTGTTGTTGTATTCTACATGCATTATATTAATACATTAAATTAAACATAAGCGACAGTAAAGACATTTATAATTTTACTAAAGATTTAGCCTGGCAGGCTCTTGAAAAGGCGAGCTTTAGAGAGACTGAATGCTTTATCGAACTGTTTCAGACACTGAGGAAAGAGGTGATGTTGCAATGTACTGTATGTTATGAGAAAATGTAAAACAAATTTTTTTTTTTACCTTGGATGCATGTAAACCTACTGTTGGAGACCTCCAAAACAGAATTATGAGCCTTTAAAATAGCATTATAGGGGCATTTTAAGCAGCACAACTGTTTTCTGAAACAAAGCAGCATATTAGAGTGATTTCTGAAAGATCATGTGACTGAACACTGGAGTAATGATGCTGAAAATTCTGCTTTGCAACACAGGATTAAATTACAGTTTAAAATATACTGCAATAAAAAAGTTATTTTTAATTTATAATATTATTTATTTCACAATGTTACTGTCTATTTGATTAAATAAATGCAGTCTTAGTGAGCAAGAGAGAGACTTATTACAAAACATTAAAAAAAGCTTACTAACCCCAAGCTTTTGAACATTAGTTATTTATCTCAAGATTAATGCTGCATGCAAGGTTTTCCCATTAAAACTTATCTTGAATATTTTTAGCTCATTTTGGACAAATCTTTGATTGCAAGTGTCTCTTCTCAGTATTTCACAGAAGAGTCAGATGATCTGTGGTTGAGACACTGCCAGCGGGATTTTAAACGGGAAACTCCTCAAGAGTATGAATCCTGGAGGGAGCTGTATCTCCGGCTCCATGAAGAACGGGAAGAACGTCTGCGCAAGCTCACGATGAACATCAGTTCTGCCCATGCTAACAAACCTAAAGGTGCTCGCCGGCAGCAGTCAGTGCATTTAGATCAAAGTTAATGCATAAACGTTTACTTTTCAGTAAAGCTGTCAATTTAACTCATAAAAAAATTAATACAAGACTTGTTGGGTGAAATATATTATTGTATAGTAAACATGTATATTTGACTTAAAGGTGCAGTATGCAAATTCTGAGACTCAATGTTGAACACTGTTGATATTTTAAAATCAATCCAAACAAAATGCACATACACAATGCAGTGGATATCTCTTTTTTTTTATTTTTTTTATTTCAAGCATACAATGAAAAAGTGTACAGTATGTACAACATAAGAGAATAATCGAAAGAACACTGATGATCAAACAAATAAAATTCACCGCTGCTTGAAAAGGAGTGGGATGAAGTTTAACACTTGTTAATTCCCACCCCTCTTTCAAACTCTTAAATACATTAGTTTACTTCTTTTGGTATTATCCACTTTTTTTTTACAAAACACAAGCACATAAATCTTCATACATTTATACAAAGTCTCTTTATCCTAGAAGAAGTGAAGCAAAATAATGCTCGTGAAAAATAAAGCGAAGAAGCGAGGAACTGGTATTCCTTTGAGCTTTTCTCTTTTGTAATGTCTCTCAGCCATCTCTCTTTCTACAGTCTTTCTTCAAATCTCCCTCTTGCTCACTCTCTCTCCTCCCCCATCATGAGAAGACACGCCCCCTACTGCTGATTGGCTACAAGTTAGTTGTGGTGCTTGTTCCGATCCACTTTCAACAGTGTTTCTCAGAAATCGCTTACTGCACCTTTAAGTCACTTTTAATAATGTCTATTCAAAGCTTTACTTATCTGACATGACAGATGTCAATATTTGGTGAGAAACTCCCCCAAATGAAGATAATTCAATTAATTAATCAGCATATCATGCAGTTAATTCAACTCAATATGTTTAAGCAATTGACTTTTTTTGCAAAAAATATGTGAAATAAAAATGTGGCTGTGGATTCAGTCACTAGTGCTCACAATCAATGTTTGTAATATATTATTGACTTTTAACAGGACGGCAAGTTAAAATGGCGTATGTTAACTCGGCCGCAAAGCCTCCACGGAATATCCTCCGTCTTCAAGAGAAGTTTGGCACTAAAAATGGTTCCACCAGCACAAGCTCTGCTCCTCCATCTGCCAGGTGAGTGAATGCTGCATTAGTCACGCACATTCATGTTCCTGCTGACAATCTGCTTTTCTTCACCCCCTCAAAGTTTGCATTTTAGGGTGTGTTCACACTCAGGCTTGGTTTGATTAAAGCAAACTCTGGTGCGATTGCTCTGTTAGTGCGGTTCATGTGAACGCTGCCATCTGAACCATGGTGCACCAAACAAGTGGACCGAGATCACTGATAGGATGGGTCTCTGTCCACTTCCGAACAAACTCTGGTGCGGTTCGAATGTAATATGAACACAACACGAACCAAAGACATGCAAATTAACCAAAAACAGGACATGATGTCACAAGATGTGACCCTAAAAAGGACAGAATGCTCAAGCATACCTGTTTTTTCTCCTCATACTTGCGATGTTGATCTTTGTTTGTGTGTGTGACGGATGGATTCGTGCCGCTGTTTTGACTCTCAAGAAAACTCGTCTGGAGTTTTACATCATCAATCAGTGACGTGTTTGGTGACTGTGAGCTGCGTTACACGCAGGATTGAAATGGTGGCTACAAAGAAATCTCTAACGTTAATTTTGGTCATTGCTTGTCTTGAAAAACAAAGACAATTTGACGGTCGTCGTAGGAGAAGTCACACTGCAGGACTGAGAGTCAAATCTGACACTGCCAGAATAAAACTTTATCGCAATAATCATTAATCGGCTGTCGGTGAACATGTCAAATTAACGATCAGAGACTTCAAATTTTAGCCTAGGGTCAGAGGAATCTTTTAGGATTTGCAAAATTTGTCCAAATCATGGCCAAAATCATACAGTGTGAACCCGGCTTAAGTTCCATTGCGAAATATATGCCGACCAATCAGGTTGTGGACATATCCCTATGCATTTAAGGTCGGTATTAAAATGCCAGTGTGAACGCTTAGCGGACCAGGACTAAAAGGTTTTTTTTTTTTTTTGGTCCGGACCAAAAAAAACAAGCGAACCGAACTTCAAGTGTGAACACACCCTAAAGTCACCATGAAATCAAAATGGACAATACTTGTTTTTGTTATGAAATATTATAAATGATTTATCCGTGCAGGCTGTTATTTTAAATAAAAAACAAGTGTGCCCTATACTTGTTCTTGTTTGAGAAGCCATTTCACTCGGATACACGTCACAATATGCTGACTTTAAAGGAACACTCCACTGTTTTTTGAAATAGGGCTTATTCACTTTCTTTCCTACATTTAGATAGGTGGGCAAATGCATTTTTGTCTCAGTGCATGCATTGTTTTAGTTTGACAGGGTCGGCGCTAGCTTAGCTTAGCATAATGAATGGAATCCTTTGTTGCCAGCTAGCATGTCCTGAGTAAAAGTGATATAAAAAAAACCCCCCACCTAATTACTTCTTGTGGCCTGCGTATTCACAACAAGTACAGATAGCGATGCAGATTAACACTAGGCGATTTCCTAGGCAGATATTGACTTATATATTAAGGACTATATTAGGGGGAAGCACAGGCAAAGCACTGCTACTTGGGCGTGATATCTCTGCGCCCAAGTAGCAGTGCTTCCCCCAATATAGTCCCAAGTCAATATCTGCATAGGAAATCGCCTAGTGTTAATCTGCATCGCTATTTGTACTTGTTGTGAATACGCAGGCCACAAGAAGTAATTAGGTGGGTTTTTTAAATTTTTTATATCACTTTTACTCAGGCCATGCTAGCTGGCAACAAAGGATTCCATTCATTATGCTAAGCTGAGCTAGCGCCGACCCTGTCAAACTAAAACAATGCATGCACTGAGACAAAAATGCATTTGCCCACCTATCTAAATGTAGGAAAGAAGGTGAATAAGCCCTATTTCAAAAAACGGTGGAGTGTTCCTTTAAGATGCTGATTCTTGATTCTTCATTTGCAGGATCAGACCAGCAACAAACTACAGCTCCCATAGCAAACCCGCTGAGGTTGGTCAGTCTTCTGTTAGCAGCCCCCCTGAGTCCTCCTCGCGCTCCTCCGCTCCCAGCACTGCTGGTGGACACAGTGCCAGAGACAAACCACAAGTCAAAAGTGAGTCAAACATAAGCATGATCGCTCAGCTGCTGCTGTTACATATTTATATACAGCTACATATACTTTAGCTCCTTGTATACAATGATTTCTTTCATAGAAATAGTGGCCAAAAGTGATGTTCGGCCTAGGGAAATTAACTTCAGCCTTTATTCTAATGTTAAAGATTTCGTAAACACATTACATAGTCAAGTGCTAAATTGTACGGACATAATTTTTGGACATAATCTTTTCATACAAAGAATTTATGAACGCATGCAAAAACAAGAGACAACCAACTAAATAGTATTAGTTGATTATTTTAGTCAATGTATAATTTTTCCTGTCAGCTTTTTGTTTTTCTATGCATTTTTTTTGCATGGTTAAAATGAAACCTGTTGCTGTAGTTTGCCTTTTTTTACCAAATAATTTTTTCAGATAAATGCCTTACCAACGTTTAGTGATTTGTTCTTCCCTTATATTTAAAATATTTAAAAATTATAAATATTTTCCTCATTTTGATGGTTTAATCAAACTTGTAGGGTCATTAAAACCAAATATCAAATACCAGACATCACTTTTGACCACTACTGTATATTAATAACCATTGGTGTTGATAAAATCATGTCCAATATTTGCCCATTGAACTGGTTATGTTTGAACATTTTTACCACTTTTCTGTTCCAGAAATTGCTCCTATGATGGCTAAGACTATCAAGGCATTCAAGAACAGATTTTCTCGGCGGTAAAAGGGAAACATGTTTTATGTGTGTGTGATATGAGAGAACAACTGGGGGAAGAAACCTTTTATTCTGTAATGCTTCATAGGAAATGTGCAATGCCCTCTCACTTCTTATGTTTTAATGCTTTTTAATATTACCAGCTCAATGGACGCAATCACAAAAAAAAAAAAATACCAGCATCAGCAACCATCCACACTCAATTGTTATTAGCATGTCGTAAGCTTTTCACAAACCCCCGAAAACATGTGGTACACTACAGATTACCATGAGACACCACAACCCAGATTCACTGTTACATGTTTATTTAATTGCTAAACTATAATCACTGCATCGTCATGGGACTAAGTATATGATTTTATGGTAGAGTGAGAATGAGATAAGATGTAAAAAGTTCAAGGACTGTACACTTCCTCACCATCATATTTATTATTTTAAATATTGGACCTGACAGCCCTGGACCTTGCCTTGAATGAAAGATCAAGTCATTTTAATAGATTTTATGAAGTGTTCTATGGACATTTTTAATAAAATCCATGTGTTGCTCTCACTATTTTCTTATTTATTCGTGTATGAATGTATATTTAATATAATTTTATGCTGAATTGTTTCAGTTATGATCCAGTAACTTCACTTCACCTGGAAATGAATATCAGCATTTCTCACTCATCCTCACGTTGTCCCAAACCTGTATGACTTTCTTTCGTCAGTGGAACACAAAAGATGTTAGTGGCTAGTTCACTATCTTTTTTTAATTTTATATATACAATGAAAGTAAAACAAGATGCTTTATTTCTGCCAAAAACATTTACTTTTTGAAGTCTAGATTAGAGGTTTAGAACAGTGAGTAAATAATGACAATTTTCCAGTTAATTTAATTGCTTTAATTTATTGGAACAGATTATTATATATATATATATATATATAATATTATTATTATTATTATATATATATATATACAGTGAGGAAAATAAGTATTTGAACACCCTGCTATTTTGCAAGTTCTCCCACTTGGAAATCATGGAGGGGTCTGAAATTGTCATCGTAGGTGCATGTCCACTGTGAGAGACATAATCTAAAAAAAAAATCCAGTAATCACAATATATGATTTTTTTAACTATTTATTTGTATGATACAGCTGCAAATAAGTATTTGAACACCTTTCTATCAGCTAGAATTCTGACCCTCAAAGACCTGTTAGTCTGCCTTTAAAATGTCCACCTCCACTCCATTTATTATCCTAAATTAGATGCACCTGTTTGAGGTCGTTAGCTGCATAAAGACACCTGTCCACCCCATACAATCAGTAAGAATCCAACTACCAACATGGCCAAGACCAAAGAGCTGTCCAAAGACACTAGAGACAAAATTGTACACCTCCACAAGGCTGGAAAGGGCTACGGGGAAATTGCCAAGCAGCTTGGTGAAAAAAGGTCCACTGTTGGAGCAATCATTAGAAAATGGAAGAAGCTAAACTTGACTGTCAATCTCCCTCGGACTGGGGCTCCATGCAAGATCTCACCTCGTGGGGTCTCAATGATCCTAAGAAAGGTGAGAAATCAGCCCAGAACTACACGGGAGGAGCTGGTCATTGACCAGAAAAGAGCTGGGACCACCATTTCCAAGGTTACTGTTGGTAATACACTAAGACGTCATAGTTTGAAATCATGCATGGCACGAAGGTTCCCCTGCTTAAACCAGCACATGTCAAGGCCCGTCTTAAGTTTGCCAATTACCATTTGGATGATCCAGAGGAGTCATGGGAGAAAGTCATGTGGTCAGATGAGACCAAAATAGAACTTTTTGGTCATAATTCCACTAAACGTGTTTGGAGGAAGAAGAATAATGAGTACCATCCCAAGAACACCATCCCTACTGTGAAGCATGGGGGTGGCAGCATCATGCTTTGGGGGTGTTTTTCTGCACATGGGACAGGGCGACTGCACTGTATTAAGGAGAGGATGACCGGGGCCATGTATTGCGAGATTTTGGGGAACAACCTCCTTCCCTCAGTTAGAGCATTGAAGATGGGTCGAGGCTGGGTCTTCCAACATGACAATGACCCGAAGCACACAGCCAGGATAACCAAGGAGTGGCTCTGTAAGAAGCATATCAAGGTTCTGGCGTGGCCTAGCCAGTCTCCAGACCTAAACCCAATAGAGAATCTTTGGAGGGAGCTCAAACTCCGTGTTTCTCAGCGACAGCCCAGAAACCTGACTGATCTAGAGAAGATCTGTGTGAAGGAGTGGGCCAAAATCCCTCCTGCAGTGTGTGCAAACCTGGTGAAAAACTACAGGAAACGTTTGACCTCTGTAATTGCAAACAAAGGCTACTGTACCAAATATTAACATTGATTTTCTCAGGTGTTCAAATACTTATTTGCAGCTGTATCATACAAATAAATAGTTAAAAAATCATACATTGTGATTTCTGGATTTTTTTTTTTAGATTATGTCTCTCACAGTGGACATGCACCTACGATGACAATTTCAGACCCCTCCATGATTTCTAAGTGGGAGAACTTGCAAAATAGCAGGGTGTTCAAATACTTATTTTCCTCACTGTATATATATATATATATATATATATATATATATATATATACAGTGATAAACCCTGCTATTTTGCGAGTTCTCCCACTTGGAAATCATGGAGGGGTCTGAAATTGTCATCGTAGGTGCATGTCCACTGTGAGAGACATAATCTAAAAAAAAAAATCCAGAAATCACAATATATGATTTTTTAACTATTTATTTGTATGATACAGCTGCAAATAAGTATTTGAACACCTGTCTATCAGCTAGAATTCTGACCCTCAAAGACCTGTTAGTCTGCCTTTAAAATGTCCACCTCCACTCCATTTATTATCCTAAATTAGATGCATTAGTTTGAGGTCATTAGCTGCATAAAGACACCTGTCCACCCCATACAATCAGTAAGAATCCAACTACTAACATGGCCAAGACCAAAGAGCTGTCCAAAGACACTAGAGACAAAATTGTACACCTCCACAAGGCTGGAAAGGGCTACGGGGAAATTGCCAAGCAGCTTGGTGAAAAAAGGTCCACTGTTGGAGCAATCATTAGAAAATGGAAGAAGCTAAACATGACTGTCAATCTCCCTCGGACTGGGGCTCCATGCAAGATCTCACCTCGTGGGGTCTCAATGATCCTAAGAAAGGTGAGAAATCAGCCCAGAACTACACGGGAGGAGCTGGTCAATGACCTGAAAAGAGCTGGGACCACCGTTTCCAAGGTTACTGTTGGTAATACACTACGACGTCATGGTTTGAAATCATGCATGGCACGGAAGGTTCCCCTGCTTAAACCAGCACATGTCAAGGCCCGTCTTAAGTTTGCCAATTACCATTTGGATGATCCAGAGGAGTCATGGGAGAAAGTCATGTGGTCAGATGAGACCAAAATAGAACTTTTTGGTCATAATTCCACTAAACGTGTTTGGAGGAAGAAGAATGATGAGTACCATCCCAAGAACACCATCTCTACTGTGAAGCATGGGGGTGGTAGCATCATGCTTTGGGGGTGTTTTTCTGCACATGGGACAGGGCGACTGCACTGTATTAAGGAGAGGATGACCGGGGCCATGTATTGCGAGATTTTGGGGAACAACCTCCTTCCCTCAGTTAGAGCATTGAAGATGGGTCGAGGCTGGGTCTTCCAACATGACAATGACCCGAAGCACACAGCCAGGATAACCAAGGAGTGGCTCTGTAAGAAGCATATCAAGGTTCTGGCGTGGCCTAGCCAGTCTCCAGACCTAAACCCAATAGAGAATCTTTGGAGGGAGCTCAAACTCCGTGTTTCTCAGCGACAGCCCAGAAACCTGACTGATCTAGAGAAGATCTGTGTGAAGGAGTGGGCCAAAATCCCTCCTGCAGTGTGTGCAAACCTGGTGAAAAACTACAGGAAACGTTTGACCTCTGTAATTGCAAACAAAGGCTACTGTACCAAATATTAACATTGATTTTCTCAGGTGTTCAAATACTTATTTGCAGCTGTATCATACAAATAAATAGTTAAAAAATCATACATTGTGATTTCTGGATTTTTTTTTTTAGATTATGTCTCTCACAGTGGACATGCACCTACGATGACAATTTCAGACCCCTCCATGATTTCTAAGTGGGAGAACTTGCAAAATAGCAGGGTGTTCAAATACTTATTTTCCTCACTGTATATATATATATATATATATATATATATTTTTTTTTTTATTGATTGCAAAATCTGAATATAACAAAATGGCATAAAACAGTCAATATCCTCCTGGGACCCGGGAATAGACTTTTGTCCACTGTTGTGGACATTATATTTTAGTGAATTTCTCTGACATCATACATGTCACATGTCACAACCTGGGTGTCCTGTAAAGAGCAGATTCAGGACTTTTCAGAGATACCAAATGTTTGAAGGTTTCACCATGAAAACAACTTCTCCTTGGTCTTTAAAAATGTCTGACATTAATTTAGTGATCAAATGTAGCACTCTTATGGAAATATGATAATATATTATAATTATAAATTATATCTGACTACTTTTCAAATTGTATTTCATAAACCAACATCTCAGGAAAACGTTATGGGGTTTCAAATCAAAAAATGACTTTCTGTTACAGAACAAGGCATTGATTTCATACATGTCCACTGTAGAGGACATCAGGACTTAAAGCATGTTTATCAGGCATTTTGGGAGACAACAAGTGAATATGGAAATAAGTTGTACATCAATATTCCTATGAAATATTAGATATTATTATTAAAATGTTGGTAATTATTACACTTTTTTTTTTCATTAAATGTTGCTCCAAGAACACATTAATGTGCAAATTAGATACAGTGTATATAGATGCATGGCATTGAATGGGAAAATTAATTTATGGCCATTTTACCCACATATTGCATAAAGTAGAATGGTGTATCAATTCATTCCATTATATCTTTCATAGCATAGTTGAGAATCATCTTTATACAAATTTTAGTTAGAATAAATCCTGAAACCCCAACATTTATTGGTGATTGAAAAAAAAAAAAAAAATCCCATTGTTTTTGCCTATACATATAATTTCATGTCATTTTATTTTTTAAACAACTGAGTCCTGGTGTCCACTACAGAGGACATGGCATAACATATGAATAAAATATCATTTTTCAAAAATGTTTTTACCATTTGTTTCTCATGCTCTAAACAATGTGATGACATGAAAAAAACCTAAATTCAAAAAATATATTTTTTTCTGGGTCTCAGAAAAAACTGGCATTGAAGGCTCAACACAACTGAGCCATATTGAATCCAAAATACACATAATACATAAAATTAAAAAATAATAACCTGCAACAGATTATATAATACAAGCGAATTATACAGCTGTATTGCATTTAACTGGTGGCATCTGAGACGTATTTTAATTCGTTTAATAACCAAAGTAGGGTGTTTAAAGAATCTAAATGTATGTATAAAGTATTTTCCCTAGAACGGACTGTTTATTTTTATTTATTTATTTATTTTAATTTATTTATTTTAAGAATTACAATTACAGTCGGGGGGTACAAAGAGTAAAGCAGATAAACAAACATAAAAAGACATATACATAAACAGTGACAAACTTAAAAGTTAAACAAAATTTGAAAATGTTTACAGATTGAAACGCACTTTGCAGCTTTCTTATTTTTCAAACCCAATATTGTGTTTAGGTATTGTACATTTTGAAAAATAAAGGTTTGTTTCCTCCAAATTTACACTTATGAATACTAAATTTCGCTAACAGAAGAAGCAGATTAATTAAGTAATATTCCTTATGAAAGGATTTGTCATAAGAGAAAAAAAACCAAATAACACATCTTTAAAGCACAGTTGAAGAACGGACTGTTTTTGACGCGCAGACGCGGAGCGACCAATGCGTCACAAGAACGCGACTCCAAATTCGGCTCCTCATTGGTTCCCTTGCTTTTTAAGGTCCAATCACATTCCACCTTTCGTATTTGCGTGTTGTCTACTTTGCAGGTTCCACCACCTGTGTGTAACTGTTCGATTTTAGCATATGTCACTGAAGCCGCTCGAGCTGTCGAATATCTCTCTCTTTAGAGCATAGTTGTGAGTGTTTTGGCACTTTTCCCGTTGTTCACGCACCATGTCTGGACACGGTCACGGCCACGGCCACGGCCACGGCTGCTGTGAATGCGAGCACGAGCCCGCAGAGCGAGGAGTGGAATATGAGCTGTACAAACGCATTGATATCGAGAAGCTTCAGTGCTTGAATGAGAGCCGAGACGGAGACGGGAAACTGGTCTTCAAGCCTTGGGATCAACGCACTGACAGGACGAAGGTACGCAATTATATAGTGTATAGAATTGTTTTGCAGGAAACTTAGAGCCAACACATATATTATAATCTTAAAACTAAAAGTAAAGGTTTACCACCTTTTTTACACATTGCATGTGCTTTTTTAGCTGGCGATGGCATGTTTGTGATCACAATCTTAAAATTAAATAAATGTTTACCACATTTTTTACACATTTGATGTGCTTTCTTAGGTGGCGATGGCATGTTTCTTGTATATTGTGTGTGTGTGTATATATATATATATATATATATATATATATATATATATATATATATATATATATATATATATAAATGCATATAAATGCGTGCATATAAACACACGTACATAATGTTTATATATATATATATATATATAGATTGCTCTTCTGTTTGTTGTAATGTATGTCTCCCATTTCATTTTTTTTTTAGTTTGTTGAAAGTGATGCTGACGAGGAGCTTCTGTTCAATATACCGTAAGATTTATATTGCAACAGCATTTATCCTCCTAGATTAATTTCAATTTCTGTTCTGTTCTTCTTCATGTTCTATTTAATACGATTTGTCTGGGTAAGAAATGCTTTGCCAGCAGATGTGGATGTGGTTAATGCACATGGTTAAATCTGCAGGTTTACAGGTAGCGTGAAGCTGAAAGGGATCATTATTGCTGGAGAAGATGATGAGTCACACCCAGCTGAAATGAGACTGTGAGTTTGCTCTCACTGGAAAATGAGACCTCTCTTGCAGCATCACATATGGATAATGCAACTACAATTTACATGATTGGGTGTTGCAATTGGTGCTTTGTGATCAGGTACAAGAACATACCCCAAATGTCATTTGATGATACAAGCAGAGAGCCAGAACAAGCCTTTCGCCTAAACCGGGATCCTCATGCCGAGCTTGAGTATCCAACCAAGTAAGCAATTTTAAGTATGTTAACATGCACAAGCACATTAATTATACATCCTGTATACTGGACACTAAATCTATGTTGACCACCCCCAACATTTTATATAGGATTGCGAGATTCTCCAATGTGGAGCACTTATCTATCCACATATCTCGAAACTTTGGGACAGAATCCACTCGCGTGTATTACATTGGTCTGCGGGGAGAATACTCAGAGGTCAGTACTGGATTAAACAAATCCTGCTATAATAATAACACCAGTTCTATTGTCACTATTAATAACTGATTGGAAATGCACTACATTCTTATGATATTATGTTAGTGTTGCTGTTTTTATAAATATTGGTTTCACCTTGGAAAGGAAAATGCCAATGGGATCGTAAAATCCTTCATCTAGTCTCTTTTTATCCCTCTTTCAGCCTCACAGACATGAGGTGACAATCTGCAACTATGAAGCAGCAGCCAATCCAGCAGATCACCAAGTGAAGAGCATTACGCCCCAGACACACTTCATATCATGACAAACCGAGGAAAGAGAATCTCACGCCTGCTGTGTCAAACTATAAAAGTGTGCAAAAGAGTTTTGGGAACGGCCAGATGAACTGATGTGTAACGGATTTATTTACTATGGTTTGTTCGGTTGCTAATTTGCCAATAAACATTAAGCTATATAAGCATAATTACTGAATGTATGCTTATGTCAAATAAACGCTTCAAATAACAGAACAGATGAGCCATGCAAGAAGTCTGTTCTTTAAAAATCTAGTGGAAAGTTTATGCTCTCAGTTTGTTTTTACAATATAGTATTCATCCATTTAATATTTTTTGCATTATTTGGTTCAAATGTGAGATTAAAAACCATTTAGGAAAATGTGTTCTAATCGGGTCCTCAAAGTGTATCATATTGATTGATTCCCGCAGTTTGTTTAAAAATAAATTTTCCTGGTTAATTTAAATCACTTTTGGCATTTCATAATATCACACAAATTTTGTAACAACTTATGCATTATGCTGCTGTTAGTTAAATACAAATACAGTAACACTTTAATTTACAATGTCCTTGTTACATATGTTACATGTACTTACCATAGTAATAACAGTAAATTATGCATAATTACATGCAACTAACCCTCAACCAAACCCCAAAACTACCCTAACCCTATAGTAAGTACATGTTATTGATTAATATCAGTACTTAAATATATAATTACATGGTAACAATGACACCTTAAAATAAAATGTAACCAAAGATACAATCACAAATGTGACGAGCAGGGAATATGAAACTATTTTGATCATCCATCACTACAAATCCATTTCTCCTCACTTATGCATAACAATTTGTTGCTGATAAGTTAAGATTTTGTTTAGAATAATAACTAAGGCTAAGAACTATCCTTTTAAGTGACATTTAAAAAAAATGTACATTAGCTTTTGATCATGTATGATTGATGGTTTTTACAGATTTTTTTTAATTAGTGTTTATTTATTTTTTAATACTTTTATTTTGTCCTTTCAGTACAGCACTGTGGTCAACACTGTTGTTTTATTATGTGCTTTACAAATAAATTGGAATTGGAATTTTTTATTTTTATACTTACAAAATAAGGTACAGATTGCTAGCTTTTGACACATTTAAAGGGTTAGTTCACCCAAAAATGAAAATTCTGTCAGTAATTACTCACCCTCATGTTGTTTCAGCCCTGTAAGACTTTCGTTCATCTTCGGAACACAAATTAAGATATTTTTGATTAAATCTGAGAGCTGTCTCACTCCTCCATAGACTTCTCTGTTATTGAAACTTGCCGGCCCTGAAAGTTAGTAAAGACAATGTTTAAAATAGTCCAAGTGACTACAGTGGCTCAATCTTAAGTTTATCAAGCGACGAGAATACTTTTTGTGCGCAAAAAACAAACAAAAATAACGACTTTGTTCAACTATTCATTTTCTTCTGTGTGGGCCTACAGGGCCGGCAAGTTTCAATAACAGAGAAGTCTATGGAGGAGTGAGACAGCTCTCAGATTTAATCAAAAATATCTTAATTTGTGTTCCGAAGATGAACGAAAGTCTTACGGGGCTGAAACAACATGAGGGTACGGAAGCGTATTGCATTCACTTGAGGAAAAAAATCTACTCTGTTTTTCTGAATTAATGAGTTAATTATCTCAGAATTATCAGATAATTTTCATTTAAAAAAAATTTGCTCTGTTTTTCTGAATTAATGACTTAATTATCTCATAATTCTGAGATAATTAAGTCGTTAATTCAGAAAAACAGAACAAAATATTTTTTTTATGAAAAATGATCTCATAATTCTGAGATAATTAAGTCATTAATTCAGAAAAACAGAGCAAAAACTTTTTATTCATGAAAAATTATCTCGTAATTCTGAGATAATTAACTCGTTAATTCAGAAAAACAGAGCAAAAACTTTTTTTTCATGAAAAATTATCTCGTAATTCTGAGATAATTAACTCATTAATTCAGAAAAACAGAGTAGATTTTTTTCCTCAAGTGAATGCAATACGCTTCCGTATGAGGGTGAGTAATTACTGACAGAATTGTAATTTTTGGGTGAACTAACCCTTTAAGCTCACGCGGTTGAAGAAACGCGATGACGTCACGGCGCCGTGTCCCCGCCCCTCTCCGGCAGAAGGAGCGGAAGTTCCGTTGTGACCTGGGATAGCAAGCGGTGAGTCAATACATTTATTGCAGTTAACCGCTGTTTATATCTGTTTTTTTCTGCCTGAAAATTAAAATGTATTCTACCCCCTGACCTTAGCTTTAACGATCGCTATAAAAGCGCTAGTTTGTCGCTGAACAGCGTAATATTGGGCTTAATCGCGGGGGTAGAGAGATCCAGCTAGCTCCATCTCTGAGGCTGTGGGTTCATTGTGACAATAATACAGGCGAAACAGGATTAAGCTGCCGATCATGTCGCTCGAGTATTAATGAAACGACCTAGCGGCTTTATTTAAACATGAATCATATCCTTGATTTCATCAGGCTTAAAAAAAAAGAAGCTATGTGTCATCATTGTTTTTCCTGCCCATCCCTTCCTATTCATTGTGAACATATGATCGTGGTGTTCATGTGAAGGATTATTGAACTGACGCATTAGAGATGATCAATACAGTCATTTGTTAATGTGCATCAATGAGCCATTGTGTGGCGAACGCTCAAACTGGTGCATAAGGACACCATGCAGTTTCATTGGAAAAGTCCTTTCATATTCTTCTGGTATTTTGTGGAGATTTCATAAGCAGGTGATTTAATAAAAGTATTTGATAACATGTGCAGTACTGAAGTCTAGTAAGCCAGACTGACCGATTAAAAACCCAGACAGACACTTAAAGTTTATTCAAGTGTTTGTTTGAAACTAGGGATGCACTGACATGAAAATTTGGCTGATACCGATAACAGATAATTCTTTATGTTTGAAAGCCGATAACCGATATATTTGCAGATAAATCTAAATCCAAATTTTTATATAATTTGAGAGCCTGATTACAAAAATCAAAAGTCTCACCATTAAAAGCCATATTCAAATTTTCTCATAATTTTATGTAGACTTGCGCTGCACATTTTACATTTCACTGTATTTTATTTTTGAAATGTTTCTAACCATATTTTAAGCAATTTTAACCCCTCATGGCGAACAGTGCACATCTCAAGTGTCTCATCTGAAGGAAATAATCCATTATTTATCGACGATTTGACGTTAATACATCAGCCAAATTTTCTTATTGAGCCGATAACAATAACAAAAAAATAAATAAACATATATCTGCCGATGCCAGCGATGAAAGGAAAAACTCCAGGCTTGTGTCACAATCACCCAGGCCTCTCACAAACACAAATTAATCCATTAAACTGGAGTGTTTTGAGTGTCAAGATGTGATGTCTCAGCGCTGTCATGTGGTTCCAGGAAAACAGGGACCCGTGGTTTTCATTTAGGCTTCATTAGTTTTCCGGGAACTCGTCTTAAGCAGACGTCTGCTAGTACAAACTTGTGATCTGTAGAAAATGATACTGCGTGTATGATTAACATAAGCGTCGGTGCTTATCCAGTAGATGTGATCACCCTGTAATTTTTCAGTTTTTCTTTTCCTCGTCTAGATTTCAATAGCGCACTTTTAGTTTTAGATGGGCTTGAGTTGCTAGTTAAAATGACTTTAACAACACTGGCAATTAAACCAACTTTTGTTAATCATTCTGCAGCCTGCTGACAGTTTCTGTCTAAAATTGCTGGTTTGTATCTTTAATAACCATTTCTCCCATACTTAATGCCTGGGCCTTTTGTGTTTTACATAAACATGTTGTGCTGATTGCTTTTGAACTTGTTGTTCTTGTATTTTTCTAAAAGCACTCCTCACATTGTATGTGTGGCAACAACATGTCTGTACCTCTGCTCGCTGAAGCCGTGACCGTGTCCGGGACGGAGAAGGAGACGGCTGTGGTGAGAGAACAGTCCAATCATTAACTAAAAATCTGATGTTGCTCAAGAGATTCATTAGCATTGCAGAGGCCAGGCTTCAAATATACCAAATCAGTTTCCTTGAATGGTTTGTTCTCCCCCAAATAAAAAATCTGTCATCACTTACTCATCCTTGTGTTGTTCCAAAACCATAAGACTATGATTCATCTTCTTCAAAACACAAATTGACGTATTTTTAATTAAGTCTCTAAGAGGGTTCTGAAAGATTGAACGTCCAGGTGATGAAAATTCCTGGTCATAAATGTGTCGTAAGTCAAGTCGAGTGATTTAATCCAAGTCTTCTAAAGAGACACGATCGCTTTATATGATACACAGTTTTAATTTAGGCTTTTATTCACATCTAAACAATGATGGACACACATGCATAGAGCTCATCAAATATGGTAAACACGGACACTCAAAATGTGATGTGTGATGCATGAGAACCAATGAGATTTGTTCTAGAGTGTGATGTTTAGCATATGCGATTCTCTCTATGTACGTTTGTTATGTTGTTATGTGTATAAAAGCCTAAATTAAATCTATTCATCATATAAAGCGATCATATCTCTTCACAGTCCTTGGATTAAACCGTCCAATTCATATGGGCTCATTTCAAAATGCCTTTATGACCTTTTTTGATCGTTCAAGTTTTGTTTACATGGACTTACAGTGGACTTTCGTTAAAAATATCTTAAAGGGATTGTTCGGAGTAATTTCAACCTAGGGTCCTTTGCACCATGACCTCGAGCCAAACCCCCCCCCCCCCCCATAAGCCTTTTTTTCCCGTGGTCGAACATTATTAAAGTTAGAGCTTATTTAGAGATATCAGCCGAATGGTTTAGTGCAGGCGCTAATGGATCCAAGGTTGTATCTCGTAAATTACCCCACTAATAATGTCCGGAATGGTACCAAACTTCTACAGCAGTACAAATAGGTTCTGTACTCATAAAACGAGGCATTGGAAAGTTTGTAAGTACATCAGGAGTTTAGTTAAATAACACTTGCCTGACGGCTAATGCTACCGCTAACCCGGACATCAACGTCACTTCCGTGATTTAGGAAAAGACGTAAAAGTCCTGGCAGAAAGCGATGCATAAGGATGTAGTGTAACGACGCCCACTTCCAGGAATGCACTAATATTGCAACAATTATTAGTAAACACCTAGTTGTCAACACTTCAGAAAAAAGAATAATTTTTTTGGGATATATTTCTATGGAGTGTTAAATTCATTAGCTTTTTCCTTACACTTGTGAGTTTTGCAAAGGACTTTTACAGGCTTTTTCCAAACCACTGAAGTGACGTCGACGTCCGGGTTAGCGGTAGCATTAGCCGTCAGGCAAGTGTTATTTAAATAAACTCCTGATGTACTTACAAACTTTCCAATGCCTCGTTTTATGAGTACAGAACCTATTTGTCCTACTGTAGAAGTTTGGTACCATTCTGGGCATTATTAGTGGGGTAATTTACGAGATACAACCTTGGATCCATTAGTGCCTGCACTAAGCCATTCGGCTGATATCTCTAAATAAGCTCTAACTTTAGTAATGTTCGACCAAGGGAAAAAAAAGCTTCTGGGGGGTGTTTGGCTCGAGGTCATGGTGCAAAGGACCCTAGGTTGAAATTACTCCGAACCATCCCTTTAACATTTGTTTCAAACATTAACCAAAGTCTAATGGGTTTGGAACAACGTGAGAGTGAGTAAATTTGTATTTTTGAACGAGCTATGCCTTTTAATAGAGATGCTCTTTCATAGTCTGAGTGAAAGTCTGTCTGCTGCCTTCTTTATCGGAAGAAATGGATACACAGAAAGCTCAAGCTTGCTATTGAGATGGTATCTTCATATAAAATAACCAAGAGTCAGCATCGAACACAGGAAATCGGCCCTCTTTTGGGCTTTACAGAGAGATTAGTTTCACATCACATTCTGTTAACTTTGCAGGTGATCTTCCTTCATGGCTTGGGTGACACAGGGTAAGTTGTGTTCATTACCTGCCTGTTGCAGGAGCTTCTGATGGCCCTCGTCCTGCATGAAAATAACCCTGTCGTGTTGCTTATAGACACGGCTGGGCAGATTCCATGACGTCTATTAGACTGCCGTACATCAAATACATCTGTCCACACGCGTAAGTGCAAAACATTGGTTGTGATGCAATAAAGAAGTATTGTTAGTCTCACTTTTCTTTGTGTAGTTCATTGCAAACTAGTCTGTCATTCTCTCTGACTCTAGACCCAGAATCCCTGTAACACTGAACATGAAGATGACCATGCCCTCATGGTAAGCTGCCTCTGCTGCGGGTAACATTACAGTTCTAGTGCATTCACTTAAAAGTGCTGTGGGGATTTAAAATCTAATTGAAACCTGGAAGTAAACCATGTTTGATGATTTTGAAAAATGTAAAACAAAGGAAATGAATGATGTAGTATTTCAGATTCTGCACTATTCTAGGGCATTTAATCAAATAAGTACATTTGTGACATTGAGCATGTGACTTTGTACAGACAGTCAAATGCTACATACTTGTGGTTAAAGCAAAAAGGATTTTTTAGTTTTCAGGTTGCTAATATAATATAATATAATATAATATAATATAATAATCAGCTTTGAAATCACAAGAATACATTATTTTAAAATATATTACATTTTAAAATACATACGTTAGTTTAAAAATATTTAAATAAATATTAAAATAGAAAACAGCTTTTAAATTTTATAATTATATAATCAGTGTTATTTTTAGTTTTATAGTTTTATTAATCAGTTTTATAGTTTTATTAATAATCTTTGAAATCACAAGAATAAATAATTTAAAAATATATTACATTTTAAAATGCATTTAAAAATTATATTTAAAAATAGTATTATATTAATATTAAAATAGTTTATTAATATTTTAAATAACGTATTTTTGTTAATTTCAGTTTAATTTTTAGTAATTAAGTTGTGTGCTTTTTAATATTACTACATAGGGTTGATTTTATGTTTTATTTCAGTTTTAGTTTTGGTTAGTTTCATATATTTTCTGTTAATAATTTTAGCGCTAAAACTTATTTCAAGTTAAGTTTTTCAACTAATATTTATTTTATTTTGTTTTACTTTTTTATTTAATTAACAGAAATGTTTTTTAATAGTTTTAGTTAATATAGTATACTGTAAAACTATATTAATAAAATTCTAAATAAAAGCATTTTTCACTAGTGGACTTGTATTTTTTGAGTCTTTTTTTAAATTCTTGTCTAATTTTTCTTCTTCTCAGGTTTGACCTGATTGGCTTAAGCCCAGAATCCCCAGAGGATGAAGCAGGGATTAAGAAAGCAGCAGAGAACAGTGAGCAAAATGTGTTTTTGGACACACATGCACATTGGGGCAGTTTCCTGAATACAGCATAAGCTGTCCATGACTTAAAAACATCCCAAAATTAGCTTAGTCTGTGTCAGCGAATGTAAAACCACATAAAGAAACACATCAAGTTAATGAGGAACACAAGTATTGCGAGAGAATATTGTTATATGCTGAAATCTGATATGTGGCGCTAAGTATAGTCCGCTCCCTCTCTTCAACAGTAAAGGCCATCATCGATCACGAGGTAAAGAATGGTATACCATCCAATCGTATTCTTCTGGGTGGCTTCTCTCAGGTAAGTGATCCCTCCTGACAGCGTGTACGATCAGTTAAATTGCTGAGACTGCAGATGATCTTCAGTTCCTGGTTTGTCGTCTGATGTTCAGGGTGGAGCTCTGTCTCTCTACACCGCTCTGACCTCTCAGCAGCAACTAGCGGGTGTTGTTGGACTTAGTTGTTGGCTTCCACTTCACAAGACTTTCCCACAGGTACAAGACATTCAGCAGTGTTTGTGTGTGTGTATGTATGTGTATATACTGTATATGTTCAGGGCTTGACATGTATTTCAGCAGTGCGGTTTAACGCAGTCACTTTGGCGGGTTGAAATTTATAAAATGTGACCCTGGACCACAAAACCAGTCACATGGGTACATTTTTTGAAATTGAGATTTATACATAATCTGATTACTAATAAGTAAGCTCCATTGATGTATGGTTTGTTAGGATAGGACAGTATTTGGCCGAGATACAACTATTTGAAAATCTGGGATCTGATGGTGTGAAAAAATCGAAACATTGAGAAAATCGTCTTTAAAGTTGTCCATTTATGTTCATGTTGTGCTGCATTCACTCACAAAAATAAATGTTTTATATATTTACGGTAGGAAATTTTCAAAATATCTTCATTGAACATGATCTTTACTTAATATCCTAATGATTTTTGGCATAAAAGAAAAATCTAATTTTGACCCATACAATGTATTGTTGGCCATTGCCACAAATATACCAGTGAGACTCGAGACTGGTTTTGTTGATCCAGCGTCACATATACATTTTTAAATTTCAGTCTTTTAAAAGGCATCTGAAATAATAAAATAAGTGCGATGTATTGTTGTCAATACATATCTATACTGAAATATCTGAAACGCGATACTAATTTTCCACAGTATAGATACGCGATACCAGCTGCTCTCTCTCTCTCTCTGTGTCTCTCTCTGTGTCTCTCTCTCTCTGTGTCTCTCTCTCTGTGTGTCTCTCTCTCTGTGTGTCTCTCTCTCTGTGTCTCTCTCTCTGTGTGTCTCTCTCTCTGTGTGTCTCTCTCTCTGTGTGTCTCTCTCTCTCTCTCTCTCTCTCTCTCTCTCTCTCTCTCTCTCTCTCTCTCTCTCTCTCTCTCTCTCTCTCTCTCTCTCTCTCTCTCTCTCTCTCTCTCTCTCTCTCTCTCTCTCTCTCTCTCTCTCTCTCTCTCTCTCTCTCTCTCTCTCTCTCTCTCTCTCTCTCTTTCCGACAACACAAATCCGCCTCTCCTCACTCGTTTCATTTGCTCCGGATGAATATTGTTGGTGTTAGCTTATTGTTATTGTTGGCTTGAATTTCAACGTGGGATTGCACGTATTTTCCTGCAGATTTTGAGCTCGCACCCAAAATGTGGCACATAAAGCCGCCTCTCAGGACTAAATTGAGTTTTTTTTCCGCCGCTTATTGCACTTAAACAGTCAAATACACAAAAAATAATGTCAAAATGCTGATTTAGGCGAATATTCACATAAACACAGTCATGTTTTAAGTGAACGTAAACAGTTGAGAAAGAAAACGCATGTGTAACAGTATAATGGATCAGTGCGTCAGGTCTTAAAGTGACAGCAGCCTAATAAACCTGCTGCCAAATTATGAGATAATATTAAAAATATCTATTTGGCAGTTTTTCCCCATGGTATCAACGTCAGAATTGTGACCAGTGAAATCAGAATTTAATTGAAATCGCAAGCTTTGTGAATCGATTTCGAATCGTGAAATGGGTGTCAATGTCCAGCCCTGATATATAGATGTCAATATGTATCTGCTTTTTTCCCCATTAGGCTGCAAGTGGGAGTGGAAACAAGGGCACTCCCATTCTGCAGTGTCATGGCGAGATGGATCCCATGATCCCGGTGCAGTTCGGGGCCATGACAGCAGAGAAGCTCAAGACCATCGTCTCCCCAGGGAACATCACCTTCCGCACCTACCCGGGTCTCATGCACAGCTCCTGTCCTCAGGTGAGTCTTTCTGTTGCGCTCACAGAAACCTCAGGCCTTGTCCACACTAATACGTCTTTGTTCGAAAACACATATTTTTCTCTTCGTTTTGCCCACATTAAGACGGTGTTTTTGTCAACGAAGACTGAGGTTTTTGAAAACGTTCTTCCAAGTAGATAAATTAGAAAATTACGCATGTTTACTAGTCATGTGACACATATTGTACCCATAGATATCTATTGGCGCTTTTCCATTACCAGTACCAGCTCGACTCGACTCGCCTCGGCTCGGCTCGCTTTTCGCTCTGTTTTCCATTGCAGTACCTCCACAATAGTACCTGGTCGTCATAGCGACGCCGCAGGAAACTGCCATGACGTAATCTTCTACGTGTCACTACGCTGATTCTCTGACCAATCAGCAGTCTGCCGTGTTTTCACGTCACATTTTAGTATCGCCTCAGCTCGCTCAGAACCTCGCCGGAGGTGATACGAAAAAAAGTACCTGGAAACAGGTACAGGTACAACTTTTACACAGTGGAAAACCAAACAAAGGCGAGTCGAGTCGAGTCGAGTCGAGGCGAGCTGGTACTGTGTAGTGGAAAAGTGCCTTAAGGTTATGCCGGCATTGGTGTGCCTGCTATATACTTTCATAGTGTTGCTAAAGAGAAATGTTCCTTTGCACAGTCTTCATATTGCATTCCTGCAACAAAACATGACGACAATTGCGTTTTAGACCATGATATTTTGAGTGCAACCTGGACACAACACTGAGAGGTGGGAAATTTTGATAATAAAATGTATTATGTCTGCTATCATCTTGTGAACTATTATTATGTTTTACACATGTGCAGTGCAGGGCTGCCAACTCTCACGCATTGAGCGTGAGACTCACGCAATTGACACTTTTCACACGCTCTCACGCCACACATCCATTTTCTCACGCACAGAGAAATTGCGGAGCAAAGAGGTACTTTTAATATTAAACTAATTCCCAGCTCTTAGATTCCGTCAATTTTATTACGAAATTCAGACAAAAATACGTTTGGCGCTTGTAAATGTCACGTGACAGATCGCTGAGCGCCTCAGTTCAAGTGCACGTGAACCGATCATCTGTTACTTTTTTATTTAAAGATGCAGTACAACTTACCGAAAGTATACATAATATCGACCAATTAGTGTTTTTCAACCACGGAAAGAGGTCAATATATAATAGCAAGTCTATGTACAAGTCACATAACGTTACATTTACCTCAGGAAAGCCATTTAATGACCATAGCATGTTAATTGAATAGAAAAAATAGCTAGAGAGGAGATTTTGCTGAGCACTATATTACATATTTATTATATTTTTACTTATGTCATTAAATAATTGTTATTATAACAAAAACTGCATTATATTTAATTTAATTTGTTATTTTTAACCTTTAATAATACCAGCAGATTGGGCCCTCTATGTTTACAGCATTAGGTGAGATTATTTTTTAAATAAAATTTAAAATAAACATGTATCCAAATTAGTCAATATTGAATCAAATCACAAGAATGGAATTGAAATCTTGAAATTTTTGTCAAGCAATAATAAAAACTGTATCCTACCAGTACTTGTACAATGTAAACATTGTAACATGTTGTCACTAAACTTCATAAAATTTTCGTTTTCAAATGTATCCGGATTAATGTTGCCTTACACATTTTCCCACGTGCAAATTCATTACGAAGGATTTTAGAAATTCCCCTGGAAAAAATAATCTAAATCCATTTGGACTTACCTATGTCTTTATTTGATTAGTTGTAAAAGTAAGATTTTTTTAATGCTTTTTATTTTATTCTCTTATGCTCACCAATACATTTATTTGATCTAAAATACAGTAAAAGTAATATTGTGAAATATTACAATTTAAAAGACCTGTTTTTTATGTACTATATTTTAAAATGTAATTTATTCCTGTGATCAAAGCTGAATTTTCAGCATCATTACTCCAGTCTTCCGTGTCACATGATCCTTCAGAAATCATTCTAATATGATGATTTGCTCAAGAAAAACATTTCTGATAATTATCAATGTTGAACAACAGTTCTGCAGCTTCATATTTTTGTGGAAACTGATACATTTTTTGATGAGTAGAAAGTTCAAAAAAGCATTTATTTAGTCTTGTCTTTCATTTATTGCCTTTTGATCAATTAAATGTCCTTGCAGAATAAATGTATTAACGTTTTGAAAAAAATCTTGCCTACCACAAACTGTGTGAGAAGCAAACTCCTGTGAACCAATAACAGGATGAGGTCTGAACTGAAATCATGCAAAATATTATCTTAGATGTTGTACAGTAGATATGCCAAACTATATTATCTGTTCATACTAGTTCTAACACCCATACTTCTCTCTGATTGGCTTTACAGGAGATGTCTGCTGTCAAGGAATTCATTGAAAAGCAGCTGCCCCGAGTCTGACCTCAACCTAACTCACTGTGACCCTTAGACACTGACCTCTCACCTCCGACCTGCCATTCTCTCACAGGAAACAGCCATGATCCCCTACAACACATGCGCATGAACATTCAGTTGTACATACTGTGAACATGCGAACCATCTCATCTCACCTCACGCCTTTCTTTGTCATTTCATACAGCATTAAAAAAAGTGATATTATTATAAATTGACAATATCCGTACATACAATAATTTCCCATGAAACTTTTGCTCTTTTCTTTAAGGGAGACTCATTAACTTTCATCTTACATTCCTGTAAGCATTAAATCTCAGACAGTTTCCCAGTATTCCTCTCTCTCTCCCCCCTGCTCCTCTGTCTCTTTCTCTCAAGCAAGGCGGATAACGTAACATTTTTCCGGGCAGCTTTGTCGCAGAACTTTGGGATAGTTCAGATGCTGCAAATCTGTGGTGGTGGAGGGACTTAGTGGGAGCCGGTGCCGTCTGGAGTGAGTCTCGTCACGCTGCTGGTCCCACAGTGCATGGCTTCATCGGGATGCTGCAACTCATACTTTTGTTTAGTTTAACTAGAAATGTCTCAAATAAACTACTAATGACTCATTGGAATCGTCCAGTATGCTTTGTTCTCCATGGAATAAGAATTCTGGCACCAAGTCTGTATGCAAAAATGGCTTATTTAATTACACCATGCTAGAGCTTATATAATATACTTATTTAAATTTTTTTTTTTTTTTTTTTTTTTAAGAACAAATGCACATAACCAGCTTTAGATCTGAGTATCTCATTGTAAAATAATCAACATACTAAGCTCTTGACATTACTTATTATTATTAATAATAATGATCAAAGTGAGTCACTCCAGACGGGGCCGATAATTTTTTCCAATTGCTTTAAATAGCTTTCCCAAATCCTCCCTAATTCCCTGTTCTCCTCATAACCGCATCATCCTCCACCCATGTGACCAAACACATTCATGTGTTCTGGGGTCTCAGATGGCATATGTATATACATTTCAGGTTCCATATTGCATAAAAGTATTGTTTACTGACACAATCTATTAACAAAAGATGGACGGTCACAGTTAAGCCGGCAGCGTGGCGGATTAAGCCTGCTGTTATTAAAGAATTATGAGGTAACCTTAATTAATTAACTATTAAAATTGAATTATGAGTCATTTCTCTCACAGTTTGCTTGTATACATTTGAAAATGGATTATTAAAATGTGTGATGATATCTCTAAACCAGTTGTTTGCAAAGTAGTGAATGTTGCTTTTTTAATCTAAATAGATGTTCTTCGATTATGTATTATTTCAGTGTTATTTTATCTTCTAAGTCCATTTGACTTCCATGTTTTCATAACTGCTATGATCCCCCTCTTTTATAATTGGCAACAGACAGGTTTCCTATTTGCCCTGTGGCTTGTTTATTGTATGATTCATGGGAAATGCCAGACACAAGTTGGTCAGCAGAAACGGGCAATATCTTTGGGTTTAACAGTGAACTTGTCAGTTTATGTCCACTTGAGTTGTGTTTTGTTGCTGGGTTTTTCTTTTCTTTTTTTTTGTCTTTAAAAAAATATCTTATGTTCCGTTGTTGTTGTCTTTATTTGAAGTGTACTGAGGGACAATTGGTTCTTCAGAAACTTTCCCAAAACACCTGTATGTGAAATAAATGATGCAAATCACAGCAATGCAGTCCTGTGTTTTATTGATAACCGAGCAAGAAAACAGACACAGACATCAATGCACTGCATCATATTATGGTTATGTACAGTGTGCATTGCACACACTGTCTCTCCTTTTATTTTCCTAACAGGAGGCGAGCAAATAGACCAAAGGGTGTAACAGGTTTAAGGCGTGAGAATGTGTATAGGCCTATACGCCTTGAGTCAAAAACGAAAACCTCCAGTAATAAGGGCACATCTTTTATTTGCTATAATCTTTTAATTAAATGAAGTCCAAAGTGGGTCAAAATGTGTAAAATCCCTAAAGAAAGTGATCCAGCTAGAGCAGAAATGCTGTCCTCAACACTTGTTTTGGTCGCTGCTTGAAATAGGACTGAAATCAAAACGAAAATGTGCCCCATCAAAACAGACTGTATTTAAAGGGAAATGCACTGTATTTGATCTAAATCATTTGATAAATGGATTTACATAACACCTCTCTATATATCAAAATAGCCAGATTGGTTCAGTTCATTCATATTTCCGCAAAATTACTCGAGCGCAAAGACTGAGTTTGGAGTCGATATAAAATGTTCCTTTAGGTGGCGCTATAAAAGTGAGTCAATGATGTTCAATCTGTTATTTTACCTATTTATTTCCAACTGGTTTTGCGTTTGAGTAGTCTAAAGTTAATGATTTATTTTGCACAGAACTGTAAACAATAAATTAAAATGCAAACTGTGCTTATTTCACGTGAAAATCAATGAAAATACACCTACCATATAACATATGGTTAAATAGGGAATGTGAAGGTGACGTCACGCCGTGTTGCATTATAGGTCCGCCGCCATATTGAGAGGATCGCGTCCTATTCCGCTGTATGTGAATTCATGTGTTGGAGGCTGTGTTTAGATTTTCTGTTGAGATTTTTAGTAACGTCGACATGGTTGCTCAGTACTGCTCGATCAAGAACTGCCATAGCAGGTCACACGATCGTTCAGGGAGGAAAATTAACAACAGAATACGCTTTTTCCACTTTCCTTCCTTGAAAAAACAACATGTGAAGCAGGTGGAGGAGCTGACGAGAAGGCGCCGGATCGCGTGGGTTGCCGCAATAATGAGATTTTTTTATATAAACAAATATAAAATATTGTCTTCTAAAATTCCCATAAATATGGTTCTGCCATGTGAGGTTGAGACTGTGGTTTTCTTGGACAAAGTTGTCATCGTCTGCTGTGCTCTTACAAACATGTGTCCAAGTGTTGTGCAGTGACTGCTAACATTAAATCAACTGGTTTGTAAAAACGTTTGTTAAAAGTTGTACAAAGCTAGAGGTTTTGTATTGTATATTCCTTGATGACTTGTAGGATAGTTGATGAATTATGTTGATTTTGTGGTTCATGTTAGCAGACGATAAAGCCACATTGCATGAATCAAATAAATTATATTTATTTTGTTTTGAATTAACAATTTGCTTTGATATTCTGTACATCTTTTTACATGCCCTTTTCAAATGTTAGTGAATCAAGGTTTTGTATAACTGCTTAATAAATAACAGTTACATTAAGTTACTTTTATTCTGTTTCTGTACTGATTGCATCCACAAAGACTCTTTTAAGTAACGTTACACATAAACTGGGATGGGCAAAGATACATCAATTTATTTTGAAGGGATGTATAGCTCTTAAACTCCTGCAAAGTGTACGCACTCAATTCAAAAACAAGGTTAACGATGTCCAGATTTGTGAGCGGAGGTAACGTTAGTGCGTCTGGATCTGCAACGTTAATCCAGTCTTGCTGCTAAATCATATGGATCAACGTTGTTTATCGCGGACAGTTTGTCCAAATAACGTTTTTGGCAGTGGCATTTAGTTTCTCCCGATAGGTCCCTTCTCTTTTTCTTTCAATTTCTTCCGTTTTTCTTCAATTTTACCTCGTTTTAGCCAAACACACCCAACTATTACATGTCATAGCAACGGGCGGCGAAAAGGTAAACAGAGATCGTGCCTCCTAAGATGGCGCCCACGTCCCATAATGCAACACTGCGTGACGTACCTTCACATTCCCTATAGAATGAAAATAAAGTAAAAAATTAATTCAATGCAAAATACACGTAAAATAAATAATTAATAAACATACGATATTTAATGTTAAATACATAAATATAGACACAGTCTATACAAGTTAAAAATGAATCCAGAAAATAATAAATAAAATATTATATATTTTAAAATAATATATATATATATATATATATATATATATATATATATATATATATATATATATATATATATATATATATATTAATACATGCATAATAAATATATATAAATAAATATAAAATAAAATAAATTCAGGACTAAATTAATCGTATTGTGTTTTTTTAAGTTATTAATTAATTAATTAATTTATTTATTTATTTAATAATTTCTACTCATAAGTTGTCAAGTCTGTATTTTTTGCTTTAAAAAGACACAAACACAAATAAAACACAAATAAATGAATTTTTAAATAACATTTTAATGATTTAAATCACACTCACAGTCATATCAGTAGCCTTATAAATTGAATAAAAAACAAAACAAAACAATTATGGAGAAGAACGACAATATAGTGAAATATATTAAACAATAAATGTGCTTTCATGGAATTTTACAAAATGAATAGATTTATTTCAAAATAAACTAGCACATTTAATTGTTTTTTATTGAATTTATTATTTATCTAATTATTTAACTATATTTATTATAATATATATGTATTGTATTATTCATGTATTGTATTATTAATTCATTTTTTCTGTGCCTCCTCCTGTGCGGTAGGTGGCGGTAAGTCGCTCTTAAACTCGGTCCTTCATCTGCCGTCAACACCGCGAAGGAGACGCAGATTATTGTCCTATGAAATGAGAGCATGACCAGCAAACACAGCCAAGAGCACCACCCCTATGATCATACAGTTCTTTATCATTTCTTTTTACATAATCGCTAACATGATCGAAGGTCTGCTGCCTGATAACAATCTCGATATAAACTTTTGACACGCCGCTTGCTCTGGTCATTTGATGTGTCAACGCTTCATGGATACGTCAGTGATGAGGTACGTGTGTGTGTGTGTGTGATTGTTGTGTGTTGATCGCTCTTGTCAACTCGCCTTGTTGTCGAAATCTCCTCTTGACCAGCTTAGAGTCAAGAAGATTAAAGCTGTGCTTTATCAAACGTGTGTTTGTTGGTATATATGTCCTGTCAGTCATAGACCGGTATTGATGAACTAATGATGCTGATCATCTGTCAATCCTTGATAAAACTACAGCCAGAGTTTCAGAGCTTTGGTTTAATCCTTAGACAGTTGTTACAAATGCTTCAGGAGAAACCCACTCCTCCACCACTGACTGTAAACAAATAAGCAATTCACAGAGCGAGTGTGCAGCATTAATCTTCATACATTAGGATTATATGAAACTCAGGCTTTTGTGTCTGTTGGGATATTGTAAGTAATTGCTTTCTTTTTAAAGCCACGAAGTAATCTATAAACAGTTTATGTATGGTTATGAACAGATTATGTCATTATTTACTCACCCTTCATGCTGGTCTAAACCCGTATGACTTTCTTTCTTCTGAACAACACAAAGGAGATGTTGTTCAGCATGTCACCATTCGCTTTCATTGAAAAGACCTTATGTACTATGGACTAACATTAAATAGTTACACAAGGATTTTTTGTGTAACTACATGTCGTTCTGGAAAATTCCCACGTTTGCTGCTAATAAGTTTAAGGTATGGTTAGGGTTAGGATTAGAGTTTTGTGGGTTAGGCCTAAAGTTAACAGTGTAGCTGCAATGCAAGTATTTTAATGTAATCAAAATGACCAGTGTATGTACATAATAAGTGTATTTTATTAAGTATATACGTAAGGCCATCTAGTATAAATCAGACTGATATTCCTAAATTTGGTCGTTAATGCAAAAAAGACATTCGTTCAGGTTTGGTACTGTCGCTTTAAATGTCAGGTTACTGCATGCTGTTCCTGTCGGCCATGGTTATTAATTAGCCTGGAGTTAATAAGTGTATTTTATTAAGTATATACGTAAGGCCATCTAGTATAAATCAGACTGATATTCCTAAATTTGGTTGTTAATGCACAAAAGACATTCGTACAGGTTTGGTACTGTCGCTTTAAATGTCAGGTTACTGCATGTTGTTCCTGTCGACCATGGTTATTAATTAGCCTGGAGTTAAAGACATTGTTACAAGTGCAAACGACAGTTGAGGATCATCTTTTAACACAAAGCCTGCATTGTTTGCAAGTAGCCCACTGCCTGTAAAATGAATGCAAATGGAGTTTTACCATTAATGGGCACCCAGTATGTTTAATGATTGAGCTCTAGTGTTGGGGGAAGAGAAACGTTTCCCTGTCTTTGTGTGCCTGCCAAGTG
The DNA here is from genome assembly GCA_022828995.1 of Vimba vimba. NCBI lineage: Eukaryota > Metazoa > Chordata > Actinopteri > Cypriniformes > Leuciscidae > Vimba > Vimba vimba. Next base: position 3,637,107 of record CM040824.1, on the reverse strand, counting down.
CTGCTCTTAATTCATCTGTTCTGCATTCTCAGACGTCCCACCTGAAAACGAGCCGTTCCTGGACCACAAGCCACAGAGTGCGTTTATAATGTTCTGAAATGTGCTTTGTTTTTTAGTGTAACTCCACAGACGTTTACGTGAAATGATGTGGGAAAAGAACAACAGAGCAGACAGAATGACCTAAAAAGCGTGTTGCTCCCACTCGCTCATGCCCGATCGGTGCACCTGCTGCCACTCTCTGCTCACACACACACACACACACACACACACACACACACACACACACACACACACACACACACACACACACACACACACACACACACACACACACACACACACACACACACACACACGTACCCTCTCAAGTAGATTTATTAGAGCATGACGTGATGCATGCTGGTTGTTTTGCTGATGAAACAATATATCCCTTAGGTCATGCAACCTTTTAAAAAGGTTTGAACGTTTTTTTTTTTCTTGTTTTCAAAAAGAGGTACTGCAGTTTTATCTGATGGGCATGTACATGTTTAGAAAAAAAAGTGTAACGATAAGATCAGATAAGGGCACCTGTGCAAGATTGTTATTTGCACAATGTGGTCATATGCAAATGAGTGTGTTGTGTGAAGCAGACTGGTTTTGTTTCATTAGGGATTTCCACAAGATAGTTATGAGAGTTTGGATAGTTTACTTTTCCCACACAAGAACAGTAGCTTTATATGAGTTATCTTTAAAACTGAAGCGAATAGTGGTTTTATGTTTTAATATGATCCAGCAGAAATGCCGATATGGGGCTGTTCAAACACAATACATTTTTGTATATTTTGATTTTCTATTTAAACGTGTGCAAGACAGACATGTTTGACCGTCTCATGCAGTGCTTAAGTTAAAGGGCTCCTGTTATGCTTTTTTTACATGTTCATCTTTCTTTAGTGTGTAATGTTGCTGTTTGAGCATGAAAAAGCTCTGCAAAGTTACAAAACAAAGTCCCTCCAGCGGGAGTTATTCTCTATATCAGTGTCAGTGTTTCTGAACTCCCTGAAACGCCTCCATTGTAGTTCTGAGTTTTCTTCCAATAATGAATGCATCACAATATTCCTCATTTAAATAATTCCCGCCAAAGGCATATGCAGAATAAAGTGGCGGGGCTGAGTTAGTTAGTACTAGTAGTGTGTTGAAACTCATGGTTATGCGAAAGGGTGTGACTTTTTCACTGGAAGTGCTTGACCAATCACAACACACTGATCCAGCTGACCAATCAGAGCACATTGTGCTTTTCAGAAGGAGGGGCTTCATAGAGACAGGAACTAAACAGAGCGTTACTGACAGACTGGGAAGAGAGGAGCTGCAACAATGGAGAATATGGGGGAAATAATGTTTTTTTTTATTTTTTTTACATTACCTATTCTAGTAGACCTCAAAAACAAAATCAAGACATTGTAAAAGGGGTTTTGACAATATCAAGACATTTGCATGCTAAACCAGTTTACCGCAAACTCCACTCTGCAGTCGATTTCATTTATCAACTCGGTCACTCAGTCACCAGTCAAGAAAAGTTCATGGATTCAGTCCAGAGTTCAGAAAGATCGTTTCATGGATTTGTTTCATGGATTTGATCCAAACAGTAATGTTATCTCAACCAATTATATGAGATAATTTGTCCGGTGTTATCTGTAAGACTGACCATTGACGTACAAGGAAAGTGTGTGATTTTCTTCTTTTTTTTTGTTGCAAGATCTTGCATTTCCAGGCAGATGGGATGAATGTTTCCATAATAAATTCTATATATGTGAAGTGCATCCTTTACACATAAAAAACCTAACCATTGTTGAAAATAGAAATGACCAGACTGTATATGAGATGTCCATTTGGTCACGCAAGACTTTAAATTATTGAATTTATAAAAAGCTTTCTCCTGGGAAAGTATTTGAATTTTTATCAAATATCAAATTAAAATATTTTATATAACTTATTATTGTTGTTTATCATTTATTTATTTTATATTTTTGTTTTATTTGTTTGTAGAGATAATATTGTTAAATGATTGTATACAATTAATTGAAATATTATTGTTGTATTTTAAATGTTATTACTATTGAGTTTGCCTTGGATATAGCTTTTAATGCTGATATGGCTTTAAATGATAAATATATAAATAAATATATTTTACATTTCCATTTGGATGCTTGTGTTGCAGAAATTTTGCACTTTAGCTTTAAGCCAAAAAAAAAAAGGTGAAGGGAACGGACTAGTAGTGGGCGTAGAGATAATGCACCACATTCAGAGCAAAACCTGATTGTCTGATCTCACATTTTTAAATAGAGATTGCAAAATGGTGCTATTGATTTTACATCCCATGATGCACACCATGAATAACAGATTGCAGGCAATAACTGTGACTATGTTGGTGTGTTTACAGGACTTGCGGTATGCGGCCCGTCCACTCTCGTGCTGGCTGAGTGCTGAAGACTGCATGTGGGCCGCTCTGCGGGTCCCAGTCCAGCTCGCGCCATGGGAAACACCGCCACCAAGTTTCGTAAAGCACTTATCAGTGGAGATGAAGGCCTGGCTTGTCAGCTCTATGACAGCAACCCCCAATTTAAAGAGTCTCTGGAGCCCAACGCATCTTATGGGGAACCCTATCAACACAACACACCCCTGCTCTACGCCTCACGCCACGCCATGACGCGCCTCATCAGGTAAGAGCTTCAAATGAATGGGCACCCAAATACAAGCATTAGCATCCATGGGGCGAGTTGTAATTGTTCACCTTAAATTTTAAAGGGGCTAAGTGTAGAATTCAGAAACCCTTGTTATTAGCGACACCGGTGGCCGTTAGGTGAACTGCAGCCAGCAACTTATTGCTCACGCACACGTAACACATAAGAAACTGAATGTGATTCAATGCCCTGATATACTTGTGACAAAGTTCTTTTTCACTTAGAATTAAAAAGAAGTGGTAACACTTTATTTTACAGTGTCCTTGTTACATATGTTGCATGTACTTACCATAGTAATAACAGTAAATTATGCATAATTACATGCAACTAACCCTCAACCAAATCCTAATCCTACTCTAACCCTATACTAAGTAGGGATGGGAACGACACGGGATTTGGGAAATCGACTGTCGAGGCCCATGTGTCGACTTTTTGTCGGATTGTCGGCCTTTCTTTTCTTTTTTTTTTAAAGGGGGGGTGAAATGCTCATTTTCACTCAATCTCCTGTTAATCTTGAGTACCTATAGAGTAGTATTGCATCCTTCATATCTCCAAAAAGTCTTTAATTTTATTATATTTATAAAAGACAGATAGGCTGTCCCGAGTCTTTCCGCAAAAAAACGAGCGTCTGGAGGCGGGCCGTGTGGGCGGTATGCTATAGCTGTGCTAACCGAGCTAACAACACACAGAGACATTTTTTTAAAGCAGTTTACTCACCGAATGCGATCGCGAACCTTTATCATTGTGACTGCTCGATCTGCATTAGACGATCTGCAAATCCGTCGATCTGGGCTTTGTTTATAAAACAATCATCGTCAAAATGCAGGGAACAAACAGTCTTACACAGCTCCGTTGATGCTCTGAAAAAACAAACTCCATCCACTGATCCACTTAACGCTGGGTTCTTTGGGAATCTGTGCAGGGTTGTCTTGCCCTGGCATACAAAAACACACTTCTTTGGTGACATTGACTTCCAAAACCCGAGCACACAGTGCTTTGATGGCGTACTGCTTTCGCTATCTTGCTCTGGTCTAGGAGTGCGCGCGCGCGTCTTTCCGGGAGAAGTGGGGTCAACGGTCAAGTGGCGATCCCATTTAGAAAAAATGCATTGTTTTATTTAAAATGTTTTATTTCATTATGGGAAAAGTGGCACTTTATGATGTGTATTTGAATAGGAAATGTAATAAATTAAAAGCCCCCCCCCAAAAAAATCCCACAATCCCATTTGGAAATCCCACAAGCCCCGCCCCCTCGACATGTCGACACTCTATTTTTTTTGTCGAGTGGAGCATGTGTCGAATGTCGGTCGTTTTGTCGACAAAAAGTCCCATCCCTAATACTAAGTACATGTTATTAATTAATATTACTCACTTAAATATATAATTACACTGTAACAATGACACCTTAAAATAAAGTGTAACCAAAGAAGTTGTAAATACCTTTGCAGCGATATGCGGTTAACGAACATCCAGGCGCTGCTGAGAGCGACGTTTAGATGAATATGTAAATATGTGCTGTGCACTTTCCTCTCAATAACATAAACGCATAAAAAAGGACAGCGGTGAGAAAACAGCAGTTAAGAAAGCATCTGATGATCATAGCGATGTGGATAAGCTTTCACCAGCTGTTCACTGACAGATAAGGTAATTAAAATGACACTGTTATGATAGTTTGATTATAAAGTAATATATTTGAGACTTTAGACTTATAGATCTGACTATGTGAGACTATAATTTGAATTATTCCCTTTTCTTTGCATGACACATTACAGTAGAGAATAGCTCTTTCGGCATTATCCTGAACATTGTATAAGCATTTGTTTCACGTGTCCCATTGACAGGCGACAAGTGAACAGGGATGGGCACCATTTAAAATTGTGAATTTCTCTGAATTTACAAATTCTTAGAAACATTTAGGATAATGTAAGTACACAATTGAAAGATATATATAACACTGCAAGTGGTTTTTGGATATTTTGATACAGAATTCTTACATATTGTACCTTTAATGTCATGGGGAAACACAAACAGTATGTCTACTTTAACAGCACAGCAGGGTTTGTTGGGTTGTTGCTTCAGGGAGAAAAAAAAAAAAAAAAAAAAAACTCTGAATAACTTTCCCATGTTGGCCCCTAACAGACAAGACCTGAAGCAAATATGCATGGAATGGGAAGCTTATGTAGAGCCTGTGGTGTTTTTGTGCAATGCAAGGTTATTTTTGCATGGTTGTTGAGTTCCAGTGCTTGGTATTTGAGTCAAGACCACTTGGAGCCATGAGGCCAACTCTTACTTGTGTAAGTGTAGTAGTTAATGCATCCTTCTGAGAAAATGGTTGGTAATTACTAGCTAGAACAGCTGGCCACTGTCTCTCTGTCCCTCCTCTTTCCTTGTCACTTTCCTATCTTTATTTTACAGCACTTTGGAGCACACTACTAGCAACCTCAATTATTTCAGAGCCTGATTTCAATTAACAGACCTTTAAACAAATAAATAAAACATTTTTAGCTAACAATAATAATACTGGGCATAACTGTACCTTTGAAACACTGGTCTATGTAGACAGAAAAAGAGCATTTGATACACATGTAAAGTGACCAACCAACCAACCACAGTTTATTTAGTTTATTCTACTGTGCTGTTTATGTGCAGATTTACAGATCATACCACAATAATAAGCTGGAACAGGGGAGTGGGGGAAATCGCTCTGCATTCTCCACAAATGTTTGGATGGTAAACACTGGAAATATGGCAGTCAATATGTGTCCACCTTATTCCTGACGAGCTCACTGCGTTTTGAATTATGGATGGCACTTCCGGTTTGGGGAACTTCCATTCAAAAAGGCCGAAACGAATCATTTCAAATCATAAGGTTGCCCTACATATAAAGCTGATCCGTCAGTTTGACTGTATGAGCTGTCAATTTTCCTTAATGATTTATTTTCAGACATCATGAGAATAACGCTATACTTGGTATTTTAACGTGACATGTTATAACAAGAATATCTATGGCTCTTTTCAGTCGCTGCTTTCTTTTCTTCGTGATTAGTTTATTTTTTCCTGTTGCAATCCGCTGTGAAAGTATGAAAAAGGACAACATATCCTGCACATCTTTGGTCTGTTCTCCCGAATTTAATTTTCGATATATTCCATTAATAATTCACTGGAATGCACGAAGAATCTCTCGTTATTCTCCTCAAATCCTCACGTCTCTTTCCAGGTCTGTTTTCACAGGTAAATGCAATTTATAATCTGTCAAAATGACGGAGATCACTTTGAAATAGTATCACGTAATGCTGAAGTTAATGAACATTTATATTACCATATATTACCATAGTGACATTTAACCCGTCCGTTATTGCTGTGGATCGAAAGACTCGCGCTTTTGGGGTTGTTTGGTCTGTTGAAATACCTTGTTGATGCTTTTACACTTTTAAATTTCATTTTAATGTTCGATGGTTGAAGGGTGAGTAGATTAATGTCATCTCATTGTGACACTTTTTAACGTATTGCGTTCATAGAGCGAGCGTTTCACTGATTGTTTACAGCTTAACGGAAGTTACACCCATAATTCGCGCAGGAATAAGGTATTCAGAACTGATTTTTCTCACAAAACTCACAAAATCAAGCAGTTTGTACATTTTTGTTTGTGAATATCAAGTTTATTTGCTGTTGACACTATGGATTACTAACACCTTGCGCCAGTGTAAACCCTCTTACTTTGGGCATTAAGAAAATACTGTCAGGATTTACTGAAAACGCGCACTGGAAAATTAGAGCTGAATTGGCTTGGACAAGGTTATTTTACAAGGTTGTTTAATAATATTTTACTATTAAACTTATTGCATGCATTTTCAGATACCAAATTTATAGGAGGAGAGTATTTAAGTGAATCGTGCAAGGTGATTTACTAAGGTTTGCGCTAGTTAATTTACTCAGGTTTGCGCTTGTTAATTTACTCGTATTTACACCATTATTTACCGCCCGAAAAAAGCACGTCTTAAACCAGATGCTAATTTGTGCTGCTCTTGGTAGATTGTGTTGGTCATTATAGAAATATTCCAGGTGTGTCTGTTCTTTAATTTTCACGTCGTCAGTAGATCACGCGCAGAACTTTCCACTCCCATCTGTGCTTTTTTGGAATTGCGCTCTCACGCCCTGTTTAGTAAATCTGGCCCTTAATATTTTTTAAAGATTTGATGTCATTAACCTGGCAAACTTTGTCTAATCTTATCATTTCTTTCTCAAAAGTTCTAGCTGCACAAATCGATACTTTATAAATACGATTGCCAGGCGGACTATTCCTCAAAGTTGCTTAAAGGGATAGTTCACTCAAAAATTTAAATTCTGTCATTAATTTCTCACCCTCATTTCATCCCAAAACCCGCAAGACTTTGGTTCATCTTCAGAACACAAATAAAGATCTTTTTGATGAAATCTAAGAGCTTTCTGTCCCTCCGTTGGACAAAACTTTGGACTAAACTGCTCAATTCATATGGATTAGTTTTACGATCTCTTTATGAATTTTTGAAGCAAGAAGTGTTAGTTGCGTGGCTGTCAATGGAGGGACAGAAAGCTCTCAGATCTCATCAAAAATATCTTCATTTGTGTTCCAAAGATGAATGAAAGTCTTACAGGTTAGGAACGACATTAGGGTGAGAAATTAATGAAATAAATATAAATAAACTATCCCTTTAAAGTCAGCCAACCAAATTAGAGCTCAAAAATGCTATTCTACATGTGTTTTTTCATTCTTCTTTGTGTCCTTTGTTTGACAGTTTGGGAACAAAGATGTTGACTAAACTACAAACACCATAGTTTGAACCACCTCCCAACAGCCAGTTTGAAGTTACATATTTAAATCCTCATAGCAGACTTCAGGATCCTGTGACTGGAATTCTGATTCACTTTTTGGCTGCTACTGATTCTTGTAAAAAAACAGCCTGCCAGTCTAGACTACACCCAACATTTTTGAGGCGAAATATGTGTAGCTCTGGTATTTGGCCTAATGTGGTATGTATCCCCTTTGTGTGGTCTTGTATTTATTATGATCACACTTTCGTTAGCTAGCATACAGCAGAACGAAACACAAGATATGTCACATGCTTGTCTAGACATTATCCTTGAATGTTGGTGTCATTCCGGATGAAACGCTTGGCTTTGCAATTCATGATGTGGTTTTGTCATTATTGCACTACGGTTCTATTGTTACATCTCACTGGATCTAACAGTTAACAGTATTGTTAACAGGTGTCCGTGCCAATTTCTTAGAAGTTCAACCAGTCTTTCCGGCCTCTCAGGTGCAGTCGAGTATGGAGAGGAGAATGCAGGGAGTTAAAGCTGTTGTTTTCAGTTGCATCAACTAATAAACTCCCAGTGCTAGATTCACATCGCAGTCTTCCCAGAACAGCTCGCTGAGTCATTTCCACTGAAAGGCATTAGAGCCCGCTGAATGCATTCACTAAATTCACTCTTAAATCTTGCAAGGATGTAAGTTTGCTAAGTCCTTTCTATGGCGCATTATCAATTACTTTGAAGCTCCCACAATTAATCGGCTGAAAATGATATTAGTCTAATTACCTAAAGGCTGGGAGACACTGAGGATTCCAGCTGCATTAAAGTGTCATGACATTTTCATTGATTATGTGGTTATGATGATCTTCCTGATGCGCTCTCATGTGTTATGAGATGCCTGCGCTAGCTCTCCTGTATTTCTTCAAGCAATAATTCTGGGAGGGTGGCAAAAGACAAAGGTTGTCTTGAAATTCTACTTGTATCTGTGTTTTATAGAGGCTTATAAAATTGATATGCCTGAGATTTCTGGTCTTGGATGCTTATTGGTCAATACAGCATGCCATAATTTACAAAATATTAACAGTTTTGTTTCATAACTCCTGTTTACCATGTAACTGCATGGCACCCTTGAGGCTTTAATCATGCAAAATCAATGAATATTGGTAATAGGTTATGCACAGTGATATTTTTATTTATTATATTAATATTTTGAATTAGCTTGTATTTTTATATTTTTAGTTTTCATGTTAATTTTAGCTTAGCCTAATTTTTTCTAATTTCCTTATGTGCTTTTGTCATTTTATTCGTTTTTTTGCTTTGTTTTAAATATTGCTATTTGGGTAAAATTTAGTTTTAGTTTTTATTTATTTCCAGTTAATAATTTTAATGCTTCAACTTTCAGTTTATTGCTGAAGAAACATTTCTAATTTTAAGTTTTTCAACTTTATTTTATTTAATCTTTATTCTAATTAACAGAAATGTTTTTAATTGTTTTAGTTAATGTTAATAATAACCCTGGTATGATATATTCATTTTTTCAGATATATATAGTATTTTCGCTACAAACCAGCATGTTTGATTACGATAATAAATTAATAATATGATGACAAATACCAGTTTACAATATCAAACAACATTATTTTTTTTTTAACAAGTCTGCATCCACATTTATTTTAAAAATAACAAATGACTTACAATAAATCGCAATAAATCACAGATTTTAATAAAGAACAAATAAAAATATAAATATTTTTTAAATTGAGTTTTCCAGGAAAGGAGAAAAATCTTAAAAATAATGGAAATTTCTATAATTCATATACATTTTTATAGTTATGATAATCTAATTTCAGCAGATAGATATAAAATGTAATATAGCAATATATTGCTAAATATAATAGCAATATGTCATAGTGGTGCCTGATTTTTATTTTCAAAGAATCAGATAAAGCTGTTTACAGATCAGTCTAAATGATTCATTAAAGAATCAGCCTGAATCAAAATAATTATTGTGCACAAAATGAATATGCACAAAGACTACACTATTAATCTTCAATATTTTTGCATTTTGATTCATAGCTTCGACTGTTTATTTTGCTGTTGTAATTTGTATTCTTATATGTAATTCTTAATTACAGTTTGTACTTACTCTAGTTCCATTCCTTTGTTCCTATCCTGCAGGTCTTTCCTTTTCTCTAAAGATGGAAACCCCAACAAGTGCAACGTTCACAATGAGACGGCGCTGCACCTGCTGTGTATGGGCCCGCAGATCCTGCTGTGTGAAGGAGCGCTTCAGCCGCGGATCAGCCGCCCACAAGAGGACCAACAGAACCGGGCCGAGTGCCTCCAGATGATCCTGCAGTGGACCGGAGCCAAGCTGGACAAGGGCGAGTATGAGAGAGCCAACGTCAACGCCACCGACAACAGAAAGAGCACCTGCCTGCACTACGCAGCGGCTGCTGGCATGAAGAACTGTGTGGAGGTAATAAGATTTGTACTTTCTTATGTAGTTTAGGCCTCGAAATTGTGCATGTATTATGTGGTGTATTTTCACTCTTAAAGGGATAGTTCACCCAAAAACTAAAATTCTGTCATTACTCGCCCTCATGTCGTTTCAAACCCATAAAACTTTTGTTCATCTTCGGAACACAAATTAAGATATTTTTGATGAAATCTAAGAGTTTTCTGTCCCTCCATTGACAGCTACGCAACTACCACTTTGATGCTTAAAAAAAAAAGTGAATAAAGAGATCATTAAACAAATCCTTATGAATTGAGCGGTTCGAGACTCGATCACTTTATATGATGAACAGATTAAATTTATTTATCAACTCAGACACCAGTTGTTAGAGACAGAAGCAGATGAGGTTCATTCTCGTGTTACGCAGCACGTTTGAGCTTCTGCAAGGACCAATGAGGTTCATTCTCGTGTTACGCAGCACGTTTGAGCTTCTGCAAGAACCAATGAGGTTCATTCTCGTGTTACGCAGCACGTTTGAGCTTCTGCAAGGACCAATGAGGTTCAGTCTTGTGTTACGCAGCACGTTTGAGCTTCTGCAAGAACCAATGAGGTTCAGTCTTGTGTTACGCAGCACGTTTGAGCTTCTGCAAGGACCAATGAGGTTCAGTCTTGTGTTACGCAGCACGTTTGAGCTTCTGCAAGGACCAATGAGGTTCAGTCTTGTGTTACGCAGCACGTTTGAGCTTCTGCAAGAACCAATGAGGTTCAGTCTTGTGTTACGCAGCACGTTTGAGCTTCTGCAAGGACCAATGAGGTTCAGTCTTGTGTTACGCAGCACGTTTGAGCTTCTGCAAGAACCAATGAGGTTCAGTCTTGTGTTACGCAGCACGTTTGAGCTTCTGCAAGGACCAATGAGGTTCAGTCTTGTGTTACGCAGCACGTTTGAGCTTCTGCAAGAACCAATGAGGTTCAGTCTCGTGTTACACAGCACGAGCTTCTGCAAGGACCAATGAGGTTCAGTCTTGTGTTACGCAGCACGTTTGAGCTTCTGCAAGGACCAATGAGGTTCAGTCTTGTGTTACGCAGCACGTTTGAGCTTCTGCAAGAACCAATGAGGTTCAGTCTTGTGTTACGCAGCACGTTTGAGCTTCTGCAAGGACCAATGAGGTTCATTCTCGTGTTACGCAGCACGTTTGAGCTTCTGCAAGGACCAATGAGGTTCATTCTCGTGTTACGCAGCACGTTTGAGCTTCTGCAAGAACCAATGAGGTTCGTTCTCGTGTTACGCAGCACGTTTGAGCTTCTGCAAGGACCAATGAGGTTCATTCTCGTGTTACGCAGCACGTTTGAGCTTCTGCAAGGACCAATGAGGTTCATTCTCGTGTTACGCAGCACGTTTGAGCTTCTGCAAGGACCAATGAGGTTCATTCTCGTGTTACGCAGCACGTTTGAGCTTCTGCAAGGACCAATGAGGTTCATTCTCGTGTTACGCAGCACGTTTGAACTTTAGCAAGAACCAATGAGGTTCAGTCTTGTGTTACGCAGCATGTTTGAGCTTCTGCAAGGACCAATGAGGTTCATTCTCGTGTTACGCAGCACGTTTGAGCTTCTGCAAAGACTAATGAGGTTCAGTCTTGTGTTACGCAGCACGTTTGAGCTTCTGCAAGGACCAATGAGGTTCATTCTCGTGTTACGCAGCACGTTTGAGCTTCTGCAAGGACCAATGAGGTTCATTCTCGTGTTACGCAGCACGTTTGAACTTTAGCAAGAACCAATGAGGTTCAGTCTCGTGTTACGCAGCACGTTTGAGCTTCTGCAAGGACCAATGAGGTTCATTCTCGTGTTACGCAGCTCGTTTGAGCTTCTGCAAGGACCAATGAGGTTCATTCTCGTGTTACGCAGCACGTTTGAGCTTCTGCAAGGACCAATGAGGTTCATTCTCGTGTTACGCAGCTCGTTTGAGCTTCTGCAAGGACCAATGAGGTTCGTTCTCGTGTTACGCAGCACGTTTGAGCTTCTGCAAGAACCAATGAGGTTCGTTCTCGTGTTACGCAGCACGTTTGAGCTTCTGCAAGGACCAATGAGGTTCATTCTCGTGTTACGCAGCACGTTTGAGCTTCTGCAAGAGGTTTATTCTCGTGTGTCAAGCAGGTTCGGTTGAGCTTCTGTTTATGTTCACTGATCAAAGTTTATATGTGAATAAAAACCTAATTTCAATCTGTTCATCATATAAAGCGATTGATTTTCCTCAGAATATTTGGACTAAACCTCAATTTCAATTCATATGGATTAGTTTTATGATCTTTTTACGTACTTTTTGAAGTGACAAAGTGGTAGTTGCGTAGCTGTCAATGGAGGGACAGAAAGCTCTCAGATTTCATCAAAAAGATCTTAATTTGTGTTTCCGAAGATGAGCGAAAGTCTTACGGGTTTGGAACAAGTGACGCGAGTAATTAATGACAGAATTATTGTATTTTTGGGTGAACTAACCCTTTAAAGTGCCCCATATATGCTATTTCGGATATTACTTTCATGCAGTGTGTCTTGTAGCTGATTGTAAAAGAATGTAAAAGGTCTGCAAAGTTTCAAAGATCAAAGTGCAGATAAATGGAGTTACTGTCTTCCAAATGAAACGAGTCGTCAGTAATTCCAATCTTACTTCCTGCACGAACATATGTAGGTTTGTAATACATTTGCATAATGCCAGCCTATGGTCTTCATTGGCTGCCTGCGAACAATGTCTACTTTGCCCCGCCCCCTCAAACACTGTAGTTGTAGCTGAGGCCTGGAAGAGTTTGGTTCGTGTTGTCGGCATGTCGAGAAGACGCTGTTTTCTGCTGCGAAAGCAAACCCACTTTGATGCTTTTCCAAAGGATGAGGACTCGGGCTCGAAGTGATACGGTAAAACCGACACCATCGTTACTGTTCGCATCACTGTTTAAACAAGTGCTGAGGAAGATTCAGGGCTGAAATTCAGATATGGTAATGAGCATTTTGTTTCCGACACACGTTGTAAACAACAGACTGGGCCATCTGACCAATCAGAGCAGAGTAGGCTCTCAGAAAGGCGGGGTTTAGAGAGACTGAGTCCTTTATCGAACCGTTTAGACACTGTGAGAAAAGAGCTGATGCTGCAATATATTTTATGAGAAAATGACCTTGGATGCATGTAAACCTATAGTAGGAGACTCCAAAACAACATTAGGAGCCTTTAAAATAGCATAATAGATATCCATAAGGAACCTTTAACATCCATGTAACTTTCCATTGTTCTTTATAGTGGAAAACAGTACTTCTTATTATTAAAATGTTCTTCAGAGTAAGAAAAAAAGATTTCTGGATCTTTAGGGAGCCAAAAATGGTTCTTTTATAGCATCTCTGCGAAAACCCTACATTTTTAAGAGTTTAGTCTTAGACTCATTAAAACTCCAGGACCATACAAGATTACTTTTCTGTTTTTAATTGTAGGATACTATGATTGATCATAACACTGGGCTAAAGGCTAGTCTTGTGTTTTACAGCTGTTAGTGAAGAACAATGCAGATCTGTTCGTGGAGAACGAGGACAGGGAGACGCCGTGTGACTGTGCGGAGAAACAGCATCACAAGGAGCTGGCGCTCAGTCTGGAGTCTCAGATGGTTTTCTCTCAGGATGCTGGAGCTCAGGAGATCGAAGCAGAGTATGCCGCCCTTGACCGACGAGAGGTACGGTGGTATTAAAAACTGTGCTTTCTGAGTTTAGATACTGTGACATTTTGTTTTTTTATATGTATAAAAAAATATATATTATACAGTGAGGAAAATAAGTATTTGAACACCCTGCTATTTTGCAAGTTCTCCCACTTAGAAATCATGGAGGGGTCTGAAATTGTCATCGTAGGTGCATGTCCACTGTGAGAGACATAATCTAAAAAAAAAAATCCAGAAATCACAATGTATGATTTTTTAACTATTTATTTGTATGATACAGCTGCAAATAAGTATTTGAACACCTGAGAAAATCAATGTTAATATTTGGTACAGTAGCCTTTGCTTGCAATTACAGAGGTCAAATGTTTCCTGTAGTTTTTCACCAGGTTTGCACACACTGCAGGAGGGATTTTGGCCCACTCCTCCACACAGATCTTCTCTAGATCAGTCAGGTTTCTGGGCTGTCGCTGAGGAACATGGAGTTTGAGCTCCCTCCAAAGATTCTCTATTGGGTTTAGGTCTGGAGACTGGCTAGGCCACACCAGAACCTTGATATGCTTCTTACAGAGCCACTCCTTGGTTATCCTGGCTGTGTGCTTCGGGTCATTGTCATGTTGGAAGACCCAGCCTCGACCCATCTTCAATGCTCTAACTGAGGGAAGGAGGTTGTTCCCCAAAATCTCGCAATACATGGCCCCGGTCATCCTCTCCTTAATACAGTGCAGTCGCCCTGTCCCATGTGCAGAAAAACACCCCCAAAGCATGATGCTACCACCCCCATGCTTCACAGTAGGGATGGTGTTCTTGGGATGGTACTCATCATTCTTCTTCCTCCAAACACGTTTAGTGGAATTATGACCAAAAAGTTCTATTTTGGTCTCATCTGACCTCATGACTTTCTCCCATGACTCCTCTGGATCATCCAAATGGTCATTGGCAAACTTAAGACGGGCCTTGACATGTGCTGGTTTAAGCAGGGGAACCTTCCGTGCCATGGATGATTTCAAACCATGACGTCTTAGTGTATTACCAACAGTAACCTTGGAAACGGTGGTCCCAGCTCTTTTCAGGTCATTGACCAGCTCCTCCCGTGTAGTTCTGGGCTGATTTCTCACCTTTCTTAGGATCATTGAGACCCCACGAGGTGAGATCTTGCATGGAGCCCCAGTCCGAGGGAGATTGACGGTCATGTTTAGCTTCTTCCATTTTCTAATGATTGCTCCAACAGTGGACCTTTTTTCACCAAGCTGCTTGGCAATTTCCCCGTAGCCCTTTCCAGCCTTGTGGAGGTGTACAATTTTGTCTCTAGTGTCTTTGGACAGCTCTTTGGTCTTGGCCATGTTAGTAGTTGGATTCTTACTGATTGTATGGGGTGGACAGGTGTCTTTATGCAGCTAACGACCTCAAACAGGTGCATCTAATTTAGGATAATAAATGGAATGGAGGTGGACATTTTAAAGGCAGACTAACAGGTCTTTGAGGGTCAGAATTCTAGCTGATAGACAGGTGTTCAAATATTTATTTGCAGCTGTATCATACAAATAAATTGTTAATAAATCATATATTGTGATTTCTGGATATTTTTTTTTTTAGATTATGTCTCTCACAGTGGACATGCACCTACGATGACAATTTCAGACCCCTCCATGATTTCCAAGTGGGAGAACTTGCAAAATAGCAGGGTGTTCAAATACTTATTTTCCTCACTGTGTGTATATATATATATATATATATATATATATATATATATATATATATATATATATATATATATATATATATATATACAGTGAGGAAAATAAGTAGATATATATAATAAAATAATATAGGTAGAAGTTTCCATGTGCATGTTCGCTGTTATTTCTGTGCGGTGTGCACTGAAGAATTGAGCTCAAGATAAATCGCAGCTTGGTAATGTAATGTCACAGGATATTACATCAATCAAAAGTGGATAGACAGACTCATGATTGCTTTGTGTTGCTGTTCCAGACAGACCTAGCAATATAGAAGTTTAAAAAGAAAAGCTTTATTAGTTCTTTTTCCCATCACCTCTTTGCTTCACACTTGTCATTTTTAACCTGTCATTTATCCCTTCATCTTTCTCTCTCTCCAGCCATATGAGGGATTGAAACTTCAGGACTTGCGTCGACTGAAAGACATGTTGATAGTGGAGACGGCGGACATGCTTCAGGCTCCTCTCTTCACGGCTGAGGCGCTTCTGCGAGCTCACGGTACGGATTTACTGCAGCTACTGTTAAAATCAAACAATTCCACATCAGCCAATGAGAACGCTATGTTTATATGCATTCAATTTTACAATTGCATTACAAGTGAATCCCAAGGCTTTATGAACACACAATAAAAGGCTCTGCTGGTCTTACCATGTTCTTTTAGACATGTGCATGGTATTCTATGAAACATAATGTAGTGCCATGTAAAAGTATAATTTGATAATTTGATCCACGTACCATAGTACTGCTGCAGTACTTATTATAAGAGATTAGAGATGAAATGGTTAATATATTGCAGTGGATTGTCACTGTGCCAGCTGATCCATTTGATCAGTTAAAGTTATATGCCAAAGTTGGTCAATTTCCAAGATCGTTCATTCATCAAGATATTACAAGCAAAAGGGTTTGGCTCATCTTTGTTACTGAGCAAACTATAAAAAGCCTTGCTTTAAGTCACCATGAATCTTATATTTTTATGGAATATCGCAGTATTTATTATAAATAATTTAGCTGTGCTCATCATTATTTTGTTAAATGGGCGGGGTAACCTGTCAATCACGTGATATCGACCAATAGCAAAACATAACCATCCAAACAATTACCAATAGACAAAATCAAGCCCGTCCTACATTTATTTTCTCTTTTGAAAGCCGTTTCACTCAAATAAACAGGGATGAAAACACTTTTGCAACTTTCATTTCATGCAGACTTTTCATGAAAATTTAAATGATAATGGCAGAATTCTGTTAGAATTTGCTATGGCTGTTTTGGAGAAAAACTGCTTTTAACACATCAAGCATATCAGGTCTAGGCCTATGTGATTTAAAAAATGGATGTTTAAGGTTAATTGTGAAGGCATGTCTGACCTTATACTGAGTGATGTTTGCATATTATATCAGTGCGCACTATTTCTGAAATCCCTGGAGTGCCTTGATTATAGTCTTGAGTTTTCTTCTGGGAATGAACATGTCACAGATATTACTTATTTAAATAATTCCTGCCCAAGACATATGCAGAATAAAGGGGCGGGGCCTGGTTGGGTTAGTTAGTAGTGTGTTGAAACTGGCGGATATGGTAAGGGGCGGGACATTTCCCAAACACACTCAAAGTGGTTGACCAATCACAACACACTGATCCAGCCGACCAATCAGAGCACAGTGTGCTTTTCAGAAGGAGGGGCTTCATAGAGACAGGAACTAAACAGAGCGTTACTGACAGACTGTGAAGAGAGGAGCCGCAACAATGGAGAATATGGGGAAAATAATGTGTTTTTTAACATTCAAGCATGAAAACACATTCTAGTACACTTTTCCAGTTTGTTTATAAAAAATATTAAAAACAAGAAGCTTTGTCATAATTCTGGCCAAAATACTGGAGGAAATCTCTTCCTTTATTTTATTTTATTTTATTTTATTTTATTTTATTTATTTTCTATGAACATTGTGTTTCAACCAGGGTTTCCACGGGTCCTTGAAATCCTTGAAATTTTGTGAACCTGGGAAAAAAAAATTCTAGGCCCTGGAAAGTTTTTTAAAATAAACATACATAGATACAGTTCCTTGAAAGTGCTTGAATTAATTTTGTTCAAGAAGTTTTGCTTGCTTGATTTACGTTAGTTACGCGCATTTACGCGTTATGTTAAGTGTTTCCCCCGTGATGTACTTTGTGTTGTACATTACCATGACGTTCATGCGCGCTCAAAACTACTACGATGGTTCCTAAACGTTTGCTGTTGGACACAATAAATGTGTCCCCAAATTAAGTCCTTGAATTTGAGGGTATTGGACCTGGAGAGTCCTTAAAAGGTCCTTGAATTTGGAGTTAACGAAGGTGTGGGAACCCTTTTCTGCTGTACAGACTGGGACAGGGAGAAACTTCTGGAGGACTGGATGACCAATGCTGAGGACTGCTGCCAGCGCTCAGGTGTTCAGATGCCAACTCCCCCGCCGAGTGGCTACAATGCTTGGGACACTCTGCCTTCACCTAGAACTCCCAGAACCACTCGTTCCTCCGTGACCTCGCCTGATGAGATCAGCCTGCTGTCTCCTGTGGACGGCCTTGCCCTGGTTAGATTCGTTTGTGCATAATATCATGATCCAGATTCTTCATCATGAAAACATATTGACACAGTCTGTTCAATGTTTCTTATGCCCATGTAGTGTGGAATTTGCATGTGCACCATATCTGTGTTTGAGGACCCTGTGGACATGTCGTGTGGACACGAGTTCTGCCGGGCATGCTGGGAAGGGTAAGCATTGGAATATAAGTTTGTTTTAAAGCACAAGCTCAGATCATGTTTGTGTTCAGTTGTCATCATAATACATCCATTACACTTAACTACTTACACTACTGTTTAAAAATTTGGGGTCAATAAGATTTTTTTTTTTTTTACAGAAATTAATGCTTTTATTTGTCAAGACTGCATCAAATTGATCAAAAGTGACAGTAAAGACATTTTATAATGTTGCAAATGTCAAATAAATGCTGTTCTTTTGAAATTTGTTCATCAAAGAATCCTGAAAAAAGTTTCCACAAAAATATTCATATTAAATATTAACGTTGGTAATAATCAGAAATGTTTCTTGAGCCGCAAATCATCATATTAGAGTGATTTCTGAAGGATCATGTGACACTGAACACTGGAGTAATGATGCTGAGAATTCAGCTTTGATCACAGGAATAAATTACATTTTCAAATATATCCAAATTGGTAGCCAAGTGGTAACAATATTTCACATTATTAGTGGTTTTACTATTGTTTTGATCAAACAATTGCTTCTTTCAATACCTTAAAAAATCAGACTTTTGAATTCCCTGAATTAGTTTGCAATAAACTTCAAATATATTAGCTTTTATACTTATAATCACTAACTATAAGTCAGTAGCTAAATATTTTACTACCATTTCCTATTTGATTATGGATTTCACAGTGCTTCATGGGATGAATTTTATTTTTCTTGCTTAAAAAGCAATGCTGTTGTGAAGTCCTGTGGAGAAAATGAATAGAAAAACACTTCCACTGAAAAAGCACTCTATTGCACTATATTGTGAGTTGTTTATGATCCATATATTCATAACCTTTAAACACTGTTTGTCTGGATGTCAGGTTTTTGAATCTGAAGATCCAGGAAGGGGAAGCACATAACATCTTTTGCCCTGCTTATGACTGCTTCCAGCTGGTTCCTGTGGAGGTCATTGAAAGCGTTGTCTCCAGAGAGATGGATAAGCGCTACCTGCAGTTTGACATTAAGGTACAATTGGAGCTCACTAAGCCCTGGAAACCATTTCAGAGCTGCCATTTCTTTTCTCTTATCATAGACTGTCTGATGCTGGCTTTGAATCAAAATGCTGACAGCGTCCTGCTGTTGGTTGAGTTTTTGCCAGAGATTGTTTGAGCAGGAAAAGCTTTTGTAAACACACTTGCTCAGAAGTCAAATGTTTGATTGTTGGGTAAATATCACGTCGATTTAATTTGGATGATTTAAAGATTCATATTGGTTTTGGGGTATTTACCTCATCCAAAACAAATAGCATGTTTCAACACATTTCTTTCCATCTCCAGGCTTTTGTGGATAATAATACTGCCATTCGCTGGTGCCCTGTAGCCAGATGTGAAAGAGCCGTACGGCTGACTAGACCAGGACCTGGAGCCTCTGACTCTCGGAGCTTCCCTTTGCTCAAAGCCCCCGCTGTAGACTGTGGGAAAGGCCATCTCTTCTGCTGGTATGTTAAAGAGGGCCTTTTTATGCCCTTTTAGAAAGGTTTTCATGCTTGTATATTAAGAAAAACATATTTTTCACATTGTTGCAGCTCATCTCTTCACAGTCTGTCAGTAACGCTCTTGTCTCCATGAAGCCCCTCCTTCTGAAATACGTAATGTGCTCTGATTGGTCAGCTACATCAGTGTGTTGTGATTGGTCAACCACTTTGAGCGCTTTTGAGAAATGAAAAAGCATAATAGGTCCTCTTTAACCAGCTGTTTCCTTTATCTATGCTTAATTTCTTCGTCTTCGGTCACACTTACTACTGTAGGTCTTATATATTTTTTTTATTGTAGGGTCTTAAAGCAATGTAAACCATACAACAAAGTTCATTTTATTTTCTGAACCACTTTTTACAGGTCACATTTTATCTAAAAATCAAAAAGTTTTCTTAAACATGTTTTTTTTAAGCGATTTCTTCCCTTTCCCCTTTCTTCCCTTTACTATAATGTCTCCTGACATTTTACATGCAGAGACTTTTGAAATTTATAAAAAAATCTAAATCTAAATCTAAATTATTCATATTATTTGTTTCTTTTGATTTTGATAGAAAAATATGACATGGACACATTCTTGACAGCTTTCGTGAGATTCACCAGATGTTAATGTGCATCCTACAAAATGCCATGTTTACCTCTTGGTTTTCTTCTCAGGGAGTGTCTTGGTGATGCTCATGAACCCTGTGACTGTGAGACATGGAAGATGTGGCTGCAGAAGGTGTCTGAAATGAAGCCTGAAGAACGTAGGAACTTCCAGACCATGCATTTAATCAAATGACCTCAGCATGCATTAACGTTTGACCTGCATCTTTATTTAATGGATGTTCAGGACATAACCTGCTGCTGTAGGTTTTGATATTGAGCTCCTCCCTGTCTCTAACAGTGGCCGGTGTGAGCGAAGCTTATGAAGATGCTGCCAACTGCCTGTGGCTGCTCACCAACTCCAAACCTTGTGCCAACTGCAAATCCCCCATCCAGAAAAACGAAGGCTGTAATCACATGCAGTGCTCGAAGGTCAGTACAGAATGGCTTATGTGGAAAAAAACAAAAAACATCTGCAGCCATTTGAATGTCAGCCCGCTAAAATTATCAGCTGTTACATTATGGACTAAAAAGGTCAGACATCCTCAATGGAGAAGTTGGTAATCACACATACAGGGCACGTTTATTAAGGTTCAATATTTGATTCCTAAAAATTTATCAAGGGCATTTTTACCTCAATGAGAGCATTGTTTTTTAAGCATTTAAAAACACAACATGTTGTCCATTAATGTAAAAAAACATACATTTAATCAATTGACTGAAAGAAACTGAAGTATATAATTTATATACTGTATGCAGATTTTAATTGCAGTTTTGCAATGTTATTTAGTACGAAAAGCAATAGTGATTTAAACGATATTTTACAAACAAGTAATTAATATTGAGTAAATTTCATTTTAAACACAACATGGCCAGCTATTCTATTGATAAGCAATGATAGCACTCTTGGAAAATGGCATGTACATGAAAATAGGTATATCCATTCAGGGATATTTTTGCCATATTTTAAATATCTAGAAATACCTATTTTTGTCATGTTAATGGCATGTTGTATCCAAGCTAGAGGAAACTCAACACTGGAAAATTTGATTAAACTGAAGATTTTTTTGGGATGCCTTTGGACCTTAAACTAATAGCTCCCTTCATAATGGTCTTGACAACTAAATTGCACAGGCATTAAATGAACATTTACATAGTATTTGTCTAATAAGATATCATGTAATGCACAGTCCTCATTATAAAATCTCTTTCAGACATCATTGGAGTGTGTTTTTACGTGTGTGTCCATGACACAAGATGTATGTGTGATGCTAACCGACCCTTTGACGTCAGAGCAGGTGTTTGAACAAAGGATATGACCTCCGCTCTGCCTTACTGGTTTCTTAATGAAGGCTTAACTAAGGCCCTGTCTGACAGGCGCAGGGGGAAGGGGAAGCTATTCACACCACCATCCTGTGGAAAAAACAAAACGAATGTTTAATGCTCACTCGTGCCGGCTATTTATATTGTCAAATACAAAGGGTCTTGTACCATCTAATCTGTGGTTCTTTTAGCACACTCATTTGTTGTTTAGTAACATTTATGCTGATTTAAATCTGTTGATGGTTTTCACAAAGTCTTGATTTTGTTTTTTGGCCTCTACTAGAATAGGTTTTCATGCTTGAAAATAACCCCCCCCCCCCATATTTTTCTCATATTGTCACACTGTCAGTAACGCTCTGTTTAGTTCTTTGAGTGTGTTTGGGAAATGTCCCGCCCCTTACCATAACCGCCAGTTTAACACACTACTAACTAACTCGACCAGGCCCCGCCCCTTTATTCGGCGTATGAATTATTTAAATGAGGAATATTGTGACGTTTTCGTTCCCGGAAGAAAACTCAAGACTACAATGGAGGCGTTTCAGGGAGTTCAGAAACACTGACACTGATATAGAGAATAACTCCCGCTGGAGGGACTTTGTGCTTTGTAACTTTACAGACATTTTTCATGCTCAAACAGCAACATTACACACTAAAGAAAGATGAACATGTTAAAAAAACATAATAGATCACCTTCAGGTCCTTACTCTGATTTATGGAGTTAATGCACATGTAAACATAGGCATTGATAAAGAGGAAGAGAAGACAGTTGGAATGTATGAGAGCAGTCGGGGTCAGTTTTTCCAACTCAAAACAATCTTTAAATCAACTTTGTAGCTGCTCAGTGCTTGCTTATCTGATCCTGCTCATAAGTTCTGTCTTGCTCTCCGTTCTCATCTCGATCTCTTTGCAGTGCAAGTATGATTTCTGCTGGATTTGTCTTGAGGAATGGAAGAAACACAGCTCCTCTACTGGAGGATACTATCGATGCACGCGCTACGAGGTCATCCAACAGGTGGAGGAACAGTCCAAGGAAATGACCGTGGAGGTACTCGTGCCTAAACGGAGTGTACACACACGACAGCCGTTCAACAAATGCATTTACTTGGAGCTTTTGTGATTTGTTTGTGGACTGCCATTAATGGTTTTAGTGAATAAAGTCTCAAAACACTTAACGTCTACATTCAAGGCTTATATTTCTCACGTGTAAAAAGTTACTAAATAGGTTCTGCTTTATACAGTATGAGCCAAAAGTAATGTCTGGTCTAGGAAAATTGACATCTTCACCTAGTAAAAAAACGTTGTTAAAGATTTTGTATGCATATTGCGTAGTCAATAGTTTTATTTGTGATAACACAATGAAACATGCCAAATTGTGCAAACATTATTTTTGGCCAGGTTTCTTTGTCATACAAAGAAACCAATGAAATATTAATAAGTGATTATGTTGTAGTCAATAGCCCTATTCGGACGGGATTAGTTTAACATGGAGAGGAGGGGTAAAGTAATAATTACCAGAGCTTCTCTGTGTTTTTAGTCCCGTCCGAATGTGCGTCTCAGTAATCATTACGGACAATGTCGGTAAAGATTACGGCGACTTTTACCTTCAGTAAAAAGGTCCGGAAAAATTACCTCAGGTGAGACTAATCCCGTGTGAATAGACCTGCTGTAAATATGTACGTAAATATTGCGTAATTTCGTGTTTAAAAGTAGTTTTCCACGTTTTTTCAAGTATGGAGACGCTTGAAAAAGCATCAGTTGCGTTCTAGACGCTGGAACGAGTCTGTGACAAAACTCTGTGTTTTACACACCATTCAGATCAGAGAGAAGATCGAAAGCACTTGTTAGAGGCACGAAACATCTTTTAGCGTTAGGTTAGTGCCTATTACCAACACAATCCAATCTGAAGTTAATTAATACATCATTCGACCGAACATAACTGTTTTATATATATATATGTGTTTGCGCATGTGATATCAGGATATAATCCGCACATGACGACAGGAGGGTAACGGCGGTGTGTAAATCGACTTAACGCTACTCCTCCCACTTCTGCTAGTTTTACTGAGATCTCTTATCCCGTGCGAATTGGCCATTAATATTACAGACGTCCTGTGGTAAAATTACATTACTCCATCTACTCTTGTAAAGTTAATCCCGTCCGAATAGAGCTAATGTATGCTTTTTCTGAGAGCTTTTTGTTTTTCTGTGCATTTTTTTTGCATGGTAAAATAAAACCTGTAGCTGTAATTTACCTTTTTTTGACAAATAATTTTGTCGGATAAATACCTTAACCAAGTTTAGTGTTTTGTTCTTCCATCATATTTAAAATACATTAAATATTTTCCTCATATTTTGATGCATTAATCGAACTTGTAGTGTTATTAAAAACAAATCTCCCCTCTGGACATCACTTTTGGTGGTTATGAGCTTGAATTTCAGTCTTGAAGTTGGGAGTCACTCTTGCTTTTATGTTTTGTGTCTCGCAGGCAGAAAAAAAGCACAAGAGTTTTCAGGAACTCGACTGTTTTATGCATTATTACACACGATACAAGAACCACGAACACAGTTACCAGGTAGCAATTTTTATGTAATGAATGTCTTGGATACATTTCCAGTTTTGTTGACAGTCACTCATCACAGGTGATTTCCTTTAAACTAGTTAGAAGAAAGACTCCTGAAAACAGCCAAAGAGAAGATGGAGCAACTGAGCAAAGCTTTCATTGGAAGTGAGTAGGAATTTGATTCATCAGACATATTTTACACACTTTACACAAGTTTTAAATGTTATTATAAACAGATGTATGGTGCATTTTGAATAGTATGAATATATAAAAATGTCAATGTATCTGTTTCTTTAAGGGGACGGAGCCCCACCTGACACCACGTTCATTGAGGACGGTGTGCATGAACTTCTCAAGACCCGACGCATCCTTAAGTGCTCTTATCCATATAGTTTCTTCTTGGAGCCCAAAAGCACAAAGAAAGAAATATTTGAACTTATGCAGGTTCTGAGATATTCATTCACTGCTTAAAGGGATAGTTCACCCAAAAATGAAAATCCTGTCATCATTTACTCGTGTCGTTCCAAACCCATACGATTTTTGTTCATCTTCGAAACACAAATTAAGATATTATTAATGAAATCTAAGGGATTTCTGTTCCTCCATTGAAAGTCTATTCAACCAAAACTCTGACACAAGTTAATAGAGAGATCCTTAAAAAAATCTAAATGAATGGAGCAGATTTAATCCAAGTCTTCTGAAGAGACATTTTAGTTTTGTTCGCTTCATATGATGGACAGATTTAGGCTTTTCTTCACCTGTAAACAGGGCTTGACATTAACACCCGTCAACCCCGCCAAATGCAGTGACGTTTAACGCAGTCGCTCCTACTAGACACTTTGGCAGGTTGAATTTTACATATAATTTATACATTTTTTCAAATGTAGTCTTTTAAAAAGGCATCTGAAATAATAAACTAAGTGCTATGTAGTGTTGTCAAAAATATCGTTTTTAAAAAAAATACAAATCGATACTAAAATATCTGAAACGCTTCCAATACTAATTTCCCGCAAAATAGATGCACAATACCAGCTTCTCTCTCTCTCTCTCTCTCTCTCTCTCTCTCTCTCTCTCTCTCTCTCTCTCTCTCTCTCTCTCTCTCTCTCTCTCTCTCTCTCTCTCTCTCTCTCTCTCTCTCTCTCTCTCTCTCTCTCTCTCTCTCTCTCTCTCTCTCTCTCTCTCTCTCTCTCTCTCTCTCTCTCTCTCTCTCATCTCTCTCGACAGCGAGTGACACACAAACCCGCCTCTCCTCACTCACTCGTTTCAGATGCTCCTGATGAATATTGTTGCTGTTACAGGGCTTGAATTTCGACGTGGTATTGTGCGTATTGCGCATAATTTTACTCATTCCTGCAGATTTTGTGCTCACACCAAAAGTGCGCGTATAAAGCCACCTCTCAGTTGTTTTTCACTGCTTATTGCACTTAAACAGTCAAATACACACAAAATGATGTCAAATGCCGGTCTTGGTGAGTATTCACACAAACACAGTCAGTTATGTTTTAAGTGAATGTAAACAGTTGAGAAAGAAACGCATGTGTAACAGTATAATGGATCTGTGGATCTGCGAAATTATGAGTTAATAGTAAAAATATCTATATGGCCATTTTTGTCAAAATTGTGGCCAGTGAAATGCTAAATGGCTAGTAACTTTGGAAAACCACTAGCCACAGTGGCTGGTGAGCAAAAATGTTATTGTCAAGCCCTGTCTGTAAATATTAATCAGCCAACATATATGGAAGCTCAACCATACTTGTTTGACGAGCGAGAATGAAACTCATTGGTTCTTGAGCTTCCTTTTAATATATTTGAGTGCTCTATGTATGTTTGCTGATCAGTGTTTGTACATATGTGAATTAAAGTAAATTTAAATCTGTTCATCATATAAAGCGATCGAAGTCTTGGATTAAACCACCTGATTAATATGGATTTCTTTTATAAATCACTTTATGAACATTTTGAAGCTTCTGAGTTTTGACTTTCAATGAAGGGACAGAAATCCCTCAGTTTTCATTAAAAATACATTCATGTGTGTTTTGAAGATGAACGAAAGTTGTATTGATGATGACTGAATTTTCATTTTTCAGTGAACTATCCCTTTACGAAAAGCAACTTTTTTTGGTGTAAAGTTTTCATGCACAACATGCTCTTATGATTTTTCTCTTTCCACCATTCACAGACTGATTTAGAGATGGTCACTGAAGACCTCGCTCAGAAGGTGAACAGGCCTTACCTCCGCACCCCTCGCCATAAGATCATCAGTGCCACGTTTCTGGTGCAGCAGAAGAGACGGGAGTTCTTGGCTTCTGTGGCTCGAGGTGTCGCTCCTAATGATTCCCCCGAGGCTCCGCGCCGCAGGTAAACACGTGTGTGTTGCCATCAAGACCCGTCACCTTTTGGTGAAAATCGCTCTCTAGATCTGTTGTCAACAAAAGAAAAGCTGTACGGCCTCCCTGCGGTTTTTTCTGCCCAAACAAAATCTATATGGTTTAATGTTTCAAAAGCAAATTAATTAAGACAGCCATACATATTAGTATTGTATTTTTTAAAAATTTAAATACTGTTGATTGCCATGAATATAGCCATTGTTGCTGATATGGCGTTAAATCATAAATAAATAAAAGATTTACTATTTACTATTAATAATAATTATTATTAACCCTAAAACCGAATTCTGGACAAATGTGGGCAAAATAATTTTGATTTATTTTTAAAAAATACTTCCCTTGATCTGAGCGGTACAAGACTTGGCTAATTTTCCTAAGTTTGCCTCCTGAACACACACATTTTGTTTTGACTCAATTCTACAATGTTAAGTGGGTGAAAAAAAAAAACTCCTTAATCTTGTATTTGGGTCAAAAATGGACACCCATAGAAATGAATGGGAAAAACTGTAATTTAGAGCATTCTTCTTGTTTTTTTGTAAAAATAAATCAATAGATCCATATCTAACAATGCATATCTAACATACACACAAATGAAGGGCTGATCCTGTACAACATTCTCATCATGGCAAAAACTCACACTCAAAAAAATAAGCATAATTTACATAGAAAATATGGTACTTTTTGAAGTAAATAAATTCAAAAATACCCCCAAAATAAAAAAAACACACCATAAATGGATAGACAAAATTTTATCGAAGACAGTGATATAACATTTATAATAAATAAAAAATAGGATCACATCTGAGTCCTTTGTGCCCACATTTGTCCACAATTACAGAATTAAGGGCTATAAAGTGAATATGGTTTGAGGGCTACTAATAATAATAATATTATTATTATTATTAATAATAATAATAATAATAATTAAATACTCATATTACTATTTTATATTACAAGACTAAATATTTACTGTAGTACTACTGTCTGCACCATAGTAACTGTTTATTATTGTAATAAATAGTATTATTGCTATAATGATAATGATGATCATTATGAGTCATATATCACCTTTTTAACCTCTGATAATTTTGCATCCCTCTTGCAAAACCATGTTTGTCCATGTTTTTTGGGCATTTACTATAGTAGCACCATGGCATTTTTTCAAGTAAGTAATATCTATATTATTATGATATTACTATGGTTAATGTCCACAAAAACATGACATTACCTTGGTACCATGTCCAGAATATAGTTTACTACAGCCACGGTACTTTTTCTAAGAGTTATATACATAATAATAGTGCAAATATTTTCTCCTCTTTTGCAGTTTTGCTGGTGGGACGTGGGACTGGGAGTATCTGGGATTTGCCTCTCCTGAGGTATTGCTGCATCTCTGCTTTTGTGTTGATATTTTTCTGTTTTTAACTAACCTCTGTTATTGCAAAGCTCACCCAGAGTTGCAGCTCACTAGACTGTCTTTCTGTCTCTCCTTGTATTAATGTAAGAGAGTTGTGTGATGCTGTGAAGTACTAGCAGTCATTGAATCTCATTCTGTGTCCAAAGATGGTGAGGAATCACCCAGTACGGGGATCAAATGCACAGCGTGAGAACAATTACAATGCAGGAGGCCAGCCGCAGGTACTGCCGAAAACAAAAAAACGAAACATACCTTAAAATTTGACATTAACAATTCACTTGTTATATTTTATGCTATTAGCATAAATGTAATCTGGTGGTTAGCAGTTAAGGCTGGTCATCTCCTGGAATATTCCAGATATAGGACTATGCCATTATTACTCATCTCAGAGGGTTAATTAAACCAGAGCTCCTGTCCTGTGGTCAACTTCACCGTTCTTGAAATGTGGACACTGTTGTAGGTTGCTTTGTCATGCACTCAGTGTGACTGTGAATGAGATCGGCTTCAGTCTTTCTAACCACTGCACAATTAATATAAAATTAGCTGCTCTTTTTTTTCTTGTTTTTTATGCCTCAAAAAGGATTTGGACACTTAAAATGTGTGAATTCTATCGCAATTGATAATTGCATATTAAACTATGAGGAATCTGCAAACAAATTATGCTACACACAGTACTCACCGGCGTAGTTAATCACATTAACCTTGAACATTTTCTATTACATTTTCACTAATGCTTCACAACCAGAAAGTATCTAAATACTTAGTTAGGAGTCAAATTATAAAACGGTTGAAACAAACTTTCCTTTTGTGAAATGTTTTGCTTGAAAAGTGTTTGTGTGTGTTTGTTTAAAATAAAACCGTGGTTGGATATTTTGTTACATAATGCCAAGACATTCATTCATTTTTCAAGTGTGCCTTGAAGGAACCTATTATGCCATTTTACGAAGTCTTGATTTAGTTTTTTTTCGCTCTACTAGGATAAATTTTCATGCTTGAATGTTCAAAACACATTATTTCCTCATATTCTCCATTGTTGCAGCTCCTCTCTTCCCAGTCTGTCAGTAACGCTCTGGGGTGCGTTTCCCGAAAGCATCGTTGGCCAACTATGGTCGCAAGTTCCCTCGTTACCAATAGAGTTCAATGGACATTGCGATGAACTTGCGACCATAGTTGGCCAACGATGCTTTCGGGAAACGCACCCCTGTTTAGTTCCTGTCTCCATGAAGCCCCTCCTTCTGAAAAGCACACTGTGCTCTGATTGGTCGGCTGGATCAGTGTGTTGTGATTGGTCAACCGCTTCCAGTATGTCTGGGAAATGTCCCGCCCCTTACCATAACCACCAGTTTCAACACACTACTAACTCAACCAGGCCCTGCCCCTTTATTCTCCGTATGAATTATTCAAATGAGGAATATTGTGACATGTTTATAAAGCATATTAGGACCCCTTTAAGTGTCCAAATATGTTGTAAGGTCACTGTATTTTATTTTAATCCGTAGTAATAGAGATTAGGGACACAGTTTATCACAGTATATGCTATATATAACAATACATTTGTTAATATCTTTCATTCAGTACTTCAATCAGTATTCTCATGAGAGGCTGTCCATTTATGATCTATTCATTTCTGTCCTTTAATAACTGCTTCTTGTCAGCAGATCATGTATTTTTGTAATTAATCTGAAGTTGATGGTTCCTGCAGGAATACTCTGAGTTCCAGTACAGACGGAGACACCGACAGCGGCGTCGAGGAGACTTGCTCCGACTCCACAGCCTTCGCAGTAACACCCCCGAACCACACGACTCCACTGACAGCACTTCAGGTACAGCTCCTGACCGACAGCGCGAGGCCACATAATGTCAGAATAAAGAGTTGCTTTAAATCAGTGTTACTCCGTTTGAAATCCATGTCCAATATGTGTCTACAGAAACGCATGAGGGAGGCGGTTCACAAAGGCATGGGATCTCCACGGTAAATACACTGATTTTCTAACATGTGATGCAGTGTCTGTTTTTACCAGGGATGTTCCCGAAGCTTAAATCCGGAGCCCCTAAAGGGATAGTGCAGTAGTCGGTTACATTACAGCACATCAGATTTCACTTATTAGGTGAAGCTGATAAGTGAGGAGAGATGACTGACAGGATGATGCCGGAGGATTTGGTGCACAACAGATCCTGAGTGTCATTGACAATATCTTAAGTTGTAAAATGTGCGGTCAGTACAGAATACTTTTGATTGCGCACATATTGCATATTGATAGCGGCTACCTGATTATATATTATAAACAATATAATTACCCAACTATTTAATCTCATTTTTTTTTTTTTCATTAACATGTCCCTTTAGGGGCTCCTTAGAAAGCGTAATTTCCTTTCTGAACATAGTATTCGGCTTCTGGCACATCCCTAGTTTTTACACCGTTATTTGTTTTGGTCACATTTTTGTATTTTAATTATAATAAAATAATCATACTAAATTCATAAATTTGTCATATTTACTACAAAATGGTTTCTAAATTTAGTCAACAAAAATACAAAATTAAAATAAATATTTCATTCAAATGTCTTATTAAACCAAACACATTTTATATTATTTTAAACATGTAACAACATTTAAAAAGATACCGTTAAAACGTTTGGGATCTATACAACGTTTTTTTCTTTTTTTTTCTTCTTTTTTTTGCAAAAACATCTCTTCTGCTCACCAAGGCTGTGTTTATTTGATTAAAAATACAGTTAAAGTATAAATATTGTAAAGTTTTATTACAACTTAAACTGTTTTCTATGTGAACATATTTTAATACGTAATTTATTCCTGTGATCAAAGCAGAATTTTCAGCATCATTACTCCAGTCTTCAGTGTCACATGATCCTTCAGAAATCACACTAATATGATGATTTGCTGCGATTAGAGTTCAAAAGAGCACCATTTAAAATAGAAATCTTTTGTAGCATTATAAATGTCCTCCATGTTTGATAAATGTAATGCATGCTTGATGAATGCAATTTTTTTTTTTTTACTTATTTGAATGGTAGTGTAGTTCACTCAAAAATGAGTCAATGAGCACCTATTGAGAATTTGAATCCCTTTTATCCCCTTCAGGCACTTGATTCTCTGGATGAGGATGACCCCAATATTTTGTTGGCGATTCAGCTGTCCCTACAGGAGTCCGGGCTGGCCTTGGACCCCGAGCCTCAGGATGGTCTCAGTAACGACGCCTCTGTAGGGGCCAGCGGTTCCTCTCTGTCCTCTGGACTGGATTCTGCGGATCCTCCCCGGGCTTCCATGAGCAGTTCTGAGCTTCTGGAGCTGGGAGACAGCCTTATGAGACTGGGCAACATTACCAGCAACTATACACCCTTTAACATGAGCTCCTTCCCTGATGCCTTCACCCCGAGTGACCCAGACTGCCTGGACCCTTCCACCAATGCCAACCTGCTTGGCAACATCATGGCCTGGTTCCACGATATGAATCCACAGAGCATTGCACTGATTCCCTCAGCCACCTCGGATGCCGGTCCCGGGCCACTCGCTTTCGGAGAGGAACAACCTGCCAAAGCCCAGGACGAGGAGAACGAAGAGGGCAGTCCTGAGGAAGACTCCCTATCACTGACAAAAGAAAGTTCAGATATGTTGGCGACACAACTTTTGGAGCTGGAATGTGTGGATGATGCACAACCTCCTAAAGCAGAGCCAGGCTTGGAGGATTCGGGCAGTGTAGATCTCACTAGCGCAGTTTGTCCTGAAAGCAGTGCTGATCCGCAGGGAACCGAACTCTCCTCGGAGTGGGAGGAAGAAGTGCACCTAGTGTGAGGAATGAGTCCAATTACGTTTACCAACTGAGTGCTCTTACTGTGCCAAAACACTTAAAAAAAAAAAAAAACTGCTCGTGCAAAAATGGAGAAGTGTGAACGAGGTGCAGTGGGGTTAGACGGGACTCGTCTCGGTTGTGTGTTGCACCGCGTCTGGTGGAAGAAACAAGAAAACGTGCTCCGATTCAAGCTAAAGAAAGTAGACTAGAGAAGATTGGGTCTCATTCACTAACCGTATTTGTGTGTGTATATGAATGTTTTTGCACAGAAATCATAGTTCCTCAATAAGTTTGCACTTTTTTTTCTACATTCAGCAAACAATTTAGAACCAACTAAAACGCCATGCATGTAAAAACCAGACCTCGTGGCCCAAAAAACAAGCTTTAAAGGAGAACTCGGTAACTCTAGCGAACTCTAGTCACTTCTTTGCTGATTTTCCCTTTTGTTGTCGCATGTTTTTCCCACGAGCTCCCCCTACAGCTGTGGTGGGGCGTATATTTCACAACACAGTCGTAAAAAACTCACTTGCGGCGGCCTCCTCCCCCTCTCTACCGCTGCTCATGTGCGTTTGTTTTGATCGTAGCAAGCCAACTGTATCGTGTGGAGCTATGTCTACCGAGGTGGGTAATCTGGTAATACATCATACATGCGTGTGTGTTTATGTCGAATTGCCGTAAAGCAATTTGTGTTTCGCGCTCGTTCTCGTTCTAGTTCTCGCTTCTCACGAGACTTCCAATTTCTATCTTGCCGGGACGGTAGTGAACAAGTTGCAAGGTTGATTTTCCGCCTGGGAACGCTGGGGGGAGCGGGGAAAGTCACCAATATCACCAGAACAGGTTGTTTAACCATCCAAATGATTTCTAGACAGTTTTATTAAGTTAAAAAAGTTACCAAGTTCTCCTTTAAGCCGAAAAATGTTTGATATTTAATTGAAAATCTGACCCAGGATTTTAACAAAAATGTAAAGAATTACGAGCGTTAGAGTTTGATCTGGAGTAGTTGCATAAAAAGATGTTGTTAGGCCTATATAAAAGGTCTTTATGTACGGAAAGCCGCTGTAATGGAGATGGTTAGGACGCTAGTTATGCTTATTGCTAACTTTAGGTGGCCTGGAAATCCAGACCTAAATCTGAAAGATTAATGGTCTGGCATCGACTAATGAAAATCGGCCAGCTCGAGGGGAGGCACCAAGCATGCATTTGAAAATCTCACTGCACGCAATTGGATAACACTACGACCAATCACAACAAGCCCCATACGCTTAGCTACCAGCGGAGCTCACTGGTAGATTAGACTCTTGCCGTATCCGGTCGGCAAAACAGCAAAAACTCCCTTCTTGCAAAGGAACGATTCGAGCGGCGTCTTCTGTTCCTCTTTTAGATAAAAAGCCAAGTCTAACTCGTTCATTGTAGCGGCCAAAGCCGTTTCAAACAACTGGTGTTCATCCATAGCCATCTTGCAATGTTTACTAATGACTTCGACGTCACAGCGCTGTCGTCATCTCGCCTCTGGCCCGCTTATATCAGATAACCCGATGTGATTGGTGCAGCTCGGGCATATTTAATGAGCATCATTACTTGACGCCAGAGTAAACTCGCTGTGCAAATTCAACTTGTGCTCTCGCGAGAACTCGGGATTACCAGGGTAAACTTTAGGCACATTTATGTAAAATAATCTGGCAGTAAGAGCAAATTTATGTGCATATCTGTTGTGAATCAGGTGGCAATTTTGTGTGAGAACCTTTTCTGTGCACATAAGAACATACGGTTATAAGTGAATGTCGCAAAGGATTAAACTCGCAATGAAATGGAGTAGTGCCATCTTTTCTTCCATATTGTGACGTACATGCATTTCACTCAGATGTACATCACAATATGGAAGAAAAGATGGCACTACTTCCATTTCATTGCGACTTTAATACTGATGATTTAATACTGATGATTTGAAAAGGAAGTAGGGCATTGAAAAAATGTAGGGCGGGGACTTTTATATCCATCGTTTGCTGATTGGATGGAGGCAGATCTGAACGCAAGCTTGTTAGAAAGGGGCGGGGTTTAAGCGGACTAAATGATTGGAGAATTCCAGCATACGTCACCAGAGAGTCTGAAAATATGACATTACAATTGAAAATTATGATGTCAAAAGAAAAAAATGTATTGTCCACAATAAGTTTAATAACGTGCATATAGAAAATTTTCATTTTAAGGCCAGAAATGCTGTGCGTGCCATTAGAGAAAGCTCCATCTGTATTAGATTGGAAATTCATTCTTTCTTTTAAAGAGATGCGATAAAGTGAAATTAATACATTGTTGATAGTCGTATCTTTCTGAAAAAAATGGGAATGTTTACATGCAGAAGAAAACATGAATTCGTGAATGCATTCATCCACTGTGAACAGTGTGAAGCCAACATTAAGACCTGCATCAGGTTGCATAAACCTCTAAGACTAGTCTTACAAGTTAGACATCAATTTTATTGTCTTCAAGACTGTTCATAGCTTTTTTTTTTTTTTTTAATCAGTTACATAAAAAGGTAGATTTGCCTAATTTGATACCGAAAACTAAGACTGACTGCCCCTGACTAACTGCGAGTGGGTCATACTTGAACTTAAGACAGTCTTAACATAATGGCTATGTTTATGCAACCGCCCCATCATGAACGTTTTGCTTTTAATGAGTTCTTTGCCCAGTTTTCTTTTATTTGTATTCTACAGCATCCCTTTTACTTAGCAATGCCGATCTGACGCTTTATTTAAAAACACTAATGTTCTTTCTATGCCATATTTAATGCAATTGGTGCGCACAATGCACATTTCACATGAGAAGTGTTTGAGAAGTGTGAAATGGGAACACTTGATGTAAATGAAAATGTGATTACCTTATCTTTTGTGACTACTACACACAACACCTCTGATATCCAGGGTTGTGCATTTCATTGGGCTCATGAATATGTTCATAAAGACACTGCACAGGTCTACTGAAGCAATAGAGAGATAAAAACAGTGGTTTGCCTGATTTCGTTTGTGTGCCACACTCAGAAACACAGGAAGTCATTATCTTTAACAACAAAAACAGTTCTAGATTCTCTTGTTGTATGTTCAGCATATGTGGCCAAAATAATACATCTATTAACACCTTTGCCAAGGGCCTTCTCTGACAAAACTTACTGTGCAGTAAACAAAACTTCAAAGAATATTCCAGGTTAAATGCAATTTAAGATGTACAGACAGCATCTGTGGCATGTCACCACATCATTTTTATTTTCAACAAAAAAACAATGCATTTAAAAACCAACTCTGATGCTGTCGATATCTTAGTGTTATTTAAACCAGAATATTAATCTAACAGTCATAAATACCAGAGTTTGATTTCTATTACTGATACGTAATTGTTGGAAGTTGTGAGGAAGAGATTGTTGTTTTTTATTTTTATTTTTTAGATTCTAATGTGCTCATGTGTGCCTTTTTGTACTTTTTCTTATTTATGTATATGTTGCCTAATTAAGTTAGTGTTTGCTGTGTCAATCAAATACAATCAACCTTACATATTAACCCCCCCCCCCCCCCCCATTAGATACTCTTTGTTTCATGTTGACAACAGCCTCATGTTTTGTATTACACTGAATTGGTTGCCATTTTTTTTGATGGCCTCTCATTACAGTTTTAATGACAGAATGATATAAGGGGAAAGAAAGAATAGAAAATGTAGAGTTGGTGATTGTAGTTGGTGCATTTAGTTTGGCTTTTTTCTTTCAGATACATTTTACATTGGAATTGATGAGCAGTTTATCATCTTGCATTTTAAGTGATGACCAGTTTTTACATCTTAATTGACTGTTGTGTGTAAAAATGGTTGAAGTTTGGATTATTTGTTTCTCTTTTTTTTTTTTACCTAAGTATTTATGGTGGTGGCATTTTTGTGATTTGATTTGATTTGATTTTTTTAAAACGTGCCCATTAACCTTGAATTGTCATTTGCACATTCATAGACTATACTTGATACATTCCCAGTTTGTATGATGTGTAGCCAATAAACAGAAAGTATGGGAAAAGGTTTGGTCGGATTAAAAAGTTTAAAATGGAGTCCTCCTATTTGTTGTGGTTCATGAAAAAAAAAAAAAAACTTAATGCTACATACTGTACATGCTTTCTTAAAATTAAATGGCAATAAACAGCGCCCTCCAGTGAAATCTTTTCACAGACAGTTTTAGACCTTTATTTTGAAAATTAGCATCGTGCAGTCAGGACTTTTATGTTACATTGGCATATTTCGTATCCGGGAAGTTTTTTTTCTGCATGATAAAACCAAACATACGGGACCTATCATTCATTGTTTTCAAAATGAAAGATGTGTACTTGAGGTTAAACTAATGATCATATTTCTTCGAATTCGCCATTTATCGTAGATCTTTGGCTGTGATCGCATTCTTACACGAAAAACACGACGGTTTAGTTCAGAATTAACTTTGCAAGACCGTTGTAAACGCAATCTTGCCAGGCTGCTGCTTGTGGTCAGCAAACATGCCTCTTGGTTTAAAACCATGTTGTGCTGTCTGCAAGACGAACTCTTCTTCCATGTGGAAAAAAGGAAACCAGGGGGAAATTTTGTGTAACAACTGCACGGGTAAAATTGTAACGAGTGGAGGATCCGGAGCATCTGCTTCATCCACCATCCAGCAGAATAATGGCGGAGGAAAACAGGTTTGAAATCTTGCTTAAATTGCTTTCTAACGTAACTTATCATTTAGACTTCTAGCTACACGGTCCACTAGAACATTTATAATCAAAGAAGCGCTACATGCACGACATCGCTCCCATGTTTACTTGTTGAGAAGGCGCGCTTCCTTTTTCTTTTCCTTATGAAATTTTATGAAGACATTTTTGTAAAGATTTTAATATAATATATATAAAAAAATATTAAATTGGTGTACACTTGCACGAGACTACAGACATGACAGTTATCTAGCTTTATTGTACATGGAGCGGGTCGCCCCCTCTGGGCGCCGCCATGTTTCCGTTACAACTGTCAAACAATCACTACCATTATCTGTAGATGCATAGTGTTTAAACGAAGCTTAAAAATAAGAAGTATTGGTCTACACTTGCACGAGACTACAGACACAAGTTATCTAGCTTTATTGTACATGGAGCTGGTCGCCCCCTTCTGGGCGCCGCCATTTTTACGTCACAACTCAAACTATTATACCATATTATCTGTACATAGTGTTTCTAAACAAAACCACTGATACTATTTTTGTTTCCCGTTTTATTTTACAGTCCAAACAGGAAATCCACAGACGCTCCGCTCGGTTACGGAGTACCAAGTACAAAGCGCCGGCATCTGAGAAAAAAGTCTCAACCAAAGGGAAGGGCAGACGACACATTTTCAAATTGAAAAATGTAAGTGCTTTTCACTCAGGCTTGGGTATGATTTGTTTAATGAAATGGTTCAATGGCATTTATTCTTCCTATGTTCCATAGCCTATCAAAGCACCAGAGTCTGTGTCAACAATCATCACGTCAGAGTCCATGTTTTACAAGGTAACCACTCCTCTCTACTATTCAAAATGTTTGTTCTCTCTGCCACTTCCTATCTAACCTGTACTTCTTGTTTTCAGGGTGTCTATTATCAAATAGGAGATGTCATTAAAGTAATAGACGAGGATGACGGTAAACCGTATTACGCACAGATTCGTGGTTTCGTCCAGGACCAGTACTGTGAGAAAAGTGCTGCGTTAACTTGGCTGATCCCAACTCAGGCCAGTCCTCGAGATCGATTTGATCCAGGCACATACATTGTTGGTAAGTTCCTGCAGAACTAAACTCTAATGTTCCTTGCTGACAAATGTAACGTGAATCATTTGTTAAAGGGTTAGTTCACCCAAAAATTAAAATTCTGTCAGTAAGTACTCACCCTCATGTTGTTCCAACCCCGTAAGACTTTCGTTCATCTTCGGAACACAAATTAAGATATTTTTGATTAAATCTGAGAGCTGTCTCACTCCTCCATAGGCTTCTATGTAATTGAAACTTGCCAGCCCAGAAAAGTTAGTAAAGACAATGTTTAAAATAGTCCAAGTGACTACAGTGGCTCAACCATAAGTTTATCAAGCGACGAGAATACTTTTTGTGCGCAAAAAAAACCAAACAAAAATAACGACTTTATTCAACTCTTCATTTTCTTCTGTGTTTCTCTGAGTGAGTTCACATAGTGTAACAGCACAGCGCTTCTGGGTTGTACGTCAGAACGTAGGCTCACTATTGGCCAGCATCACACACATGACCATCGTCGGCCAATAGTGAGCCTACGTTCTGACGCGCAACCCAGAAGCAGTTTTTTCTGATTAAAAGAGATATCCAAAATCCCCTCTGTAAAAACCTTTGACTCTAATATGTCAACAAAATGAAACAAGAATTTTGAATTTGGCTTTATTCAATGTTCAGATTTCTCTTCTGGAAATATATGCAAATTAGCGCATATTCAATGAGATACTACCTAATTTGCATATTTAAACATAAATATTCTAAAAACTTGTAATACAAAAGATATTTGTCTTAATGTCAGTAATCAACTGGGGAAGTTTCATGCTGATATCTATTAGTTAACTTTTTTTTCCTATTCACCTGGGGTGTCTCCCCTTAATCAAAAATATCTTAATTTGTGTTCCGAAGATGAACGAAAGTCTTACGGTGTTGGAACAACATGAGGGAGAGTAATTACTGACAGAATTTTCATTTTTGGGTGAACGAACCCTTTAAAGAATATTTGAATTGATTTGGTAAACCTGAAAATCTTGGGTTAAGTGCATCATCCTAATTTCAAACGAGATTTCTTTATTTAATGGCTGCATAAACACATTTATTTCTTTTCTTAGGCCCTGAAGAGGACTTGCCTAGAAAAATGGAATACCTGGAGTTTGTCTGTCACGCTCCATCAGAGTATTTCAAATCAAGAAGTTGCCCTTTCCCAACAATACCAGTTCGTCCAGATAAAGGCTACATCTGGACTCATATAGGACCAACACCCGCTGTTGCCATCAAAGAAACTGTAGGGTGAAGTTAACCCTTAAAATCATCGTACATTCAGACTGAACTTTTTTTTTTTTTTTTTTTTTTTGGTTTGCCTTTTCAGTCCTCTTTCAAAAGCTGAACTGTTATGCTTGAATTAGGACATGTGTGGTATTGGCCATCGAATATTTTCTACAATTACATTTGTAACTCAAGTGTACAGAATATTCCAGAGCTCTTATTTTCCAGTGGAGCCTCAGACGAGTTAAACACGTAAGCCGCAGTATTCTACACTACGACATGGAGGTCAAATTGAAAAGAAACTTTGAGTACAAAGTTAATTTGTAATAAATTCAGAGTGTTCATGTGAGACCCCTTTTTTCAGGCATCTATAAATTCATTCAACTCAGTTTACATGTTTTGTACTTGTGCATCTCCTAAATGTGTTTTCAACCAACAATACCAACGTAATGTTAACACGAGACCATGAACAAAAGGAGGATGATGATCAACAGGGAACAGGTGAGAACTAATAAGGAAACATGATATCTAATGACTAGGGGTGCATCTCAATCAGATTTCTCGCTTCCTAGGTCGTGAACCAGAATGTGGTGTACACTAATTCGGCCACTAGTAAGGACTCTATATATGGAATAAGTAATAAGTCACGATCACTTAAAAAAGTATGTTCTATATAGTATGAATGTACATTTGCCATGTTGTCATTATCATGTGACCTACCAGCATCAGTTGCGTTGCGTCACTGCCATTCACAAATCCTCTCCCGTGGCCTCATGGGATAGTAAAGTGTCCATCATATGCATACTTCACCGGAAGTAGCAGGTCATCCGGGTACTTTTGCCCACTCTTTTATGAGAACTGTGAATTCGGACACAGAACTTATGTCACATTCTGTTTTCGCCTGCTATATAATAGGGAAGGATGTGATTTCGGATGCAACCGTTTTTTTGCAAATGACTCTTTGTGGCGACCTGATAACATCCTCATTGTACAACATCACTATTAGTGTTTATGAACAACAGCAGAACGGATATCTTTATTATTTTGTTATTTAAAGTACATTTTGATAAATACTTTGCATGTTACATATACATGCAACATTTCATAAACATTTTATATAAATTATCCCTGTTTCCCTGAGCATTGTGGGACTTTTTTAGGGAATGAGAGTTTCAGGAAGGATGTTGCGGTTGACACAGCACTTAAAATGGCCGACTCCCTGATCAGTGCCCTGACTACTGCACTAGGGAGCAGATTGAGACGCACCCTAGAACTCAAATACAGACAATAAAATCTACTAGAACCTAAAAAGGCTGAGAAACAGAAGATGACTGACACTTGTTCAGATGCTGCGCTGGTGTCTCAGAGATTAGCCTGAAATAGATTCCAACTGACTAATTAAAACAGGTTAATTAAATTTTATCGGAAAGTGAGCACGTATATTTTTGCCTATATTTTATTAAAACTGTATTAAAAATAATATGCTCAAAGGGGATACAAATACTAATGGCCTAAATGCTTGAGTATTCTGATGAGTGATTCTTGAGTATTTCTGGAAAGCCGTTTATGATTAACACTTTACTTAAAGCCTTTATATAATGCATCATAGAAGTATTTTAATGCATTTATTGTGACATGTAATGAAGGTACAAAATTGCAAAGTTCATAAAAAATGACAAAAAAAAAAAAACAGGCTATATCCCGAGGATGACAACCAAATCTCTTCAGAAAGTGTTTTTTTTTTTTTTTTTTTCATGTAATTTTTATTTATTTATTATTATTATTCTGAAAGTCAAGCATTTGATTTACCCCCCCCCTCCCCCCCCCCCCCTTTTTCTTTTTCTATTTCTTAAAAAATAAAATAGTCAAATTTCAGTGTGTATTTTGTCTGTGTCCATAGTGGCTCCCTGTGCACATAGGCCTATATCAGGTGTCTTTAATGTTAATGTTTTAGTGCTGTGCAGTGAATTCTCTGTTTTTTAACCTATATTGCACTCTGATTTGTTGTGGGCAACAGAATGCAGTTTAATCAGTTGATATGATTGATAACTGCATGCTCTAGGAATGGATGAGACTGTTATGCGCATATGACCATCTCTTCTATTAAATTATCTTTAATCGGTATGAACATGACACGTATCAAATTTATATTATTAATTTGGCTAACATAATATTAAACATGACAAAAAGAATGAACATTTATTGTATCATACCATTAATGAAACTGACAAAGAGCTTATGTAAAGTTGTAAAGTAATTGTCGTCATTTTTTTGGAGTAGCTAAAAATTGTGATGCTGCAGAGAAAAAAAAAAAGTATAAAAACTGATACACATCTTCATCTTCCTATTTCGTGACATCTTGCTGTATTTCGACACGCCACCAGAGGGCGCTGCAATGTAATGGCTATTTGATTTATTCAATGCATTGCAGCTGTTATTTTTGTACAATCAAATGCTGTAAAGTTAACTTTCCCCAATTTAATACTGAAATCGTGCTGATATTAAATTGGATAGAGGTATCTCAATACTAAAATGTTTATGTTGTGTTCAATCTGAAAAACAAGCAGTTGCGAAATCAAAGCGAATCTCCCATTAAAGGTTCTTTAAGAAGAGACACGAGAACCGAAAGGTAGTTCAGGAATATATTTTCGAAGGCTTGGAAAATAATTCTCATGCAAATTTTACTAGACTGTCGAATGAAGATATTGTGCTCAAACTGAAGGATGCCCGGACTGAGGGAGAGTTGAGTTGCGCTTCTTCTTCCACGAGGAACGAGCGAATCCTCACTGAAAACAGTTTCTCAAACTTAATTTCGAAAATATTGTGATAAGGTGATAGCTGTAACCACTGTAGTATTTACGGTAGTCCTGTGTGGTAGGGTGAATACGGTAGTTTCCGGTCTGATGTCCCCTTTATGAATGAAGCAGCGTTAGTTCAGTGGTCATGGCGGCGCGCACGCTGAATAGACAACGCCAGATAGGCTGCTGAGATTTCATTGAGACTGTGAGTATGTGCCTAAATTGCAAAACAGTTGTTGTAAGCTGTAACTGTTGCAAGAGACAACGCCAGATAGGCGGCATTGATTTTCATTCTTGGAGGTTGTAATGATGATGGTTTGTTCCTGGTTTGGAAAACAGTTGTTGTAAGCTGTACCCAGGAGCTAGTCTTTGTCACTGTTTTGAATTACTGAAATCAAGTCTATTGATCGTCTGCACTTATTTACTTGTGTATGAACCCTTTTTAACTTATCAACTTGCTACCATTTAAGCCTATTTATGTGATAGTTGTCAATAAAATGAATTGAAATGAAAACTGGTTTGGACATCTTGAAGTGCATTATTGATAGGCTTTACAGTTTGGCGTCCACGGACAGGATTTTTTTTTTTTTTTTGGTAGTGAGTTGATATAAGGTGCATTTAGGATTCAAAACAGTGACATTGGCTAAGGAGTTGAGGTCATTGGAGCAAAAGACAAGGAACATCAGCAGAACTGCCCGGGACCTAAGAAAAAGTGTTGCTGCTGTATGACTGACATCCAAACGATGGAGCAAGAACTTGCTGCATTGCGGGAAAGGTTGGTCAGGGAGAAAGCTGCAATGGATGAACTTAAACAACAGAATGAAGTACTGACTGCTCAGTTGCAACGAACTGTTACACCAGATACTTTGGAAACGCCACATTCCCCTCCAGATGTGGGCCTGGCTGATTCGGCTGCCTCCCCGACCTCCACAAGTAGAGTTAGAACATCTGTTGAAGTGATTTATGTGCCTAAAGATAAAAAGATGTTAATGTTTTCTGGTGACCCAGGTACTATTTCATATTACGATTGGGCTGATGAAGTGCGGAACTCTATGAATTATCGGCAATACAGAGAAAGAGAACAAGCAGCTTTTCTTTATGATCATTTGGAGGGGGGAGCTAAACAAGAGATAAGATATAATACATCTGAGGTACGCAGGAGCCCTGCATTGATTCTAGAAGTTTTGAAAGAGGCATATGGCCATCCTTATTCCCTGACAGCTGCTCAAAAGCATTTTTTCGACCGAAAACAGAAGGCAGGTGAGGGGTTGCGGGAATTTTCTCATTCACTGCTATCTCTGGCAGAAGACATCAATCGTTGTAATGGAGGAGTGGAGTTGTGTGGGGAAGAGACAATAAGAAGTCAGTTTGCAGAGAATGTAAGAGATCCCTCACTTCGTAGAGAATTAAAACGATTAATTAGACAAGATTCAAATATAAAATTCTCAACGTTACGCAGAGAAGCAATGCT
Source organism: Vimba vimba (assembly GCA_022828995.1). Lineage (NCBI taxonomy): Eukaryota > Metazoa > Chordata > Actinopteri > Cypriniformes > Leuciscidae > Vimba > Vimba vimba. Next base: position 3,594,083 of record CM040824.1, on the reverse strand, counting down.
GTTTTGGGAAGAGGATCATGTGCCTGATAGAGCCCCCTACAGTTTAGTTACAGAAGGTGCAGCAGTTGAATGTTCTGGTATTACTACAACAAATACCCCTGTTAATACTGATTCTCTTCTTCTTGAACTTAAAGAGGCAATGAGGAAGCAGGAGGACAAGTTAGAGGGCCTTGCAAAGCAGGTAGCAAGAATGCAAGTTTCCGAGGGCAGACGGGGACGTAGGCCAAGACAGGAGCCCAGGTATGATTCAACAGGAAGACCTATCTGTTTTAGATGTCAGGGAGTAGGACATATTGCAAGATTTTGTTCAGATATGAATACGGCTAGTGACAATGTCCGTCAAATAACATCATCTGAGTCGGCTAGGGGGACAGCTGTTTCTGTTAATATGCAACAGGGAAACGAATTCCCCCTGTAGTTCAGAGCCAGACTACGGGAGTGGAACAGTTGGGCTCAGACGATTCTATCATTTCATGGGAAAAAGTGTATAATGCACTTACAGGGCCAACTCCTGTGATGGACGTGTATATGGGAGGAGTATGTGTCCCATCTATGATAGATACAGGTTCTATGGTCACTATTATAACAGAGAGTTTTTTTAGGGAACATTTTGAGTGTAAAGGGGAGGGTGCTCTAAAAGAATGTGGATGGCTGACTTTAAAGGCTGCGAATGGCCTTTCTATACCATACTTGGGTTATTTAGAACTCGATGTTAAAATTATGGATAAGGTCTTTCTACAGCGTGGTGTTCTAGTGGTGAAGGATCCAACAGATCCTGTAACAAAATTGAAGAGAAAAACTGTTCCAGGGTTGGTGGGCATGAACATAATAAAAGATTGCAATGAAATTTTTCCTGGTTCTTTCAATGTAATGCCGCCAGGACGGTGTGTTCAAGTGTATCAGGGTTTTGCAAAAGTGATGGCCCCCTTACCTGTATTAGTACCAGCAGGTTCAATGTGTTTTGTCCCTGCTACAGGGTTTCAGAACACTTATGATCCTGACTATATTGCTTTGGTAGAGGGGTTAGAGGTGGACGAAGGGGTTTTACCTGGGGCCCTTATTGTGTCTCCAGGTTTAGTAAGGGTTCAGGGTGGCCAGCTAGCTGTTCCTATTGTAAATGCAGGTGCTTTAGATATCAGTTTGGCCCCCCATACACGGCTAGCACGCCTGCATGTAGCTGAGGTAGTCGCAGGAGGTTCAAAGTCCATTTCTTTTCAAAGCGTATGCCCAGGGGAGGTTCAGATTTCATTATGTTCAGAAGAGGCTGTAGTTTTTAGCCATGAGGTTGCATCTACTTTTTCATCTGATTTTAATTTTGAATGTCCCTTTTTGGGAAGTGAACAGATAGCTCAGGTTAAAGCATTGCTGAATGATTATGCTGATGTGTTTGCTTCCAGTGATAGTGATTTAGGGTGTACTGCAATTATACAACATGAGATACCAGTTACTGATGATGTTCCAGTTCGTCAGCGTTATCGCCGTCTCCCTCCAAGCCAATATGAAGAAGTCAAGGACCATATTAGACAGCTTTTGGAGCAGGGTATTATAAGTGAGAGTTGTAGTCCCTATTCATCACCTTTGGTTATTGTCAAGAAAAAAGATGGCAATATGCGTATGTGTGTTGACTATAGGCAGTTAAATCTGAAGACAAGAAAAGATGCTTATCCTCTCCCTAGGATAGAGGAATCGCTTGATGCCCTTAGCGGGGCCCAGTGGTTTTCAACCTTGGACCTCGCTAGTGGTTATAATCAAGTAGAGGTTGCTGAGAAAGACAGACAGAAGACTGCTTTTTGTACTCCATTTGGTCTGTACCAGTTTAATTGTATGCCATTCGGGCTTTGCAACGCCCCCGGAACTTTTCAGCGACTAATGGAAAGGATTTTAGGTGATCAACATTTTCAGTCCTTGCTTTTGTATCTAGATGATGTGGTTGTGTTTTCGTCATCTTTTGAACAACATCTAAGTCGTCTTAGGTTAGTGCTCTCACGTTTCCGGGAGTGTGGCTTAAAGGTAAAATGGAGTAAATGTTCACTGTTTCAACGGCAAGTGTCTTATCTTGGACATGTAATATCTGCTGAGGGGGTTGCAACAGACCCTGAGAAGACCCGGGCAGTGGCCTGTTGGCCTCGACCAAGTACAGTAATGGAACTTAGATCCTTTTTGGGTTTTGCAGGATACTATAGGCGGTTTGTGAGAAACTTTTCTCAACTGGCAGCACCCCTGCATGCCCTAGCAGCATTGGCTACACCAAAGGCAGGTAGAGCAAAAACCACTAGAGTGCCCCTTCTTGAACTGTGGAGTTCTGAGTGTGAGTCTGCTTTCCAGGTTTTAAAAGAGAAGTTAGTTTCTGCTCCAGTACTTGGGTATGCAAACTTTACAAAGCCCTTTTATTTAGAGATTGATGCTAGTCATCAAGGTTTGGGAGCAATTTTGTCCCAAGAGGGTGAGGGTGGAAGAAGACCGATTGCGTATGCAAGTCGTGGGTTGAGGCCATCTGAGCGGAACATGGAGAATTATAGTGCTATGAAGTTAGAGCTGTTAGCACTAAAATGGGCAGTCACCGATAAGTTTCGTGACTATTTGGTAGGTCACAAATTTGTGGTATTTACAGATAATAATCCGTTAAGTCATCTGCAGACTGCCAAATTTGGAGCTATAGAGCAGAGATGGGTTTCTGAGCTGGCTAGATTCGACTTTGAAATTCATTATAGACCAGGGCGCCAAAATGCTGGTGCAGATGCATTGTCACGGCAGACCCAGTTGGTCGCTGAACCTGTGTTGGGAGGCGGCATATTCAATCAGCTTCAAGATAATGATCATACATTGATTGTTAATGAGCAAGCAACCACATACAGTTTCCCTGTGTTTTCACCTGAGGTGTGGGCAGCTCAACAGCAGGCCGATCCCTTTATTGCAAGTTTTCTGGTGTATTGGAGGCAGCAAGTTAAACCTGGCAGATTGGCAAAGGCTAAAGAAGATGGTCAGACCTTGGAACTGCTGCGGCAATGGGAGAAGTTGGTAGAGGAGGAAGGGGTTTTGTATCGACAATTTGTTGATACTAGGCAAGGCCAAATTAAACAGGTGCTACTACCTCAGAGTATGAAGGAGGAAGTCCTTCGTGGATTACATGACCAACACGGTCATCACGGCATTGAGCGCACGTTTAAACTGGTCAGGGCTAGATGTTATTGGCCAGGGATGTTTCAAGACATTGAAACTTACTGTAGGCAATGTGAGAGATGTATTGTAGCAAAAGCTCCAGTCCCAAAGTTAGTAACAGAAATGGGCAATTTGTTGGCTAGAAGACCATTTGAGATAGTAGCCATGGATTTTACAGTTCTAGAGCCTTCCAGTGATGGTAAGGAGAATGTCTTGATTCTCACTGACGTGTTCTCAAAATTTGTGGTTGCAGTACCTACCAGGGACCAAAAAGCAGTGACTGTGACAAAATCACTTGTTAGAGAGTGGATTCATAAGTATGGAGTTCCCCAACGAATTCATTCGGATCAGGGGAGATGTTTTGAGGCAGAGGTGGTTCGAAATTTATGTAAGATGTATGGGATTGGGCGGAGTCGAACTACCCCTTATCACCCACAGGGCAATGGCCAGTGCGAGAGGTTCAATCGAACCCTGCATAATTTAAGGACTCTCTCACCATCCAAGAAAAGGAGATGGGTAGAATATTTACCAGAAGTTGTTTTTGCTTATAATACAACTGAACATGCAAGCACTGGCTATTGCCCATATTATTTGGTTTTTGGGCAGTCGCCGAAGTTACCGGTTGACATTTTGTTTGGGGTGGGTCCGACAGATGCTATAGAGACAGTTGATGAGTGGGTGGTGGGGCATCAGGCGCGTTTAAAAGAGGCTTATCAAAAAGCAAGGGGGCAGATGGAGCATGCTGCCGAAGTTAGGAAGAGACAGATTGGTCCCCCTTCATTACAAAGTTCTTTACAGGTGGGCCAACTGGTTTATCGTAAAAATCATAATTTTGCAGGAAGACATAAGATTCAGGATTTGTGGATGCCCACACCTTTTAAGGTGCTTGCTCAGCCAGATGACTCTAAAGCAGTGTATACAATTGTTCCTTTGGATGGATCGTGCCCACCTAAAAATGTGCATCGAACAGAGTTGAGGCCATGTGGTCCAGGGATGGTAGCGTCATTCAATCAGGGTGCCCAGAGCCATAATGATTTAGTCTCTGATAGTGAATCAGAGGAAGCATGGGTTGTTAGGGGGGAAACCTCAATTGAATCATTGCCAGGGATGGGAAGTAGATCTGAATCTGTGTTATCCAGTGAATCCGATGAAGAATTTGTGGAACGAAAGGATTTGGAAGATTCTCAAATATTAGAAATGGTTCAATCACCTCCAGCTAATTTGCGGCGCTCTAGTCGGAAAACAGCGGGGAGCCATTCTAACCCATTTAATTTACCTAGATCGGTTGTGTTGAATGAAGACGCTGGGCTCATAGAGTAGATAATTTCTCATAAAAGGACATTGTGTGATTTTTTTTTTTTTTTTTCTCGTAGGCCTACAGGTGGTTAATAAAATTAATCGAAAGATCATTGGGACAATGATCCGTGGTAGGGGGGGTGAATGTGATAAGGTGATAGCTGTAACCACTGTAGTATTTACGGTAGTCCTGTGTGGTAGGGTGAATACGGTAGTTTCCGGTCTGATGTCCCCTTTATGAATGAAGCAGCGTTAGTTCAGTGGTCATGGCGGCGCGCACGCTGAATAGACAACGCCAGATAGGCTGCTGAGATTTCATTGAGACTGTGAGTATGTGCCTAAATTGCAAAACAGTTGTTGTAAGCTGTAACTGTTGCAAGAGACAACGCCAGATAGGCGGCATTGATTTTCATTCTTGGAGGTTGTAATGATGATGGTTTGTTCCTGGTTTGGAAAACAGTTGTTGTAAGCTGTACCCAGGAGCTAGTCTTTGTCACTGTTTTGAATTACTGAAATCAAGTCTATTGATCGTCTGCACTTATTTACTTGTGTATGAACCCTTTTTAACTTATCAACTTGCTACCATTTAAGCCTATTTATGTGATAGTTGTCAATAAAATGAATTGAAATGAAAACTGGTTTGGACATCTTGAAGTGCATTATTGATAGGCTTTACAATATGGACAGACTTCAATGGAAACATGCATATCATATCCCACTCCATTTATGCCACAGATGTCAGAGTTGTTCCTGAAATGGCAGCTCGTTAGTTTATTCCATTAGAGGAATCAACATGGGAAAACTGCAATCGAAACCTGGTAAGACACTTTGGGAAAAACATGCTAGACGATGCAATATCAAGCTACTTCATGCTCATTCTTGTTTTATTAATTTTTTCTAGCGTGTAAACGAGGAGAAAATCCAGAGGGTAAGTGTGCATCTTCATTATTTCTGGCATGCACATAAAAAAGGTTATTAAATGGACGTTTGTGTCGCAAAAGGAGATGCTTGCAAGGACTGTATCTGTGAAGTGGACAGAAACAAGCAGGTAAAGCAGTTCAGATGAATTAACAATTACTGTACAAAGTGCATGTTTGTGTTAAACCTGTAAAGTGTTGATGAGTACAACAGCCATTGTTAACACTTCATCACAACTTTTATTAAATCATCATGAAACATTACAACATTTTATTACTTCCTGCACATGATCTGCTTAGCGTTATGTAATATGATGTGATGTGAGTTAATGCTTATTATTAAACAAACATTGTTCCTGTAAAATGTTGTGCAGAATGTACTAATGAAATGATTTGGACGTTCTGTATTTTGCACTTTAGGTTTATCTTTATTTGTATGACCTGATATCTATGAAGTACCAATATGTTGTTTTGATATATGATAAAATGGTGGACAAACTGCACGTGTTCCTATTGTTTGAGTGGAATATAGTGATTGCAACATCAAGTGAACTGAAAATTTGCATAGCTATAGCTTGCACTGTATGTAAATGTGAGCCATCAACACAAATGAATGTAAATTGTCTTGATCATTTTCACATTTTAGACTGCCAGTTGAGTTTCTGAAAGCATGCGTGCATCGAACGGTCCTTTCTGCACTACTTAAACAGTGTTGGGTCTCTTCCCTCTTTTTCCTTTGCTCTCATTCTCTCTCCTTCATCACTGTGTGAAATGCACATGGCCGGCAGCCAGAACAGGGTCTCTGAGCGCAGCCCCAACACACATCTGTTACTGGTTTTGAATGTGGAGGCTGTGATGGGAGAATGGGGGGAAGTGGTTGGAGGTGTAGTTAGTGGGAGGAGTGATATGATGAAGGCTGCTAGATGAGTGGTTCAGCTGAAGGGATTGTTGTGGTGATGCTGTGCAGTGTTGGGGAAAGTTACTTTGAAAAGTAATGCATTTAAATATAGCATTCTTAAAAAGTAACTAATTGTGTTACTTAGTTACTTTTTTACTTGGTTACGTTACTTTTGCGTTACTTTTTTTCACCTGGGCTTGTTTTTTTATAACAAAAAAGTTATATTTTTGGGCAAATGTAAAGACCCTTTCACACCAAAAGTGAAATAATAAGCCTCATGCTGAAGGAAATGCAAATTCAAGCCTGTACATTTCCTCAAGAAAACCTTTGCTGTTATTCTGCATAACGGAAGAATAGGACGCAGGAGAAAGAAAGTTTAACGCTTACTTAACCAATAAAAACAAAAAAATCTATAGTCATTTTTGCTTATGGTTTAACTGAATCATCGAAGGTTAGAAGCAAGTACATTGGTCAATTAAGTGAGATTAAATGCATAAAAATTTATTTTTATTTAACATATTTAGTTATTGGATGTTTGCATAGTATTCTGATTCTGCATTTCACTGATTTTATTCTTTTTGAGGAATATTGAATCTTTTTTTGTGCAAGTGAGATGACTAAATGCACGCTCACATTTAGTCTAGACCTACAATAACCATCATGTGTACACACACCCACCCACCCCCTCTGCACTTCAATTTGTCTCAACATAGAGAGCTTTGAAGTCAATAAATGGGAAAACAAAGTAACTTACGTTACTTATTTGAAAAAGTAGAAAGAATAGATATTTAGGATATTTTGTTGTAAATTTTTAAAAGTAATGCGTCACTTTACTAGTTACTTGAAAAAGTAATCCGATTACGTAACTCGTTACTTGTAATGAGTGACACTGATGCTGTGTGCACCAAATGTCTAATGCAGAGATCTAGAGTTTTCTAGAGTTATGCGTATTTGTTTTTAGATTTCAAAGAGGCATAGACCCACTTTCTTTAAGATGCTTGGTGATGACCATATCTCACTAAAGATGTAGATAAGAAAAGAGCAGTGTTTAAAATGCTTTAAATGGTTTGATAAATCAGTTGTTAAGGGAACCTGCAGCAGCTGAAGGAACATATATTATAGTAATCGTCCTTGGTGTGAACCTATCTTTTATAGTCTTATACATGTAAAAGTCAATATGGCACGTATCCTTACTAAGGTCTATTGTGCAAGACAAATAAAAGCTGAAAATGAATGCAAATGTTACTTGCATTCATTGGAATACATGTGGCTTTGCTAGATGTTGTAGTAATAATTCAGATTTTTTTATGCTTCTGATAAAAGCATGTTGCCACCAGTGACACAATGTTCATAATCTGCTGTACATCACAAACAAAATAGTCTCCAAAAAGTGAGACTTTGGCATCATTAATTTTACTCACAGAATGCATTCACATTGAATCAATCTTAGACATTAAATGAGGACATGTGTGTTTGGGGTTTAATTAGGACTGTCTTGTGGCTCATATGGCAGTGACACTGAGGTCTTGGTCTCAGACGACTCAAAGGAGTCTTCTGTGTTTACTTGTTTACTTTTAATCGTAAATTATATGGTATTACCACAACTTCTTTTACATATAATGTAATGTTAAGACATTTACAGTTTTTCACCGTATATACTTACAATAGAACTACATTACAAATATTTTTACTGTGTACATCAGTCAGTATTAGATTTTTACATTAAATTGAAAATGTAACTTTAAATGCAAATCTTGGAATATGGCACAAGCAGTTGTAGCAAATTAGCTCTACGAAATATTAATAACCAATAATAACTGGTTATAAATGATTATGAATATTTGGATCAGTTAATATATATATATAAATTAATATTATGCAAATTAGCACATACATAATTAGATTATGCACCGTTTGTCCATGTTAACAAACAATTAAAAAAAACTTGTAATACATTTTTTGTTTGTCTTGATGTAAGTAATCAACTCAGTAATTTTCATGGTGATATCTACAGGTTAAAAAGTTTACCCTATTCACGTAAGAAAAAGAATGAATAGGCGTATGAATTGGCTATATTTGGGTCTTTTTCGAAACTTTCCCCTAATGGGATTCTCCGGGACTTTTTTTTTCCTTACTCAGGACATATTGAGGATACAAAATCAATTGAGTTTGCTTCTGTTGCAATTTGTTCAACCTTTTTTCATAAAATGACTGGACTATTATATGCTATATTGCATTTAAAATGTTAGTTTTGCTTTTATCATTTAAAACACAGTGACCATTTACCATTTATTCATTCACAGGATGCATTTTTTATATCAATAATTACATTTGTACTATTTAAAATGTGAATTCTTGATATTAAGAATATACTTTTTTTAGTAACAATGTCTATTTCTGATATCAGGAATGACGTTTTCATTAGTACTAGTTAAAGGAGGGAGGATTGTAGTGGGAGCACTGGGGTGTCAGGTGTGACTGTGTGGCAAATGGTTTCCATGGCTCATGGGTCAAGTAGGACGACCCCTTTACATCATTATCTTTGGGCCCCAGGGAGGTCAGGATCGGCTCTGGATATAACCATGATGTCAACAAGCAAAATAAAAGATTAAATTACAAATTTAGAAATCCATGTGGTTGGTGTGGTCACAGCGAAATTTCCATAGTCCATTGTCAATAGTGAAATCGCATTAAAACCAAGCAGTTTTCTGTTGTTCAACGTGGCAAATACGCTTGACCAATTTGAACACGGGCAAAATCTGCGCGGGGAACTTTACCACCCTTGCACGAAACTCCTGATCATGTGGATTCCTGTTAAAATAGGACTGGAAATTTGCAACGGTAAATGTGATTGCAAAAAAAGTCACAACTATAAAAGTTTCCCATGCAGACTTTGCTCGTGTTCTAGTTGGTCAAGCAAATTCGCTTCGTTGCCCAACAGAAAGTTGCAATAGTATTTTCTTCCTTATTGTGAGGTATATCCAAATATATACCTAAAAATATAGGCTTGATTTTGTCAACGGGGAGTTGATTGGATGGTTCTGGTTTGCTATAGAGAGCCTAAGTCCCTCCCCTTCCGGTTGAACATCATGGGACCTTATTTCGGAAAAATATTGTATGGTAGTCAATGGCGAGAGACAACAAATATTTTGATCTCGTTTGAATTGTGCCCTGAATTACACATATGATGTTTGTCATTTTAAAGATACATTTTAAAGTCAAGAAAGTCGCAGTTTGATGTAAAACTGTTGAGGTATAAGACTGTGAAAATACGTAATTACAAAGACTACAAAACACATGTGACGTCATACCTTTTCTCTCGATGAATGAAGCTAACTTTACTGAAGCTAACGACTGTCATTTTTTCTATAGTCTTACGTTATAATCGTAATGTTATGTGTTAGTGTTTTGTACCAGACTGAACACAGACTGTTGGTGACGTACATAGTGCGAGACGAGAGATTTAGTTCATTGAGCGATTTTCACATAAAACTAAATGTTACTCTTGTGACAAACTGCGACTTTCTTGACTTTCATAATTATCTTTTAAATTGACAAACATCATATGTGTAATTCAGGGCACAGTTCAGACGGAATAAAAAGATATGTTGTCTCTCGCCATTGACTACCATACATATTTTTTACGAAATAAGGTCCCATGAGCCGGAAGCGGAGGGGAGGGACTTAGGCTCTCTATTGGTCGATCTCATATGAGTGACAGGTTAACCCCGCCCTCGCGTCAGTAAACATGTCATCAGAGAAGAGAAGAAATGCTATAAATAAGAATATAAATTTTGATTCCATGATGATTTTAAAGTGACTGTTGTGTAAACGTGCTTTGCTACTCTGTTGACAATAGACCCTTTTTCAATGGTTAACCCAGAAAATACCAGATTTTTCCTACAGCCACAGAATGTTGTTGTCTGTATTGATGGTCAATAAGCACAGGTAAGACACTCCTTCTTTTTCCTTATCAGCCGTCCTTATGGCTGTTTAACCTCTGTCTGATAACCATGAGAGCATGAGACAGCTGCTTCTATAAATAACTAACACCCTCTCGACTGCCTCCCTCATGCTCTCGCCAAGTACGGCTCTCTTCTTGAGTTGACCCATATGTATATGTTGTTTGAAAGAGGGCAGAAGAAACACACCACAACTCCTAAAGGCTGACAGCTCTTCGAAGTGTCCTTGATCTCGGGAGCTGACGAAAAGCCATGAAGAGCTTGAAGTTCCTAGCAGCCGAGGGCTTCGTCCAAACCGGCCCAAACGCGTGTCAGAACCTCCACTGCTTGTCTTGCAATCTCTACCCAGTCCTCTTCAAGGCCAGTTATCTGCGTGAGGAGGCATCAATGCTCCACGACTTGGTCCAGACGTGGCCTCTGACAGAGATTAACTTGCGTAAACTGTTGGGCCGAACAGCGGACTGTCCGGAGGATCTCACGTCCCGCACATGCAGGCTCTGTCTGGAGGCCTTTCTCACGGGTCTGAGGGACTATGTGTTTCAAGCTCCTAGCACGTATGCTAAAAAGCTATGTGTGGTGGATATAACGGGTCTGCAAGACACTGAACACCAGGTATGTCCCTGTGGACGGACCCTCGGGCGTTGGGCACGAACCGAGCTTCTCACCCGCATGTGTTACGAGACTATGGCGACCATGCAGGAGGGTCAACCATCACCATCAGCGTTTAAAGTGGAGGTAGATGTTCGCATGGATGCTTTTGTTACTGAACGGAACAACGAGATGGTGGCTCAGGCTTTGTTGCTTCGCAGACATTGCCCGTTAAAACTGCACTTCGTGGGCCTGCGTGTGGATTCGTTGAGCCTCAGGAACCTCTTTTACCTCCTGAAGCTGGTGGAGTCGCACGGCCTGCAGAAGCTGGAAGTGGTGCACAACGTACACCTGGAGGCTCCGCACATCGAGGTGATGTTGTCTCAGTTGAAGTTCCCCAAGCTGCGCTCCATCACCTTTCCTGCGCAGGCGCTGAACGTGCACCGGTTGGGCCCGGATGACGAGGGGCTCATGGGAGTTCTGGGAGAGCTGATGAGCGGACTGACCGAGCTGAGAGAGCTTTATCTGGGGTTCTCCACTCTTACAGGACATCTGAGGAGACTGCTGAGGTAAAGACTTGGAATAGTTCACCCAAAAATTAAAACAACCCCATAATTTACTCACCCTCAAGCCATCCTATATGACTTTCTTCTTTCAGCCAAACACAGTCATAATATCCTGGCTCTTCCCAGCTTTGTAACTGCATTGAGTTTTGAAAAACTGAGTTTTTGAAGCTCCAAAAAGAAATGAATCCAAATGATTCCAGTGATACCTGGCTTCCGGCAACGGCTGTACGTGTAACGTGTACGATAGTGTTCGTGAGAGAGTCAAGTTCGGCGGAAGGGTGACCTCTGACCCGCCAGATGATGTAGTCGTAGCGTAAGCTTAGGTGAGAATTGATGAACGCAGAAGCACGGAGGATAGAGCAAATGGAGGAAAGAAAAATGGAGGATTTTGATATAAAAGAAGAGCCATGTCAAACGACGGGAACTCAATTTTCTCGTAAACGCACGTCACTCGTTGCCGGAAGCCAGTGATTATGGTTTATAAAGTTTTAAATATTGATATTTTTCTTACAAAAACCCATCGCTTTGCTTCAGAAGGCATTTATTAACCCCATGGAGCCATATTGATATCTGGTACTTTTATGATGGATGGATGCGCTTTTTGGAGCTTCAAAAACTCGGACACTATTCGATGCCATTACAAAGCTGGGAAGAGCCAGGATATTAGGATTGTGCTCGGCTCAAAGAAGAAAGTCATATACACCGAGGATGGCTTGAGTGTGAGTAAATTATGGGATAATTTTAATTTTTTGGGTGAACTAACCATTTAAAACCACAATGTGACCAGAGCTGCCATTTAACTCCTACACATATAGTCTTAAAAATTAAGGTTCTTTTTTTTGGCATCTATGGTTTCGTGAAGAACCTTTAACATCTATGAAACATTTTCACTGCACAAAAGGTTCTTTAAAGCCAATTCACACTGCACTGACAAACACAGACAGACGGCAACACACGCTTTGTTGGGTTTTGTCAGATCAGTGTGTTAACACTGGCTCCATCGGTGTCTGTCGCCATTGTTCGGCTCTCGTTTTTGCCGATTGAACATCGAATCAGTGATTGTTGGATCTTTGAATGTCTGAGATGTGACTTGCTCTAATCTGATGACATTGGTCAATGCAAGAGTGTAAATCTCCTAGACTTGCGCTATTTGTTTTTGAAAGAAGTCTCTTCAAAATACGCATCCATCCATCTTAATGAAAATATTGTGTAATATTGTTACAATTTCAAACAATATTGTAATATTTTATATTTTACAATATTCCTGTGATGCAATTTTCAGCATCATTACTCCAGTCTTCAGTGTCACTGATGAAGAAATCATTCTAATATGTTGATTTGTTGCTCAAGAAACATTTATGATGATGTTGAAAACTGTTGTGCGGCTTCATTTTTTGTGAATACACTCTTTTTTTTTACTGACCCAAAACATTTGAATTGGGTATTTCTTCACTTAAATGTACGATCTGAGAATCTTATATGAGGGTTTGCAAACAGGGAGCGATTTCAACAACAACAACAACAACACGCTAGACAACATGGGTTGATAATACCAGGTTTGTTATCAACCCATGTTGTCTAGTGTGTTGTTGTTGTTGTTGAAATCACTCTGTTGTGCGACTGAATGCAGACAGCTGTCCCATTGCGAACTCTAAGTAGGCCAGGACACGACCCTGGCAAAACATTATGTTCTTCGATCGCTGTAAATAGCAGTGCACGTGTCTTATAACAGTCAAAACATCACATGTCATACAGGTGCCAAAACACGATCTGTACCATGATATTAATACTTTCATTCATTTTATGTTATTCATATTCAGCGCAATGGTTTTCAACATTGACAATAGAAAAACTAAAATAAATGTTTTTTGAACTTCAAATCATCATATTAGAATGATTTCTGAAGGATCATGTGACACTGAAGACCGTAATAAAGAGTAATGATGCTGAAAAATTCAGGTTTGATCACAGGAATAAACATTTTACAATATATATGAAAAACTGTTGTTTTAAATTGTAATAATATTCATCAATAATCCTGTTTTTGTTGTATTTTTAATCAAATTTGCAGAGTTAATTATTATTACAGAGTTAATTATATCAAATTATTTTATAAATGTTTCTATTTTTAAATATTAATAGTTTTAATATCAGTGTGTTAACTCTATCGGTGTCTGTCGCCATTGTTCGGCTCTCGTTTTTGCCGATTGAACATCGAATCAGTGATTGTTGGATCTTTGAATGTCTGAGATGTGACTTACTCTAATCTGATGACATTGGTCAATGCAAGAGTGTAAATCTCTCAGATTTTTTGTTTTTAAAAGAAGTCAATTCTGCATCTATTTGATCAAAATACGCATCCGTCCATCTTAATGGAAATATTGTGTAATATTGTTACAATTTAAAACAATATTATATAGTATGCAATTCAATAATAGCATGCCTATTATTATTATTAGCTGCATTTAGTGTAAATTCCATTATGCGAGATCATTCCTAAACGCTTGTTTTGAGTAACTTGAATCTGTTTGTTTCACCAGTCCACTAAACACTCCGCTACAGGTTATCGAGTTAGCGAACTGTAGTCTCAACGTAGTGGACATGGCCTACTTCGCCAACAGCCTGCACAGTGAGCACATCGTGAAGCTGGACCTGAGTGGCCATGCGGTGGCGGACGTCTTCCCCAACACCTTCCGGAAGCTTCTGTATCGCTGCTCGGCCACACTCACGAGCCTGGGCGTGGAGGAGTGTGGACTGGACGACGAGACGCTGGACATGTTCACTCAAGCACTGAGACCCTGTCGCGCACTACAGGAGCTGAAGATCCTGGGTAATCCTCTGAGCACTGCTGCCCTGCGCACTCTTTTCAACACGCTGGCTCTGGGCTTTCCTGCTTTGAGGTACAGACTGTGTGTTCACTGGGGTCCTATTATGCTTTTTTTACATGTTCAACTCTAATGTTATTGTTTGAGCATGAAAAAGCTCTGCAAATGCACAAAACACCTCCAAAGGGAGTTATTTTCTATATGTGAACCTGGACCACAAAACCAGTCTCGAGTCGCACGGGTATATCTATGGCAATAGCCAACAATACATTGTATGGGTCAAAATTATCGATTTTTCTTTTATGCCAAAAATCATTAGGATATTAAGTAAAGATCATGTTCCATGAAGACATTTTGTAAATTTCCTACCGTAAATATATAAAACATTTATTTTTGTGAGTGAATGCAGCACAATTGTGAACATTAATGGACAACTTTAAAGGCGACTTATTTCAATGTTTCGATTTATTTGCACCCTCAGATTCCAGATTCTCAATAGTTGTATCTCAGCCAAATATTGTCCTTTCCTAACTAACCATACATCAATTGAGCTTATTTATTCAGCTTTCAGATGATGTATAAATCTCAATTTAAAAAACATGTGACTGGATTTGTGGTCCAGGGTCACGTATCAGTGTCACTGTTTCTGAACTCACTCATTGCGTCCCAACAAAGACTATAGAGAGAAAGGGACTAGTGCCAGTTTATACAATCCGTCCTAAATAGTATTCGATATTAGAGGCTAAATAGGCCGCGATCGCTTACTCCAATGTGATTTGAGTAGGTACTTATTTTGAATACAAAATACTTCACGACTACTAAAAAAGTATGTTCTATATAGTATGAATCTAAAAATCTGGATGTACTACATTCGCCATTCATTCTGTCATTATCATGTGACCTACCAGCATCAGTTGTTGCTTCACCTCCATTCACAAATCTTCTCCCGTGGCCTCATGGGATATCGTATGCACACTTCAGAATCTCATCGGAAGTAGTAGTTCATCCGGGTACTTTTCTTGGACATACTACTTTAGTCACATACTGTTTTGCTTACTATATAGTAGGGAAGTATGGAACTTCAGATGCAGTCAGTGTGTCCCAAATCGTAGTATGTTGAAATGAGTGTTTCAAAGATACATTAGTGGAAGCATTTAAAGGGATACTTCACCGATTAGCATTAAGCTTTGTATCAGTAGAAACCCGGTGGTATTTTCAAGTGACCGTGCTTCCCTCCCTCATGTCCCCCTGAGACGAGAGATTTCTGTATTGTGTGTCTGGAAAAAAACCTCTGATGACGCAAAAATCGTCATTTTGTGTCATCTGAGGCTCTTTTGTCCAGAGGCGAGAGACTCCAGCCAGTAGGAGGAGCTCGTCCCGCATGTGTTCAACCCGTCCATAGGGGGATCTCACGATAAAATGCCGTCTTTTCAGTTTCGAGTCGACTAGTAGCCTAGTTGTATCATTTCTCCCGATACTGCCCTCTGTAACCGGTAGGCGTGGCTTGGGAGTGGCCTCGTAAGGCAGCGAAGCAAGTGCATTCTGGGAGATGTTGTCTTTCATCCACATGAACCAAAAATATATTTTCTGGCTTTTCTCAGTCTAGAAGGCTCCAACTTCTAAAATAATTTCACATTTCTGCTACATAAATGACCCAATTTAAATACACATTCATCTCTCCAGCGGTGAAATATCCCTTTAAATTATCCTATAAATCGTTAATCGAATTTTGGGAATCATCCTGAATTTGCAAAAATCTTTCCAGAATCGGATGGAATACCTATGAATCGTGAATCGAGTCCATTTGTTGTCTACCCAAAGATTCACAGTAAGGGGTGTGACATTTCCCAAACGCGCACTTGACCAATCACAACACACTGGACCAGCCGACCAATCAGAGTACAATGTGCTTTTCAGAAGGAGGGGCTTCATAGAGACAGGAACTAAACAGAGCGTTACTGACAGATTGGGAAGAGAGGAGCTGCAACAATGGAGAATATGGGGGAAATAATGTTTTTAAGCATGAAAACCTATTCTAAAACAGGCCAAAACCAAGACTTTGTAAAAGAGCATAATAGGTCCTCTAACTTTTTAGCGTTTTTAAGTGTTTACATCTGACTTAATTTAGATTGTATTGTGCCACAGATACGTTGAGCTGCCCGTCCCTCGTGACTGTTATCCTGAAGGTGCCACCTACCCGCTGGACGATAGGACGCTGGTAAACTACGACAGGGAGAAGTTCCAGCTAGCCAGGACTGAACTTGTTGGCATCCTAGAGAGGGAGGGGAAGAGACACATAGAAGTCTGCACGCCATTATTTGGAGCCTACGATCCTGACATCAACGAGACCAGCAACGAACTGGGAGTCTCCATGTTGCAGTCGTTCAACAGTGTCGTAGGAAACTTCATTGACACTGTCAATAGTGTTACTCAACGGAGAGAGCAGAGAATGATGGAGTGAGACGTTCAAAATTTATAATAAATATTTCTGAAGGATCATGTGACTAAAGTAATAATGCTGAAAAATTCAGTTAAATGTGACTTATTATAATGTGTTTAAGGTTAATTTTGTTATTTTTTTTTAAATGGTTTGTAATTGATAAATAATCTGATAATTTGCACTTTAGGCTTTTTCAATAGTTGTACTGTTTAATGGGTATTCCCCCCCCCTGGAGATGTGTAATTATAAGTAACTAAGACACCAGTATCAATATTGGAATCAATTATGGCCTTTATTCAGAGTACATGGTAAAAAGATTCCATTAAACAAATGTTTAAAATACTGCCTTTGTTTCAACAGTAATTCAATGTGGAAAATGAATGATTGTTATATATTAGTTCACAGTATGTATATTTATATAAGTTGGTTCAGTGTCTGCAAACAAGACATGCACATGAATATTGCAATATTTGCAGCTATCCATAACAGGATTGTGATTGAGCTTGATCTCAATTCATGAAAAGTAAACATTGTATAGGTTAACTATGTCATGAAATTGTACTTGTAAAATGTGAGTCATTTTGTATATCACAAAAACCTACCTTAAATGCATATTTAATTAAATGGCCGTATCTTTTTTCCCCAAAGAAAAAAAACAAAAAAACTACTACAGGCATTTGAAGACTTTTGTCAGAAAAGACATTTTAATAGGTATAGGGACTCATCACATAATACATTTACTCTTAAATACAAGACACCAGACGTCACTTCAAACAGGAGCTTTAGCCTCATCCTACTTCTTCTCCCACTCCAATTTTTCCTTCTTTTCACGGATAACCTCCTCCAGATACGGCTCAAGGTAAGGAACATCCTACAGGGAACAACAGCAGCAGTTGAAAACAGCTTATATCTGAAAGGTGCTTAAATACAAATTAGTTAAATTAATATTCTGTTATTTACTCATCCTCATGCCAAATGCATAAACTTCCACAAGACAATGAAGATAGAGAATGCTTTCAGTGAGAGTAATCTTTGTAACAAGCATATTCGAATGATTGTTAAGCTATAGGATTCGGATGAGAAAGACCAAATTTAATCAACAACAACAACAACAAAAAAAAAAATCAAATCTATTTTTTGGGGTGTGCGCTAAACATTTAAAATGTGTATTTCTACACATGCATAATGTTGATATGCATGTAAATGATGTTTGGGAGATACATACTTGGTATTAGAGATCGACCGGTGATCGGTTTTAGCGATATTTTTCCCGATTTTCAAACATTTTCTCATAATCGTGTATTGGTTTTGAAATATTGGATTGACCAATAAATGGCGCCATCTTGTGGGCGCTTAGAGAATTGCACGCAAGGCGCCATTAAATCATTGTGTCGGGAGATGAGTCAACGGTGTTCAAAGGTACAAGACCGTGCCTCCCTTACATAATAAACTTTATTTAGCATAACAGCCATTAATGCACAAATGAGATGTTTCATAAATGCTTGATAGAACTGATAGATTAAACTTGCCACTAAAAAAATAGAGACGAACTCACTCACGTAATCCGTCAAGTCCTGTCCCAATAAAGATGCAACTTTACATAAATTAAATAAAATAGCCATGAATGAGGGCATGTTGGAAATAAAAGCGCTGAATTTAATTCTCTCTCTGTTGTTTACGCTCGTCTCGTGAAGTCACGTTTATAGTGCTGTTCATTTACTGGGTTGATGATCAGGAAATATTCCAGCGTCTTCCATTCTCTTTCGCCTATTAAACACACAAACCTTTTAAAACTAATAAAAGATTTATGGAGAGTTGATAAGATAGATTTATTTTTGTTCTGCATTTGAAAACAGAGTTTGTAAATGTATTCTGTCTGTTAATATTAACGGTGTTATAAAAGATGAAACTGGGATTACTAAACTACACTAAATTAATTATGTTTCTATTATTATTCAGGCAGTTTAGAATGTTTTATGCCATTTTTAATCTGTTAGAATTATTTTTACATGCTATATTCGTTACATGTTTGTTTACCTGATCAAAGATTTTATTTAAAAAAGACACTTAAGTGACGGCACTATTTTTTGCACTCATTCAGACTATTCATTGATGTAGAAGTGCGTTTTGTTTTGTATGCAAGGAGGGATTGAAATTGCAGAAATTACAGTATAAAGAAGTATTAAAACAGTTTGTTATTATAATTTTCAAAAACAGAAATAATAAATATATATCGGTTATCAGGCACATAAACGTAAATAATTGGTATCAGTAATAAAAACTAAATAAAAAAATCAATATTGGTCGATCTCTATTTAGTATACCACATTATTTAAATCTCTTTCCCACCTCCTCATATTTAGTCCACTGGTCTTTGGGAAGAATCTGTTGCTTCATGGAAAGATCCAGAGCTCTCTTGATGCGGAACATCCTGTCGTTGTAAACCGGTTCTGGAAGCCGACGAATGGCCTCTTTCACATCACTGTCCTCGTTGATGGTGTCATCCCGCATCAAACCTACATGACATGAGGAAGAAATTGGTACATTTGCATACCATATACTTCTTGAAGGTCATGATTTCTAAATACTGCATTGGTAAAGCGATGGCGGTGCTTACCAAATTTGTTGAAACCGCATGCGTTGTAGTACCACTTCCTGAAGCCCACCAGGAGCCTGCCGGTTGCAGCTGTACAGAGACAGGAACACATGACATATAATGTTTGAAGAGTTTACGGTGACTTTCAAGTGTTGGCTGGGTTATTACAAGGACAGTTCACCCAAATTTAAAATTGTCATCACTTACCCTTAAGTTGTTCCAAACCTATACGAGTTTCTTTCTTCTGTTGAACACAAAATAAGATATTTGAAAAAATGTTGGTAACCATTGACTTCATAGTAGTTTTTTTTTCTCCATACTATGAAAGTCAATGGCTATCGTCAACTGTCTGGTTACCAACATTCTTTAAAATATCTTATTTTGTGTTCAACAGAAGAAAGAAACTCATATAGGTTTGGAACAACTTCAGGGTGAGTAAGTGATGACAATTTACATTTTTGGGTGAACTAACGGAAACATAGTTCATACAATAGTCCATATCATTGCAAGGAGAGATGAAATACTTTTTTTACTCAAAGTGTTTGTGTTGAATCAGGAGTATTATAGTTCACTGAAACTATAATCATTTTTGTTACTTGAAATAAAATAAACGATAAAAGTAAGTGAAGTTAATGTTTTAAAAAAAAAATAAGATAGTTTAAATAAAATCAGGCAGTTGTAAAGGCAACATTTCTCATTTACATTTAGTTTAACTTGTACTAAAATAACTAAAGCTGAAATAAAAATGTATATAAAAAAACGACGTTTTAAAAAAAAAAAGACAACCACAACAAATGTTCTAAAACTTTAAATAAATTTAAAATAAACTGAAAATCCAAAATATATATATATATATATTCAAATTCAAAATCTCTCTCTCTCTCTATTATTTATATATATATATATATATATATATATATATATATATATATATATATATATATATATATGATTGTTACACTATCCCTTTAAATCAGAAAAATCTCTGACAAGCGGTCACAGCTGACATGAGATTCAGTCTCATGAGTCTCTACACTCGGTTAACTACCAGAGAATGAATCACGGAGAATTAAATTATCTCTAATACTTAAAACACTCACACACAAAAAGCAGTTATTACAGGCGACGTGGGAATAGTAAAATATTTCGTCTAGTGCAGACGAGGACACTCAGTAGAGGACATCAGTGCTTTACATGACTAAACTAACAACGGCGCCAACAAACAGTCATTCTAATGGCGCAGAAAGGAGACGGGTTATAAAATAACTCTTTAACTTGCTGACAACAAATTCATAAGTTCGTAATTTTGTTTTTAAAAAGCTCACAAATAACATTTTACCTGGTGCCCTCGACGCCATTTCTGCTCGCAAGGAAAGTTGCACAGTATTGTGGGATATGTGACGTCTCGTCCGGTGATTACGCAATCTTCTTCTCTCAGCATGTGATTGGTTGAATCTGGCCGTCAGAGTTTTTCTTAAAGGGATAGTTCACCCAAAAATGGACAGAACTATTCTGTCATCGTTTACTCAGCCTAAAGTTTTTCTAAACCTGTATGAATTACCTTCTTCTGTTAAACACAAAATAAGTTATTTTGAAGGAAGTCGGTAACCAATCAGATGATGAGCCCCATTGACTCCCAAACTATTTTCCCCAATACTATAGAAGTCAGTAAACTGTTTGGTTACCCATATTCAAAAGATGATATTTTAATATGGCTAATAAAAAAAATCTCTCCCTCTCTCTCTCTATATATATGATTGTTACACTATCCCTTTAAATCAGAAAAATCTCTTTCCCACTTCCACAAAAGTGACCACAAAATCACTTCTTTTGTGTTCAGCAGAAGTATATGTAGTTTTAGCTCTAGTCCTTTATAACTAGGCTGGAAGCACTTTATTGTAGTGTTCTGCATGTCCATGATTTTGTTACAATAGCTGATTAGCTAGCTGATAGCTAACCCTAACTAGGTACTAACCCTGAACCATCCCCTAAAACTAACATTAACCCATGTAGTTACCTTACATTCTTACTTTCTTGTGTAAGTGCACATACTGTAAAATAAAGTGCAACCACTCAGCCTGAACTTATTCAAGTGCACCAAGGCCAATCATGAATATATCATAAGAGATAAACAGGTGGCATTTTCACATGTGCACAAGGGCAGCTCAACTTTTAATGTCACCATGAAATCAAAATGGATAATTCTTGTTTTTATTTTATTTTATGGAATATCACAGTATTTATTATTAATGATTTATCCATGCATATCTTTTTTTAATGCATGTGCCGCATAATCTTTAATTAAAATAACTTCCCCTCCCTCTTACAGCGACATCTCTTCTCTTATGAAGTGTTTACTGGTGCGAGGGCGGGGCAACCTGTCACTCACATGAGATCCACCAATAGCAAACCACAACCATCCAATCAATTCCCTATGGACAAAATCAAGCCCCGCCCTACATTTGTTCTTGTTTGCCGTTTCACTCGGATATAGGTCACACAACAGGGAAGAAAAGACAACCGCAACTTCCATATAATGTCGACGTTAAATGTTTATTTATAAGAGCATGTTCATACAACCCAACAATAAAAAGTAACTTAATTTATTCTGTACATCTACAACGTTTTCTGAAATCTTTCAAAGTCTTCAAGGGTGGCTAATGCTACTTCTGAGCAGAAAATGTCATCAGGCAGGAACACCAAGCGATCCAAAGAGATGTAGTTTGGTTGAGATGGTTGGTACTGGGCCCGGCCCAAGTACTCTAGAAACAAATGCCGCTCTTTGATGCGAAGAAATTTGGCATTAAGGACCTTTGAGAAGTAAAAAATAAATAAATAAATAAAAATAACAAATGTGCATGTTAAAGTAAACTCTGCCACTGCAAGACACAAATATATTATTTACCATTTAACACAGCGAATAGACACTATTTCTCTTCCTTGAAAAAGCAATTTATATAAAACTGGCACAATATTCATTATGCAATAGAAATACCATGCAAAATGCCTCAGATTTAATATTATCCTCCTATCTCTACAAGCAATCACAGCTCTACATTTGTTTATAATTTTTATATGAAAGGGGCAAATAATATGTACCTGTGGGAACTTTGCAATAAGTGAGTGTGGGACATCCATGGTGTTGTGAACGAAGTCAAATATTTGGGTGAGTTTTCTCTTATTAGCGATTAGAACTTTAGGAACAGCTGTGACAATGTGTTGGATTTCATTTCCACGAAATCCAAACTCCAGTTCACAAACCTTGATGAGAGAAATAAATGAATATCTGTCACAATATTACAATTAAAAACAAAAAATTAAGCAAGACCAAAAAAAGTGTCAGACCTTTAGATTCTCCTTAATTGGCTCTAGACTTCCACACAGTAGTTTCGGAAGACGAGTCACAACATTTCGGGTCTGAAAGCATAAATCATGACAACACTCATGGTGAATGTAGCCCTTCTGCAAACGCTAAAGGTCAGTATGAAAATCAGGTAAATTCATCCACTTCATTACATTGACATTGATGCATTTGGCAGACGCTTTTATCCAAAGCGACTTACATTGCATTTCAAGGTACACATTTACATTCTTTTCAGTTCTTGCTTTCCCGGGGAATCGAACCCATGACCTTGACATTGCAAGCGCCAACGCTCTACTGTTTGAGCTCCAGGAAAGCTGATTGACTATTATTGAGCGGTATGAATGGATCTTAAGAGTGAGATTGTTTTTTTGTTTTGTTTTTTACAAACAAAATATATGCAATTCAACTTCACCTTCTCAGCACTGAGTCCCAACTGCTGCTGAAAAAACCCAAGGCGGTTGTCGAGCCTCTCGACGCTGAAGTTAAGCAGATATGGAGCTTTGCTCACCATGACAGCCACAGACTGCTGACTGAACTTCTTTGCTTTTAAATAGGACACCCTTAAATGGAACAGACCAAAGCAAGAAAGTAACCTTTAGAAGAAAATTATCAACAAATAAAGCAGACATCCACGTCAAGTGTTTCAATCAAGCGGCAACCTCCCTGTGTCTCTCTTGAAACCAACACGGAAGTGAATTAAACGGCAATTCATCGACTGGCCGCTTGAGGCTGGCTGCAGAAGTGAGTCAAATCTGCATCTCCCCCATGTTAAAATGCCCAACTTTACAGTAGAAAAAAACATGTTTACAGCCTGGAGCAAAAAGTGGCTTTGGTCTATACAGCTAATTTTGCTCTTCATGACGACTGTGAGGGGGGTGAATTTTTTTTATAACTCATCCGTTTAAATTATATTAAGCCTTAAATTTCTGCATAATTAAGGGTGTCCACTTTTGAGTGACAGGTGGATTCCCGCGGCTGTGGTCATTAGTCATCATTAGCCGTTTGTCTGCTGTTTGTTAGCCGTCACGTTACCTCAGCTCATTGTCTGACTGTAAAAATAAATAAATTCGGGAGTGACGCACTGCCAAGATGGCGACGGTCGGCTACGGCCACTTTAGGCTCCAAAAATGGTCTTCAGAAACCTACGGGTGACGTCACGGACACTACGTCCATATTTTTATACAGTCTATGGTTTCAATGACCAAATCAGATTGCTAAATGCTGCAATTTACAGTTTATTTACAGTTTTTTTTTTTTTCTTAAGAGAACCTATTAAGCCCTTTTACAAAGTCTTGTTTTTATGTTTGGGCTCTACTAGAATAGGTAGAGCTTGCTTGAATGTTGAAATAAACACCATATTTTTCCCCATTTTCTCCATTGTTGCAGCTCCTCTCTTCCCAGTCTGCCAGTAACGCTCTGGGGTGTGCTTCCTGTACAACGACGTAACTCGCTGCTTAACTACGTAACTTAAGTATGATGAATCGTTGAAGAAATCAGATAGCTAGTCACAATTCTTTCCCGAAACCGTATTGTCGCAAATTCGGCCATGTTGGTTAATGAAGTCACGCAAGTGGTGGAGTAATAACTTAAATCCGTTTCAGATCTAATTAATGCTATAAATTACAGACATGGCATCTGGACTAATTCTAATTTTTCTCAGTTATTTTTCTTTATTTCCAGATTCAATCATAGGCTCGTTCTTACGTAGTAAAGCACGTTCGCACATGCACAGTCTTCAAAAGGGATAAAAAGACGTAAATGACATTTGTATGCATTCTAAATAGAATATATAGATTGTACTGAATGTCAGCTTACTTATTTGGCTCAAAATAAGGATTTATTAAGTCCACGTTACGCAAACAAGAGACTATGGTTCTAACCACAGGTGGAGAGCTGTCGTTCCAACCACACAACTTTGTGTTGTTGTTTGTGAATGTTTGTTGGAACTATGATTTTAGTTCCTGTCTCTATGAAGCCCCTCCTTCTGAAAAGCACACTGTGCTCTGATTGGTCGGCTGGATCAGTGTGTTGTGATTGGTCAAGTGCTTCGAGTGTGTTTGGGAAATGTCTCGCCCCTTACCATAACCTCCAGTTTCAACACACTACTAACTAACTCAACCAGGCCCCGCCCCTTTATTCTGCGTATTAATTATTTAAATGAGGAATATTGTATCATGTTCGTTCCCGGAAGAAACTCAAGACTACAATGGAGGCGTTTCAGGGAGTTCAGAAACAGTGACACTGATACAGAGAAACTTTGCAGAACTTTTTCATGCTCAAACAGCAACATTACACACTAAAGAAAGATGAACATGTAAACAAACATCATAGGTCCCCTTTAAATGCTCTTTCTGACCTGGTTTCAAGGTTGTCCAGGCTTTCTGTGAGGATGAAGGGGTTCTTGGTGAGCAGTGTGCCCAGTTTAGACTCCTCAACTCCCAGATCTTTGAGGAAGAGTAGTTTGGGTGCAACATCAGCATGGAAATCAAGCCTAACCAGCATGGAGCCCACATTGGGTCTCTGCTCTAGTTCCCACAGGTTGACACCTGGAAATTGAGCAAAAGATTAGACAAATCCAAAAGAATCCAACATAACTTACTATAGATATGAGACATACCAAGCTGAACAAGTTTGCTGAGAGTTTCTGATTTATCCACATAAGGTTTGAGTGTGAACGAATCTGGTGGAAGGGCAGAAGGCACTTGGATCTGGACTGCTTCTTCCTCACTGATTTCCTGAAGAGGAGAAGGACGCACAACTGCATCCAAGCCTATAGCAAACAAGATTATTAGCATAACAATTTAAGTATCAGGGATTCACATGCAAGTATAGCTATATATACATACCTATATCCGAAAGAGCCTCTTGGTTTGATATTTGATGCACGTTCAAATTTTCAAATGGCACAATATGTTTTTCAACCTCTCTTTCAGCAAGATCAGTCTTATTATTATTCACATCTGGTGAAGCGGCTTGGTGGTCGCTTAAGTTTCGTCTTCCACACGGTGTCCATGTCTCTCTACTGTGCCTCTGTGTGAGACTGTGGACGGGTGGCTGTAGCAGGATATGATGCGAGCGCTGATGCAGTGTGTGTGTTGACGGCTGGAGAGCTGCAGATAATAACGGCCTCGAGAGCAACACACTCACACATCGCCGACAAAGATGCATGACGACTCACAAGTGTTTTCCTGGGTGGAATAAGATTGCGTTACATGATTATAGATTCTCCTGAGAACCTGATTTAAAAAAAAAAACATTATGTCATTACATTGTTTGGAGCAAAATAAACAATTAGAGAAATATTTTTTTGCAATGTCCTCTGTAGGGGACACTAGTTATTAAAAAATAAAATGATATGATAAGACATGTATAGGCAAAAAACATTTACCAATCGATTTTTAGGTTTCAGCCTATTTTTAACCAAACTTTGTCTAAAGATGATTCTCAATCTCTGTTATAAAAGATAGTATAACAGAATGATTTGATATTCTAATTTACTTTATGCAATGTGTGTGTAAAATGGCCCTAAATGTTTGCATATGAATGTATACTTGGGACAACACGTAATGAAAAAAACAAGTGTAATAATAGAAGTAATGTTGCATTGTAATGCTCATTCTTATAGGAATATCTCATATTTCATAGGAATATTGATATATAATTTCTTTCAGTGTGTTGTGTCCCCCCAAAATCCCTGATAAACATGCTTTAAGTCCTGTGGCCAGTTGCATAAACAAGTCTTACAAGTTAGTCATCCAATTTTATTCTTTAAGACTGTTAATAACTTTTTAAAGTCAGTAACATAAAAATCTAGATTGGTCTAATTTGACACCGAACAGTAAGACTGATTAGCCCTAACTAACTTCTAGTTGATCATACTAGTTCTTAAGACACAGTCTTAACATAATGGCTATGTTTATGCAACTGGCCCCTGGTTCTACAGTGGACATGTATGAAATCATAAATCAATGCCCTGTTTTGTAATAGAAAGTCATATTTTGATTAGAAACCCCATTACTTTTTCCCGAGATATTGATTTATGACAAACAATTTGATTATCATATTTCCATAAGAGTGCTAAGTTTGATAATTCAGTCAACGTCAGTCATTTTTAAAGACCATGGAGAAGTTGTTGTCCAAACATTTGGTATCTCTGAATTTTCAGAACTAAGTTATCCCTTTAAAACTGTGACATGGTCTCAGAGAAATTCGCTAAAATATAATGTCCTCTACAGAGGAAAAAAATGTCTACGCCTGGGTCTCAGGAGGATATGGTGAAAATACATAATATTTGATTACATAATGCATGCATGCATTAGTAGGCATTAGTTTACGAGGCAACTGCGACTTTATATCAGTGTATGGGATTGACAGTATTGACTCCAATGTCACTTCCACATCAACATGATAAAGTCATCCAGAGAAGGTGAAACGGGGGACACATTATGCAGTTTATATCAAAACGCAGACCGTATATCATAGACATGAACTTACGTCTTATAAAAATAAACATTACCTGTTTTCAGTAGTAGCACAGATCCATAGATCTTCACTGCTGCGAGTTCACGTGTTGTCTCCAGTGTTTGCTCTTCGCTGGTGAGTCACAGCGCCCTCTAACGCACGGATGATTCATTGAAA
Source organism: Vimba vimba (assembly GCA_022828995.1). NCBI lineage: Eukaryota > Metazoa > Chordata > Actinopteri > Cypriniformes > Leuciscidae > Vimba > Vimba vimba. Next base: position 3,566,834 of record CM040824.1, on the reverse strand, counting down.
AATCAATTCAGTCAGCGGTCAAATGGATTTATTAATTACTGTTTATTAAAAAAATTACCTAACACAGTTGTACCAAGTCAGGGCTACAGGCAAACAACGTGATGTGTAAGATTTTAATAATATAACTTGTTATATTATAATTTTTTTTCATACCCATATGAATAAAACAAGCAGTTTCAGAGACATTTAAATAAAGGACTGTACTGCACTGTAACAGATAGTGTTTAATTACTGTAACTTACAAAACAGAGCGTTGCCATATAGGTAACATCGATAAAACCAAAGTCTGTGAGACTGTTTAAAAAAGTGCTTGCACAATTACAAAAATTATCTTTACAACAAATGGCACAACATTATTTTTTTTAACCAATGTATATCACAATATATAACATTTGCTTTAATTTTCTGGCTGACAAGCGAATCTAACGCTGCTTTTGGGAGAATGTTCACAACACTGAAGCTCAGGTAGACTTGAGAGAAATAGTATTGTTACAGTAGTAGCTTTTTGAAAACTAAACACAAAACACTCAATAGTTCATTCATTATACTTTTTTAAACATACAAAGTATGAACTTTTAATTTTATATCTTTGGAGCAGCTAAAATGTTACTCTTTTAAGTTTAAACGACAAAGAAAACACTTTCATGAAAGTAAACAAGTATGTTGCATGTCAACAAGTAATTCAAAGCATGCAAAACGACATAAAATAATATGAAACGGAAGCGTCTGAAAAACATGATTAAAGACAACTGAAGGCTCAAAGCCTTTGCAAATTGCTATAAGAAGCACTTTTTCGACATAATAAAAGTCTTTTTTCCCATGTGAGACAGAGAGCACGTGTAGTATGCATTAAAATGCACATGCACAGATATACGTAACACATCATATACAAACAAAACCATTAAAAAGAATACAATCTGCCAGTGTTGACCTGTAAGAGTCTATATAATGTGAAACCTGGGGCCCGGGGTGGCGATGATGTCGCTGTAGGGTTCGTCCTGCCTGAGCTCCACCGCCTGCTGTTTCTTTAGCACCAGAAAACTGTAGAACTTCGCAGCTGCTTGTTTCTTGTTGTTGTTTCTGCACAGTTCCAGCAAGCTGATCGACTCTGCTCCGGTCTTAGCAATGACTCTCTGTAGGAAGTAAGAGGAATAAAAAGGGGATTTGTTGATATAAAATCAGTTTATTGCATTATCAAGATAGATACTGCATGTTTAAACTCTGCCAAACCTGTAAACCGTGCAGCATCTGCTGTGTTCTCTTGTTCCACCTCCTCTCTTCCTGATCCTGGTCTCCGCTCTGACCTTCCTCCTCCTTATAAACAAAAAAATCAGATTTAAATGGAACCTATTATGCCCTTTTACAAACATTTCATTTTGTTTTTGGGCTGTATTCTTTTAGGTTTTCATTCTTGATTGTTTAAAAAACATATTTTCCCCATATTTTCCATTGTTGCGGCTCCTCTCTTCCCAGTCTGTCAGTAACGCTCTGTTTAGTTCCTATCTCTATGAAGCCCCTCCTTCTGAAAAGCACACTGTGCTCTGATTGGTCGGCTGGATCAGTGTGTTGTGATTGGTCAAGTGCTTCGAGTGTGTTTGGGAAATGTCCCGCCCCTTACCATAACCGCCAGTTTAACACACTACTAACTAACTCAACCAGGCCCCACCCCTTTATCCTGCGTATTAATTATTTAAATGAGGAATATTGTGACGTGTTCGTTCCCGGAAGAAAACGCAAGACTACAATGGAGGCGTTTCAGGGAGTTCAGGGAGAGACTGTAACTTTGCAGACCTTTTTTAATGTTCAAACATTACACACTAAAGAAAGATGAACATGTAATAAAAGCATAAAATGTCCTCATTAACTGAGTGAAGGGATCTGATAAGGAATCAGATCACTAATGCAAAAGTGAACAGTGAATGGCAAATAGCTTTACAACCACTATGCCCCACATATATTCAATAATAACATTTTTTCTCATTTAACTCCATGATTTGTGGCTATTAAAGCCTCCTCACCTCATCCTCCTCATCATCATCCTTCTTGTCTTTGCTCTTCTCTCCTATCAGGTCGAACTCAGGCATGAGCTGTGAGATGCTGGTTGGTTCCTCAGGAGGAAGGTCCACCTGTTGCATGTTCACATGTTGCGTGGAAACAATGGAGGAGCGATCATCCTCAAGCATCTTTGGGAAAATAGGTGAGAGCACAGAATTAGAAACCCATATACAGTGGGGTCATTGGCCTCACTGAACACCCTGCGATTCGAGATCTCACAGGTAAGGCAGGCTCTGCGTCCTGAGCTTTGCGCTTCTGTCCGCGGTGTCCGGATGGAGGAGGCATGACTGATTCATCGAGGGTTGTGCGACTGCCCTCCATGGCTGAAGCCTGCAGAACACTGGGCTCCTCCAAGATGGTCTGGTCTGCAAAAACGGGCATTAGTCAAAGTAGTAGAAAACTACGGTTCAAAAGTTTGGGGTGGGTACATTTTTTTCCAAATGTTTCTGAAACAGCTCACCAAGGCTGCATGTATTTGATCCAAAAATACAGTAAAAACAGTGAAATATTATTACAATTTAAAATAATATTTTTAAATGTGATGCAAAGCTGAATTTTCAGCTTAATTACTCAAGTCTTAAGTTAGTTTAAAAAAAATTGTTTAAAGTAGAGATTATGATTCTCCCTAGATTCTAAATAAAACAACTAAACAAAATAATAAAAATTTTGGTTACTTCATTCAAAATATCTTCTCTAAAGGTGTTACAAAATGTTAATTGCTGCAGTCTATTTTAAAATATTTAATTAATTTGAATTTATTATTATTATTTTTTTATTATTTATAAACATCAGTCTGAATGAATGATTCAATGACCATAAAGACTGAATCTGCAATTTTGAACGAATCTCTTGAATGAATAACAAATATATTTTTAACAGTCACTTGTCGCCACCTACTGGTGTAACAATGTAATTGATCTTTATTTGAAGCGTCGGGTTTCTTTCAAAAGGAGATTTACTCTATTTTGATCACTACTGTAGACATCAGTGTTTATATCCAAACTATAAACTTTTATCCCAGTACTTCTGTGATCATTTGAAATATTGTAGGACAGAAATATGACAGTGCGTTAGTCAAGCTGTTTCATATCTACACATGACAACTGCTCTCTCTGAGTCAGAACTCAGATCTGAATGTTCTCTGTGATCGTACTCATCAAATAGACATCTAGCAGACTCATAGTCATTAAGGAATAAGATCGCGTGGGTGTTTGAATCGAGATCGTGATCTTTTAACAATAAATTGTGCAGCTCCAGTGGCATGAGTCAGCTTATCTTACCAATGATGTCTCTTTGCTGAGACAGGGCTTCTTCCCGAGGAACCTCAGGGTTCTCCAGGTCTTTGAGGAACTCGTCCAAGCTGTCTGCTTCTCCACCCTTCCTCCTCTTCCTCAGTTCATCGGGCACCAGAGGGGTCAGGCAGCGTGTGAACATCTGCACAGACGTGAAATATCTTCAGCTGGGCTCAGCAATTCACTACACTTTAATGGCAAGACTACAAAAAACTGTCCGAATAAGTTGTTTCAATAGATTTCTGTGTATTATTATGAGCAAAAGAGTGCCAAAAACAGACATATCCAAGGCTACTTATGTATTTTGTCGCACTAAAGCCTGTATTAATGTCTCACAGCTTGTTCCCGGGATCTGTCCTGACCTTGAGCAGTCGGCTGTTCCAGAGAGGCTGAGCTGGCAGAGAGAACAGCTTCTCCACTCCTCCTGTCTCCTTCCACATCATCAGCTTCTTGGTGGGGGGAGCCAGATCCAGAGTGGTGACAATGTCGGAGTAATCGCTCAGCTGGGCCCGGATGGTCTTACTGTCCAGCTCCTTCACACTGTCCACTATCAGCTTCCTCTTTCTCTTCGCTTTGGTTTCTTTCACTATTAATGTATGAGTTTGGTATGATGAAAGGCAGAATTACATTTTGTTTGCAAGAGAACTTCAGCACAAAATGCTGTTAAGTAACTAATGCAGTATTTAAGGCCTCAACAAAACTTTTTTTTCACTTGCTCACCATAGATTATTGTATATTAAAAACCTTATAAATCATTTGTGTTGGTTTTTCTTAGAGGGATAGTCCCAAAAATTACAATTCTGTCATCAGTTACTCACCCTCATGCCGTTTCAAACCTTTATGAATATAAATACTTTCTTCAGTGGGACTTAAAAGGAGATACGCTGGTAACAAAACAGTTTGGGTTCACATTGAATTGAAAAATAAAATTTTTGGTTACTTCATTCAAAATATCTTCTTTTATTTTCTACAGAAGAAAGAAAGTTTGGAGCAGTTTTGGAACTACATGAGAGTGAGTAAATTATATCAGAATATTTAATTTTTGGTTGGAGTATCCCTTTAATAAACATTTAACCCTATTTTAATAAATAATATTACATACATGCATATTATTTATATCAACAAATTGTTATGCGTCAAAAATTTTATTAAAGAAAAATTACAATAAATTATTTATAAGGTTAATTTGCAATAATAGATGGAAATTATACACAGATATAATAATATAAAAAAATATAATAACAATATAATTATGTAACAGCTAAAAATTCATCAACATACATTTGTTAGAAAACAATGTCATGTGGTGACTTGTTTATCATTTTAAATATAACTGAATAATCATAATTAAATATAATTAATGTAATAATTATATTCAGAAACAATATCATTATTGATAATATAAAATAATATCCTACACAATTATTTTTTTTAAATAATTTTTTGACAAAACGCATTTGTCAGTCAGCTAGATAACTTTACATTGGTGACATTTAAATCAGCAGAAACTATATATGATCAGTTGTGTTAACTGCACAACCCTATTATTAAAGGGATAGTTCACCCAAAAATTAAAATGTTTGTAACCAAGCAGATCTCAGGCCCCATTGACTACCATAATATTCTTTTCCATATTATGGAAGTCAATGGGGCGCATCAACTGTTTGGTTACCCATATTCTTCAAAATATCTTCCTTTGTGCTCAGCAGAACAAAGAAATTTATACAATTTTGGAACAACTTGAGGGTGAGTAAATGATGACAGGATTTTTGGGTGAACTATCCCTTTAAGACCTGTATTACTGCACTATTACTATTTATCTGTTCTGGCTGACCTGTGATGTCGATGGGCTCCAAAGCAAAAGCCTCCTCCTCATTATGGACTAGGGTGGTCTGTTCAGTCTGGTCTGTCATGGTGGGAAGCTGCTCAACAGGACCAGAATCAGGACTGTCTGGACCTCCTGCTGCTATTGGGCAAAATACAGCATTTCTATTATTACGCAAACATGTGATATAGATGTTAACATCATTATGTTGTATGCTTTTTACGTGAAAGGTTGTCGAAATCATCCTCATCATCTCCACCGTGGTCTTGGGGTATCATCACACCCTCAGCGATGGCAGGAGGGTCATCAAAAATACCGCCTCCATCTTCATTACTGAGCAGCTTGTCCACTGTAATACAGCGAGCAGCCAGCTCAGTCTCAACGGATGCTTTTAAATGCTGCTTTGTGCTTATGGATGCCTCTCTTACCCAGCATGCCTCCCTCTGTGCTCTCCATAGGGTTGTCTCCAAAATCATCCTTGTATTGGTCGTACTCTAGGTGATTGGACTTGTCAGCCATCTGTACGCTACTCGACTCTGACTCCAGCAGCAGGTTAGACACAGACGCCCCATGGATGATGTCCACTTCAAACGCACCTTCCTCTCGCATCATCTCTCGGTCATCCATCCCAAAATCAGCTGTCGAGGAAAATGTGTAGGCTATTAATTATCTACTGTATGAGAAGGAGTGCAATGTGTGTGAATAATCAGCTTAAAGAGGACCTATTCATAGTCTTGATACTAGAATAGGTTTTCATGCTTTTCATGATTTTTTACATATTCTTCATTGTTGCAGCTCCTCTCTTCCCAGTCTGTCAGTAACACTCTGTTTAGTTCCTGTCCCTATGAAGCCCCTCCTTCTGAAAAGCACACTGTGCTCTGATTGGTCGGCTGGACCAAGTGTGTTGTGATTGGTCAAGCGTTTCGAGCGTGTTTGGGAAATGTCCCGCCCCTTACCATAACCGCCAGTTTCAACACACTACTAACTAACTCAACCAGGCCCCGCCCCTTTATTCTGCATATTAATTATTTAAATGAGGAATATTGTGACGTGTTCGTTCCCCGGAAGAAACTCAAGACTACAATGGAGGCGTTTCAGGGAGTTCAGAAACACTGACACTGATATAGAGAATAACTCCCGCTGGAGGGACTTTGTGCTTTGTAACTTTGCAAAGCTTTTTCATGCTCAAACAGCAACATTACACACTAAAGAAAGTTGAACATGTAAGAAAGCATAATAGGACCCCTTTAAAGTATTCCAAAATAATACTAAATAAACAGTATGTATAATACCAACAGCTTTGATCCACATAAAGCATGTAAGAAAGCAATGCCATGAGTAAAGATGATGCTTTTTATGCCATACCAAAATCAGTCTCTTGCAGTAGACTGAGGTTCCCCACTTCTTCTCGCATGGTGATCTCCTCCACACGGGACTGATTCAGGGTGAACTGTTGAGCAACGTCAATGTCGCTGCAATCCACAACACAGGGAAGGGTCAACACTGACAGCATACCACAGTTATATGATATCTATAAGTTAAAGTTGCACATACTCCAGGTCGGGAAGAGGCTGATCGAAGTCGTGAAACTCCTCAGGTAACGTGATGGCGTTGTAGGCAGCTTCACGGTTCTCCTCAGGCAGGTCGACCACACCTGTGTCAAACAATGCACTAAATATTATCTCTTGCAGTGCAACAGGATCAACTTATGTAGTCCAGCCACAACTTACCTGGGCGAAAAGCCATTTTAATCTTAATAAAAGCCTCATTGCAGTCTGCCAGCAGGTACTTGGCTTTTCTGTGGTAGATCCTCACCACGCCTAGGAGTAAATGTCCAGATGTACGGAGAGCCATTTTTACCTATCAAATGAAGCACATATTAGAAGTAAATGGAGCTACTCAGTCATGATGTCAATTTGCAAGCATCCCAGAGGGAATTTCTAATGTGATTTTTGAATAGCGGTTTTTGATTTATGAGTAAAGGTCTGTGATCATTACTAAAAGAGATCGCACGGTTTGTTCTAAGCATATCAGTAGCAACGTGTACATGCACCCAAATAATCTGTTTATAATTGGATTGATGACTCAATTGGATTGAAAAGACATCATGAAAACACTCCGAATGAGCTTGATCCACATGAAATTTTGATCAAATTGAAAGGGGTCGGTGTAGACCTGAAATAATCCAATCAACAGGAAAACATTATTTTAGTAAATGCAAATATAATATATATAATATGCATTATAAATGCAAAAATGTAATTTATACTCATAGTAGTTCCAGTAACATTATCGCGGTGCTGAATGTGCTGACTGGGCACTATGAATGCACTGAAGTTTAGTCCTGAATACACGTAATAATAATGCACATGTAAATGAATATGTGCATCGGATTACATGTATGCGTTTATATAAACAGAACTTTCAGAATCTGCAAAATTCGGAACGAAAATTTGTGCAAATTCAAACCTCAAACGTGTTTGGGTCTTTATAGGACTACAAACTTTCAGTTATATTGTGTTTTATTATATTTATATTATATACTGTGAACAGCACTATTCCTCTAAAAAGTTCTGAAATACATTTTAAGCATTTAAAAACAATACAGAACAAAGATGGAATCCACAAAAAGCCCAAACAGCGTGATTTCAAGAGAATCCATTGACCTTTGGAGAGATGATGCTCTCTACACTGCTCTCCAGATTGCACTCAAACACATGTGCTTTGGTCAGCTTCTTATCCCAGTGGGCCGCCAGCCAGATTTTGGCCAGCGGCCCACGCTTGCTGAGGACAAAGTGGGCGTAGAACATCGTCCCTGCACCTTCTCACACTGAGGTGGAGGGGGACGCTGAACCTGCAGAATAAAATGGCACTGGTGTTAGGTACAACACTACATCACAATTATTGATTTGATTGCTCTTAAAGGAACACTCCACCGTTTTTTGAAATAGGGCTTATTCACCTTCTTTCCTACATTTAGATAGGTGGGCAAATGCATTTTTGTCTCAGTGCATGCATTGTTTTAGTTTGACAGGGTCGGTGCTAGCTTAGCTTAGCACAATGAATGGAATCCTTTGTTGCCAGCTAGCATGTCCTGAGTAAAAGTAATATAAAAAAAAACAAAAAAACCCACCTAATTACTTCTTGTGGCCTGCGTATTCACAACGAGTACAAATAGCGATGCAGATTAACACTAGGCGATTTCCTAGGCAGATATTGACTTATATATTAAAGGACTATATTAGGGGGAAGCACAGGCGAAGCACTGCTACTTGGGCGCAGAGATATCACGCCCAAGTAGCAGTGCTTCGCCTGTGCTTCCCCCTAATATAGTCCCAAGTCAATATCTGCATAGGAAATCGCCTAGTGTTAATCTGCATCGCTATTTGTACTCGTTGTGAATACGCAGGCCACAAGAAGTAATTAGGTGGGTTTTTTTTTTTTTTTATATCACTTTTACTCAGGGCATGCTAGCTGGCAACAAAGGATTCCATTCATTATGCTAAGCTAAGCTAGTGCCGACCCTGTCAAACTAAAACAATGCATGCACTGAGACAAAAATGCATTTGCCCACCTATCTAAATGTAGGAAAGAAGGTGAATAAGCCCTATTTCAAAAAACGGTGGAGTGTTCCTTTAAAGGTGACGTGTCATTTTTTGATGTTAAGACTTTCCTCAGTCCCAGGCTCCCAGCACTCAGACACAAAAACTGTCACTGGGACCAGGGACTCAGGCAGGTCGACCACACCTGTGTCAAACAATGCACAAAATATTATCTATTATCTATAATAATACTACCCTTTAAACAGGTACTATGCACCATTTGGACACTAAAATGTTCACATTTGGTGCCAATATGAACCTTTTGATAGGGTGACAGCTTTCGGCTTCCTTTTTTTTCTTTCTGGGAGTGTATGCAGAAACAGAAACAGAGTGTATAACTTTAACCAAGCCATTTGCAGTTTTATGCCCTTTGAATGCTGTAGATGCACGTGGTATCAAAACGTTGCAGTTTGTTTGAGGTTGTGACGGACTGTCAGTCTGACCAAACAATGGTAGACAGCTCAGGAAACTGTTATTAGTGATATTCAGATTAATTTCCATTACACTGTTTGTTTCAAATAATCCTAAAATATGATTTAATAATTCATGTCTGCCATGACGTACTTCATCATGTGGTCCCTGAGCATGTTACATGCTCTAAAAAGTCAACATTCAATTAAGTTTTTAGTTCATTTAGTTCTGTTCATTGTAATTTCATGTATCCATGTTCGTTTGCTTGCTCTTAAAGAGTCTAGATGACTTTTAAATAAAGTCATCTAGAACCTTCTGCAGTTTGCATTTACATTACTACGTTTGTAGTCATAAAGCATGTTCTTACTTGCACATTTAAATAAAATGCTATTTATTCAATCCAACTCGCTTTCATACAGTATGTGTGTTCCAATTCAATCAAAAGATTTGACTCAAATGAATGAATCATTGGTAAATTGGATGGACATCGCTAGTTATAGCGAGTGTAGCAGTGTTGGGGAAAGTTACTTTTAAAGCTAATGCATTACAATATTGCGTTACCCCCTAAAAAGTAACTAATTCCATTAACTAGTTAACTAATTAACTTATAGTTTTTATGGAAAGTAATGCATTATGTTACTTTTGCATTACTTTTTCTAACCTGGGCTGGGCTTGTTTGTTTTTCAAATGAAGGTCAGCAGCAAAGACAGTGAGATTAAAAATACACAGCCTACAAAAAATACATTATTTAACATAATTATTGCAGGTTTGCATAATATTCTGAGTTTGCATTTAACTGTTTCTATTCATTTTGAGGAATGCTGAAACTTTTTGTGCAAGTAAGATGAGTAAATGCATTTAGTCTAATCAGTAACCATTATGTTTATAACACTTACACCCAATTTCTCTCAACAGGAGAGCTGTCAGTCAATAAATGGGAAAATTGTAATTGTAATTGTAACTTGCATCACTTATTTGAAAAAGTAACTAATATTTTGTTGTAAATTTAAAAGAAATTAATTACTTTTACAGTTACTTGAAAAAAGTAATTGATTACGTAATTCACGTTACTTGTAACGAGTTACCCCAACACTGGTTATATTGATAGTTATTTAATACTGCTTGCCTTGTTGGTTGTTTATCAGAAATGTTTAGCAATAATAGATTTGATTAAAGACAGCAGGCATAATTTTTATCACATTTTCACATTTCACAAAAATTAAAATATAAAAAACTTTGCAAGATTTACGATGCTGCGTCGCGTCATCAGTCTGTGAAAAATGTCCGTTCCGTTTGGTGACATTATAGTTTACCTTTACATTTTAAGAAATGGTATGGTAATGAGGAATGCTTTACTACTTTAATGTTTGATGCAAGAACTGTACTAAATACCCGTATTAGTTAAATAAAAAAATATCTAGAATGGGTGTTTAGATAAAAAAAAACCTTATTTCAGAGATGGGTGTTGCCTGTGTGATGCGCTTTTATTATTTACGCACTTTTATTATTCTCTAAATGGCTTTATTCCTCAGCTGTGTAATAGTCTATGAAATGTGTGTTAAATTTAATGATCGTTAATTATGTAACACGAAGGGCAATTGTTTTGTAAGGCTGCGGCTAAAAGAAGAGCTAACAAGCAAACGGTCTGCTGTCGCGAGATCAACATCTGCCTGCGCTCGCGCCATGTGCGGATTTTGCTCATGCAAAGGCGTCAAACGCATTCTTCACATAAGTCATTTTAGCGTATTTTGTGATAAATAAGTGATGTTGTACAGCGTCTGTCATTTGTCGCTGGTGTAACGTTACTAGGGAGAGAGAATGGGATTTTCTAGCAAGTTTCATGACGAAAACGAATGGTGATGATTCCAATGCATGCACTTAAATGCATTTTTAGTTATGCTTTCGCCGAAAGTACTTACGCGGAACGGTCCTATCGTAGCTTTCCGTATTTAGCAACCGTATCTAGGGTACCTTTCTCACCCTCCTCCCACTGTACAGTTTCCCTAAAACAAACAAAATGGCGACGCCCCCCTCCCGCCGACGCTGAGAGGTTCAGAAAATGAGCTGGATGCTTATGGAGGACAAGTGTGGGAGACTGCATGAATGTGCATGACATAACATTCACAGTTCATGCACATAGTAATGACAGAGAACAAATTATGACGACTCCTGTATTTTTCTATGAATTATCATTATTTCTGTAATTTTGGTTTCGCTAACTCTCTGCAATGGGCTCTATATTAAGTAAGGCACAAATAACTTTCTCAGGAAGAACAAGTTGCTTTTTTTTTGTTGTTGGCCTAAATAAGAACAGTGAGAATGATGATCATAGGAAAGACTTGCGTTGCTTTATCTGTGTTCATGGAACTGTGACATAGCCTAAGGTTCAGATTCAGAGCAATATATATTTATGATTCTAAATCGTAAACGTCTTGAAGACATTTTTCTAAATGTCTATTTAACATCTGACGGGAAATATATTAGAGACATATTGCAGATGATCAAACTCTAAAACAATACATCTTGCAGATGTGAATGCAGACATCAAATAGACGTCTCTGTGATGTGTGCTATCATCAGGGACAGTACACAGTAGTGTGTGTGAGGCTATGTATAATCAAACTGCAGTTTTACTACAGTTGCAATGAAACTGCAATGTTGCAACAGAAACGATTTAGGTTGATGATGACTAACCCTAACGTACTCTGGAATAGTCAAAGGAATCTACAATTTGTACAATAAGCACTGAAAATAATATAGACTACAAGCATGCTATAGACTACAATAAGAAAAATCACGTTGAAATGAAAGTTGGAGCCTTCAAACTTTTTTTTTTATGTAGGCTATAACATTGGGTTTAACAAGTCTCTGCCCATCCTCTAACCCTAACCCATATAAAGTCAGTTCATAGCCACCAGATGGTGCTCGCACTCCATCCTAAGTAACACTGCAGTTTGATGCTGCATAGCCTCACACACACACACACACACACACACACACACACACACACACACACACACACACACACACTACTGTCTCTGATAGCACACGTGCATCACAGAGACGTGCAAGATGTATTTTTTAGTGTTTGCTCATCTTCAATATGTCTCTTAAGATGTTTCAGGCCAGATGTTAAATAGACATTTAGAAAATATCTTTAATTGTTTATGATCGAGCATGTATGTAAAACTGCTTTTTCTAAGACATTTATCAGATGTTAGTTGGTACACAACAGATGTTTTCCAGATTAAGCACTTTTTAGCAGACATCTTAGAGACGCACATGTGCTATCTGGACGGATGAATAAAGATGAGCTTGATGCATATTGATAATTTGGAATTCTTATACATTTACTCCTTACAAAACTTATCATCAAGACTCTTGTCATGCTTTCTTCAAGTCATTAAAGTTGGCATGAATGGAAGTTGTGATAGTTTTTTTCCCCTTATTGTGATGTATATCTGAGGGAAATGGCTCCGCAAGAAAAAATGTAGGGGGGTGACTTGAATTTGTCCATAGGAATTGATTGGATGGTTGTGGTTTGCTATTGGTGGATCTCATGTGAGTGACAGGTTGCCCCGCCCTCGCGCCAGTAAACGCGTCATCATCAGAGAAGAGAAGAGATGTTGGGGAAGTTGATTAAAGATTATGAGGGCACAAAAAAAAACAGTTTGAAAAGGAGTTAATTGTCCTGCAATTACTTTGTTTGTAATATATAAAATTATGATAATGTTGCAAGCCTTAACTAGTGATATGAAAAATGCATGGTTTTCTTGCACTCATATGAAAAAATTACCAAGCAAAACCAATTATCGAAATAAATGTACATGCACTGTATATATTTTTTAATGTATTTAACAAATAGCCTACACGTTCTACTGATCTTCATGTAGAGTGAACCTGTGGTAAATGTGTTCTGCTGTTTGGTGCATATGAGCCATGCGTGATGCCCTTACGTTGTCCTTTGCTTTTAATGACAATAGCATCACCTTCTTAAAGCATTTTGCATAAATCATGGCGCTTTGGGGAATGAATATAGGGGACCGTCATTTCCAGCATATTACCTTTAGGGTGAGGGGTTTCTGAGTCTGAGAATATGAGTTTCAATTACTCCCCCATGACAACCGAATTGCTTACTTTTAATTGGAAATGATCATAACTCTCTTGTGAGCTTTACTGTGGAAGGCTTTGTCATGCGTTCATTCTCACATGGTGCCCACAGTGTCAGTCCAGAATGAGACATCCATCAAGTCTCAGGGCAGGGGACACTTGTTCTTCAGCGAGCGGAAAGGAAAGTGACCTTGAGCAACAATGGGAAAGAAACTTCTCTCTCTCTCTCTCTCTTTCACCAAGTCTCTGCCCATCCTTCTTGATCAGTGTGGTCTCTCAGGTCATGTCCTCCACCGGGGCTGGATAGGCCCGTCACTGTCACAGCTGAGGTTCGAGCTCAGTGTGTTTAATCAGGCCTCTAAGAATCTCATTAGCGCAGGGATGCGGGCAGATGCAGATGAAACACAGAAACGCAGCGGAGACATCTGCACTTGCTCTCTTGAGTAACCATGAGTGCATTTGCAATCTGAATCGGCAGCCAGTGGGAAATGAGAACAATAGTATGGAATCTGCTGTAGATGCGCAGGAATGGCGATCGCGAGGCATGTCAGAGATGGAAACTCACGACTGAGTGATCCACACAGTACAGAAACCCACCCAAAATGAAAATTATACTCACCCTCATGTTGTTCCAAAACAGGCTTTCAGTCTTCTGTGGACCATGAAAAGAGTAAAGAAGATGGTGCTGCAAGTATAATGAATTGGGGCCTGAAGCTCAAGCTTCATTAAAGGGACACTTCAGCCAAAATTGAAAAATCTCTCCTCATTCTTTCCTGTGACTTTCTTCCTTCTGATGAGCACAAATCAAGAGATGAAAAATAACCCATCTCTGTGAGTATAATGAAGCAAAGTTAAAAAACCATGCAAAGCGAACATGACGGTAATTCATACGAGCCCCAGTGGATGAAACAATTTCTTCCTCCCAATTCGCCTACTTATACTACGCCCTAAACGTATGCACTATTTTTGTGAAGAAAAAGTACATGTTTTGAGTGTGTAGAAGAGTAGGCAAGCTTTGAGACATACTACTGTACTTCGTCATAATTGCGTCTTTAACTTGCATCCTGTCACCATTTAAACTGCCCTGTCAATCATATTAGTTAAAATCCTCCACATTCAATTTAATCTAATTTCCTACCGTTTCGGAGAGAAATGTAGTAGCACGCTGATCGTGGGTCTTTCATGCAGAGAACTCTCCTCATGTGTTTGCAATTTACAGTGATGCAAAAGTTAATTCCCAAACATATCTTTAGAAAAGTTCACAATGCTGTTGCAGATGAAATATAATGTTGATAACATTGAATAAATAACTTTTCGTCAGGTTACATACTGATTATTAATCACTCAAATGAAACTAAATCTCTCTACTAAACCGTCGCACATCTGCCATGTTTGTAGTTTTTTAACACTTTTTATTCATGTTTATTCATTATAGTGTGCACAGATCTGCACTTTGGATTCCAACCGAAAAAATAGACCATCTCATTTCAGTATACTACGATTTGGGACACACTAATTCTAATTTCGAATACTATTTAGGATTGGATAGTATGCAAATTAGGACTCAGCTAATGTCTTCTAATGTCTTCTTCTGAAGCAGAACAATAGGTGTGTATGTGTGAGGAAAAGACTAATATTTTAAACTATAAACCATTGCTTCCGGCCAAGTGTCATACGCACATTAACACACACGTCAGGTTACGTGTGGCTGGAAGCGATGGTTTATACGTTTAGCTTTAGAAGACAGTGATTCCTCCACTGGTTTGCTTTGTGTGGTTTTTGAAGAGGCAAGTTTTGGGTTAATATCCTCTTGTTAATACACAAGATATGGACTCACAAAAATGGATCTTTATTATCTTTAAGAACCCAAAAGCTGTTGTCCACTATACAATAATAAGTATTCTGAAGTCATACTATAGCTTTGTGTGACTGTGAACAGACCCATATTAAAGTCATCATTCAGTGATAAACCTCCCATTCAGTGAGCAGTTATTGTATTGAGGCAGAGAAAAGAATCAATGTTTTTTGTGAACTAATGAAAACCAATTCGAGAAACAAATGGTTTCCACGATCAACGTAGGCTCACAATGCTTTTGGGAAACAGCCCAGATTTCTTTTGTAAGGCAGATCAACAGATTTTTTGAAAAATTCGACTCAGTTCGTATTGCTGCTGCTTTCTCTCATGAACGCGCTCCAATATGTGCAAGAAAGAGTGGACGAAACATGTGATTTAAGGCTGAAAGTGAGTAAGTGCTCATGCCTGTCTAGGTTATCATCATTGTAAGCTCTCTCTCTCTGCCAGTGATTCTGTTTCCCCTTCAGTGTCCGGCTTTAAAGTATATGCTCAGAGCACTACAAAACGCTGCGGTGTCATCTCCCGCTTTACCGTGGCAAAGGAGAACTTTTACTACTAACCTTGATCTCACTATTGGCGTGAAATGATGTAGAAAGAGAAAAATTGCTGGTTCGTCTCAAAGAGAACACGCCTGAAGCTGTTGTGATATAAACGTGGCGGCGTTGAGATGAACCTCAGCTCTTCTCTGACAGACGAAGAAGCATTAGACTTCATTATTATAGGCTACTACTGCATGTGTTCTGAAGTGGCTTTCTGTTAGGTTGCAGATAAAGGTTATCCTCGGATTAAACTGGGATTTTGGAGGTGGGGGGTACAATAAAACCTGGTGATGATGATGAGTAAATCATCTGCAACTGAATGATAGTGTTAATTGTCATTGTTTTTGCATCTTTTGATGAAAATACCCTTTAAGTTTGTCCAATATGTCTCCATTTCACATTGATGTTAGTCACTTTTACTGACTAAAATGCCATGTTATTTTAGTCGACAATAAATATTTTGGCTGATGAAAAAAGAGAAGCAGTCAATTAAACCATGCATTATTGTATTAAGTTACACATATATCCAAATTTACTACAAAAACAACATGTGAAAACGATATTCTTGATGTTTAGGCATGTTTTAATGCACTGTTAAGTAATGTGATACTTAGTAAGAGATACTTGGAATGGATAATATGATGTTTATGTGCATATATCTGAATCTGAATGCGTTTAGGTGAGTTAATTAAAAAAAAAATGTCCACATTTTTCTTCTTCAAGAAACATTATTTGTGCATTGTTAATCATTTTTGTCAACATATTCTGTATAACATAGCAATAATAATAATAATAAAAACACCCACACTGAAAGCAGTGTGATAAATGTGCAATTCTTTGGCTTTCTCATAGTTGCAGATCATCAGCGTTTCACCTTGTTTGAATTCTTGCCAAACTGGAACTGGCCGTACATTCATCCCTGCATAAGTTTCAGTATCTCAAAGTCTGTCAGGAATGTACACTTTCAAGAACAGAGGATGAGTTTGTTTCATCTATTCTCTTTCATCTTCCTTTCAGACAGCAGGGCAAATATATATTCCATATCTTAACTTGATTCATGTGTTTTTTTCTCTCTATACAATAATATTGTACTAGCAAAAGAGTGAATCTGCACTCAAAACATTTAGTAAACATCATTTGAATTTGCATACACAAACAAGTAGCTTAACTTTCAGACCCACAAAGACGATGATGATGTTTCATTTTGATTAAACACACGCAATTCCATTTTAGACCTTTAAAACCTTAAAAGACGGATTTTCATGTGACTTGACAAATACGATTTAAATTAGCATTCACACTAGAGGGTCATTTGATTGGTTAGCTTCAGTTCAGCAGCAATTTGTGTTTTTCAATTGGCTGCCATTCGAAAAAGTAGCTGTGTATTCTGACAAAATATGATTTTTGCAAACAGCATTCATGCTCAAAAAAAAGTAATGAAACCAAGTGTCCAGGAAGCAAAGACGGCAGCATCCAGGTCATATCCTTACTACTTACTATTGATTCACATTCATGGGCCACTGCCAACATCTTCTGAGTCTGACTATCTTCTTCCTTGTTAGTATGATTTTATCACAAAGTCTTGCATGAACTCTGCAACACTGGCTGTCTCCCAAATCACAAACTTCCACTATATAGTAAGCGAAAAACAGCATGTGACAAAAGTTGTATGTCTGAATTCACAGTTCTCATAAAAGAGTGGGCAAAAGTACCCAGATGACCTACTACTTCCGGTGAGAAGTGTGTATATGATGGACACTTTACTATCCCATGAGGCCACGGGAGAGGATTTGTGTATGGCAGTGAAGCGACACAACTGATGCTGGTAGGTCACATGATAACAACAACATGGCGGATGTACATTCACACATTAGAACATAGCGGTCGCAAAGTAAGTACTTCTTCAAAATAAGTAGAGAGTATTGGATTTGGGATGCAGCCATTGTGACTTGATGGATGTCATGGGCGGAGTTTATTAATTTGTAGACTGCTACTGCAATTAAGACGGTGTCAAAGGGGAAATGAAATCGGTCCACCCTACAGGGACTTCTGCAGCTTCAAACTCCTGCACTCAATGCATCAAAGTGTGAAGGAAGGTGTCAATCAAGTGGTTGCGTAGCAACACAAATGTTACTGAAGACAACAAGTGTGACATTTTAAGCAGGGGGTAAACGGCAATGTTTAATTGTGAAATCCTAATCAGCCATGTTGTTTGCCGAACAATGTTCACACTGAGCTTATGATCTGATGGATTTGACTAATATCAAGAGAACATGTTTTAAAGGATGACAGTATTGTTGGTCTGTTGATTTTGGCTTATCTTTACAGACCATGTTTCAGTACTGATCTAATTCCACGAGAAAACCCTTGAGAAAATCAAACTATGAACAGACAGAACACTCATTACAAAAGGAATTAGCCTTTTTAATCTTACATTGCATTGAAAATTTACATAATAGTTTCATACATTTTACAAATAATTTTTCATAAAAATATATTTCTTTACAAAACTTTTTTTATTCTTTTTTTACCCTCTTTTTTATATCTCTTTTGAATGCATTATCATGGGAGGAGTACCCAGCTGTACTGCAAATATTCATCTGTTTGATCAAAAAGTGTCTCTTTTTTATCATAAATGTGTGTTTTCTTTTATTGCAGTCAGTTATAGCAAAAGCTGTTGTTGGCAAATAAGTTCAGACTGGCAGAGGAACTCGAAAAGGTCTGGAACGGGCCGCGGCGTTGGATAAAACTGAACTTCTGAACCACACGTTTCACTGGCTGGGGAGGAATTAAAATAATGGGAAGAAATATGGCAGAAGTGAGGAAGCAGCAGACCTGGGTCACATGGTTTTTGGTAGGCACTGTGTAAAAACTCTGCCATGTATTAAAAAAAAAAAAAACATCCTATAGATAAATAATAAAACAAAATAAATCGGTCAATGGCGTGCAAGACTGCAAATCCCTATGGCTGAGTGCAAACATGAATGCAAAAAATGTCACAGGTTGGTTTGTTAGATTTTGGCACTCCAGGACAGTGATGTCAGCATAGCCTCCTGAAGTCTGCAACGCACACCAGCTGTAATATCTGTAATATCTCATTCATTCTACTGACACATAATCATTTTCAATAACACGTGGTGGTGAGTACTTCAGAAGGCACTGGAATGAATCTCACAGCTTGCAGGCCTGGAAACACATGACCAACAGTGTCTGACCCTGCTTGTGTGTGTATTTCATCTCGTATCACACATTTAGTGCACCTCTCTGGTGTGTTTTGTGTTTTTCCGCATGAGAGCTTTATTTTTTTAAGGTTAACCGAACCCACTTTTTTTTTTTAAGGTCAAGTCCGCATCGATTTACTTAGTCACCAAAAGTGTGTTTGGTGTGTAACATGCCAAGGTCAGACATAACTGGAAAAGAGTTTCATGGGCCTTATGTACACGATAGATATGATCATATTGTTGCCACCATATATCAATATACCATATTTAAGAAACATGCATTTTGTTTTATGTAATCTGAGATATATATATAAAAGTATACTGTATAAATGTCAAGTGCATTTCATTTTATACAAATTTTTATATATTAAGAATGGCAAGTTGTTATAATGACCAAATTATCATATCAAATTTGTCTACCAAATACAAATGGAGCTCAATGACACTTCAGCACTGAAAAAAAAAAATCAAAAAGAAAAATTCGGTAACCCTTTAAGCCTGTATGTATAATGCATTATCAAGGTATTCATAATGCACATTATCTTGTCATGAATAAAAGTTAAAATGCATTATACTATTAGCAGATTACATCTGGTTTGTTACCTGTCATGTATTTTAATGCATTATACTTTCTAAAGGTGTTCAGTGAATAGCTGGAGTGGTTACAATTGCACCATACAATGCACCTTACGATTATAAAAAATACTTCTATAATGCGTTATATATAAAGGCTTTAAGTAAAGTGTTACCAAAAGTTAATCTGCAGGCTTCAGGTCAGAATGCTGACATATGTCCTACGGCCCATACTGAAGATGGGTGCTTATAAACAGACATACACACTGAATATCAAAGATCTATAACAATTATAAAAAAAAAAAAAAAAAAAATCCTCAGGAAGAAAACGACACACCACTTTTTCTCTCGTGTTTTGCCCATATACACATCACACATCACAGAATGCCTCAATGTCCAATCACTGGCGACATTAGGAACTGAAATGACTGAATAAGCTGTAAATAAAACGTTGTGTACCGTACAAAACCGTCAGAGAAGCAATGTGTTGGTCAATGTGAATGTCTTTATAAACTCTTGATGGAATCGTTCTCTGTTGGCGTCTCCCATGTGGCAATATATAGCACAAAAATATAGGTGGTGAATGCTCCTCATATATATGCAAGTAGATTTACAGATCCCTTTCCCCTAAAAAAATACCCAGTCAACTGTGAAGAAGCACTCACGGAGTGTGAATAAGGTAGCAGAAGAAACTCTTCATGCTTTCCGTCACGAAGAACCTTTTCAGAGAGAGTCTTCCAAAAAAATCCCCCATGACAATGTTTTATGTTTCATCCATGTCCTCGGCGGACACGTGTGGTCAAACGGTTCCTGAAGAGTGTGCTTTATATATCAGAGGAAGGGCAACAGCGTTTGTGCTAGACATCCTCTGCGAGTCTCAGACAAATCCGTCCATGACTGTTATGCGATTGTATCCACCTCCGTTTACAAAAAACAAGGCAAAAACCCTTAAATAAAACCAAAAAATCCACAGATGTCCTCGCGTCAGGCGGATCTAATTATACCATTGTGCAGACTGTGTTCAGATTGGGGTCGAATCGGACAGCTTTGCCTTCCACGGACTTCGCGTTGGTGTTGTACATGGGGTTCTCGAAGGCGGCCTGTCCGTTGTTGTTCTCGTGAACCGAACAGCCTGTGTACTGGGTTTTTGGAGTAGTCCTGTCAGACAAGACACAACATCAGAATGTCATTAGAAAACAATCTCCAACAGCTTTGAGAGTTTGCAGTGGAATCACACGCAAGCATCTAACGACGATCGCATTCAATAACCTGCAAAACCAGCTAATTCTGTCTCTACAGACGTTATCTGTCACCATCTATTTCTTTCCATCCTGCAACAAATAATGATGATTTTGTCAGAGACTGATTTCTAAATTCGTTCCGATCTGTCTAGCAATAACAACTCCGCAAGATAACTTTGACAAATGAGGAAAGACGGGCGAGACTCACCGCTGCTTGTAGAGGTAAAATCCGAAGCCTGCGAATATCAGGGCGAAAAAAGGCACAAGGATTGCTATGGCCACAGAGCTACTGTTTGTACCGTGTGGTGGATTTGACGAATTATTACTTTCTGACATATTCAAACCTGCAAAGAGATTGAGAAATATGAATTTTCATGTTGCAAAATATGCATTTCAGTATGTCAAACATGCATTAAAATGACCTATTATGCCTTTTTACAAAGACTTGATTTTGGGCTCTATGAGAATCATACTTGAAGATAAACAGCCTCCCAAGCCCCGCCTTCTGAAAACTCAATGTGCTCTGATTGGTCGTCTGGATCAGTGTGTTGTGATTGGTCAACTGCTTCGAGCATGTTTGGGAAATGCCCCGCCCCTTACCATAACCACCAGTTCCAACACACTACTAACTAACTCAACCAGGCCCCGCCCCTTTATCCTGCGTATGAATTATTTAAATGAGGAATATTGTGACGTGTTCGTTCCCGGAAGAAACTCAAGACTACAATGGAGGCGTTTCAGGGAGTTCAGAAACACTGACACTGATATAGAGAATAACTCCCGCTGGAGGGACTTTGTGCTTTGTAACTTTGCAGAGCTTTTTCATGCTCAAAGAGCAAGGAAAGTTGAAGATGTAAAAAAAACATAACAGGAGCCCTTTATTAAAAATGTATTTTCATACCACAAACAGAGTGAAATACAATATTTTAAACAATGAACAAAAAAAAATTCACAATCTCTTACCTAGCCTTTGCAGGCCAAACTGGCCGAAGTCTTTACCCTGTATAAAGCCTTGAAACACATATGTGGACCCGTCCGGTTCAGCAGACACCTGACAGACAACAATGAAACACATCAACGGGAATCTATTTTCCACATATAATCACGACTGCTCACTCAGACTGACAATATAAATATGGGAGATAATCTGACAATGACATTGTCAACATGCTGAAGTTAAGAAATCGACATCCGCTTTGAGAACCAAATGACTCTTTTGAATTGCTTGAACTGGTTCACAAATCACACTGAATGATTCATTTGTGAATCAAACTGATATGATTGCAGTAGATAACTTGACTCCTAATTTTTCATTCCTAATAATACATAATAAAAGTCAGACTGAGCTTTATTTGTGTTTACTCAAGTAGAAGGATGTTTGTACTTCGTCCACCACTGCATTTTAGTGTATAACACTATATTCTTCTGTACAAAACAGCCTAAAAAGATAATAAGACACATTTGCACATACAAATCCATCCAGGGTCCACTGCTCTTCTTTGATCTTGCTGAGTGTGGTGGATGAGGACGCTTTCACATGATACACCAGCAGCATCAGACGTGCTTCATGGCTCTTATACACACCTGTGATGGAGAACAGAGAGCAGACAGCTGTCTACACACTCATGGAGATGCGTTTCATCCTCTTATTGCTCTCTTCTCGTCTCAGTCACTCTCTCTGTCTAAAACAGAATTGCACACACGCAAGCTCACACACGCTCTCTCGTTTCCTTTTAGTCTGCCCACAAAATAAAAGTATTGACAAACCCTACATTATCTAAGACTCCGCTCTTTGTCTACAATCTCTCCTCCTGAACAAACCGCCCACTTTCTAAGCTACAAACAAGAACCTAATTGAGAACATATACACCTGGAAAACAGCAGGTACATTTCATCACGATCAGGGTTATTATCGTTAACTAAAACTGATTAAAACATTTCTGTTAATTGAAATAAAGCTGAAATGAAATAAAATATAAATCTTAGTTGAATACTAATACTGAAAAATTTAAATAAGTTTAATTTGAAGCACTAAAATTATTAACTGGAAATAAATAAAACTAAAAAAAAAAAAAAAAAAAAAACGAAATTAGACCTAAATAGCAATGTTTAAAAAATAAAATGAAGTAAAATGACAAAAATGCATAATGAAATTACTAAAACACTAAAAAACTAAAATTTAGGCTTCAGATGATAACTTCAAGTTCATTTGACCTATAACTCAACATTTCAAGCAAATTGCAAATTTGCAAATACTCACAGGCTATGAGTACAGTTTTTTCAGACATAATGACTTACTTTTTATTAGGTATTGCATTTGGATATATATTAGACATGATCAAAATCTACTTTCTGTCACAGTTTATATATATATATGCTTAAAATATGCTTAAAAACAGTATCCAACTGATCGTTTGATCTCACTCTGCGTGTGTGATTTACACTCTTGATGGTTTAGAGTTTAACCCTTTCATTGCTGTTTCAATAGCAGTGTCTAAGATTAATTAGATGATGTAAAGCATATGTCAGCTTTATAAAGACTCAGTGAGTCTCATGAGTGGAGGAGGAAGGTCTATTGATCAAACTCATTAACAGTCTAGTTTAATTTGACTCTGGATTCAATCAGATTCTGTGATAGTGGGAACAAAGTGCTTGCTTTGATTTGCAGTGTGTATTATAATGTGTTCAGTCAGTTGAGTAAATCTGCAGAATATAACAGTAAACCAACCTGAAAGCAGTAGTTCCATGTTGCTGCTTGATAATGTGACATTAACTCTACCCGTGGTTTTATTAAAGCTTGTGATACTCAAAGTCATTGGTTGCTTTCTTCCCTTGTAGTTGTATGAGCCCTTCCAGATGTAGTTAGGAGCAAATACATCATCAGGAACTGTGAACAAACAAACAAATCGAAAGACAAACAAAAATGTTAATTTCCATCAATGGACATTTATTATGAAATACATACAGTGATACTCACATACACACATTTGCATATTTTTTTAATTCATGAAATTTCTCTTTGATTTACATTTACCTGCAAACCAACACAATCATTGCTATATTATATTGCCAAATGAGGGTATTGAGTAATGAGTATTTTAGAAAAAAATTAATAACTTTATTAAAAACATAACTAACAATTATTACATTATATAACATGTAACATATCATTAGCTAATGGTCATTCAAAAAGTCAGAAAATAAAAATATAAAAGACATATATTATATATTTTTTAATAAAAATATATGAAATATATATTTTAATAAATATTTATATTATATTTAAATTATATAAGAATATTTAGGGCTATATTTAATAAAGGCTATATTTTATAGTATCCATTTTTTGTAGCATCCATTGCTGTTATAAAATGGAATTATACAATATAGACTTTTTTATCTACAATAAATACAGGTGAAACTCGAAAAATTTGAATATCGTACAAAAGTTGATGTATTTCAGTAATTCAACTTAAAAGGTGAAACTAATATATTATGTATACTCATTACATGCAAAGTGAGATATTTCAAGCCTTTATTTGTTATAATTTTGATGATACAGATTATGACAATTTTCAAAATTTCTGACATTTTGAATTTAGGGTTTTCATAAGCTGTAAGCCATAATCATCAAAATTCTAACAAATAAAGACTTGAAATATTTCACTTTGCATGTAATGAGTCGATATAATATATTAGTTTCACCTTTTAAGTTGAATTACTGAAATAAATGAACTTTTGTACGATATTCAAATTTTTCGAGTTTCACCTGTAAATAAATATTATATATACATACATTCATATTTATATACGGTTATATAGCACACCCTCCCATATCTTACAGCTTAAGCAAGGGAAATGATCAGGTCAAACTTAGCCATAATAAAGACAGCATATAATTAAACACAGTATTGAGTTATTGAGGTGAGATATTTAATATGGAGCCAGATAAGAAATAATGTGTTGGCCGGAGTTCTCAGATAACATGCTATGAGTCTTTATGAAGACTTTCCCTGTAATCTACCAATTCAGAACCCAGTAGCTCAAAGGGTTTTCTGTGCCTTACTGATCTTAAGATCCATCAGTTTCTGGAAACGTGCTGGATATCCGGTTTGTCCTTTTTGACACACTCTAGTCTAGAAAGTCATATTTGCTGTAGGTGCTCATCATTACATCCATAAAGCTTTGCAGGACACCAGCTCCAACTTAATCCTGCTCTCCAAATATATAAACTTCAGATATGTGATATGCTCTAAGAGCGTCTGGCGAAGTTCAGTAGGATTATCTTATGATTCCAGTCGAGTATTTTGCAGCTGCCAGTCTGTCTGAATACTGTCAAAATAACTGGAACACGTTTTCTCCTCATTAGTCCCCTCGTCCCGGAGCCAAAATAGAGCTAAAATTATTCATCCTAAATAAGGTGCACTTAACACTCATAAGTGGGTCTTTCAAATTAAATCCCATTTCAGAATAAATGCACCCACCATTTAGCTTCGGACTCGGCGTTCCTGGGACCGGTTTAATAGGCTTTTCAGATAGTTTGGAGCCCGCTGGGAAAGAAAGAGGAAAAATGAATAAAGGCACTTATGTATATAAAAAAAAAGATTGACAGATCAAATTGGCATCACTTTCATCATTTCAAACATACAGTAACATCCCCAGGCAATAGTGTGATCCTCTTTCTTCCCTTTCACAAAGAAAAACCAGGTGACTGCAGACAGCAGGAGGTGTCATGGTCAACGTATCGAGCGGCAGAACAGATCATACAATAGGCGGCTGTTTAGGACAGGCACAGAAAAATGAGGTCCCATCACAGTTTGGAGAAGCTCAGGGATTTTTTTTTTTTTATAGACAATCACATCTGTTTATGTGCAGTAATTACTGGAAAGCCTGAAGTGTACAGCTGTGCAGTGCTCGGAGCTGCGGGAGGAAGACGAGGAAGATCAAATCCCAGCACTGCAGCACGCCGGCCACATGCTAGTGCTAGACCCGAGCACACGCTAGCGCTAGAGCCGAGCATACGCTCACTTGGGCAGCAGGTGCAGAGTCACAGTGATCGTCAAGGCAAAAAGTTGCCTGGTTTAGCAAAATGTGTGATAATAAACAGAAATGCATAATCACTATCAGGGGATCAGCACTTACAATTGAATAGTTTTAACACCATTTTAAGACTTGCACATCCCTTCCATCGGCTTCAATGCGGACAAACAAAATCACCCTGCTCAACAGAGGCCCTGTTTACACCTGGTATCAAGACACGTTTTGGTGGATCGAGAGAGATACATTTACACACGTTTACACCTGGTGTTTAAATTCGTCTCTTTTATCCACTTTCAACCACTTCTGTCCTGATTTCTTCGAGGTGAGGGTCTATGGGCGGGTAAATGTACGGGCTTTTTCAGATCTTTCGATCTAATGGACTAAATTTACATATGAATGTGAACGGAGACGACAGAGAAACACTCTGAGAACATCAGCTTTCATTTCCACTCTCAAGACCAGCCGAACGCTGTGAGTGTGTGTTAGAAATCAGGAGTGGTGAGAGAACATTGTGCTTGGTATGTTTTTCATTTTCACATCAAACTTGGGTCTCCAGCCGACAAAGTTTAAATCCCATCCGGCTAGAGCTCTTCCAATAATGTTTAATGTTAGGTCAGGTTGCCGGTCTTTTGTGTCTG
Organism: Vimba vimba; assembly: GCA_022828995.1. Lineage (NCBI taxonomy): Eukaryota > Metazoa > Chordata > Actinopteri > Cypriniformes > Leuciscidae > Vimba > Vimba vimba. The sequence goes on along the minus strand of CM040824.1, from coordinate 3,540,432 downwards.
TTTGAACACATTCGACCACATGAGCGTTTACACTACGAAAGCAATCCGGTCGATTGTGTTTTTGACTACATCTGGAAGTGGTGGAAAGTGGACAAGCTCAAAACGTTTTAGACCCGTTTACACCTGTATTTAGTGTCGTCCACTAGAGACTAGAGGCCTAGAGATGTACAGTACAAATGTACAATGGACCCTTGTGCATTAAGCAAGTCAGGAAACGTTTTCCTCCACCAGCAACACATGCTGGTCAGTGTGCAGAACTTATATCTCTCATTCCCAAGACAAATTGATGCTGAATTGACTGCAAAAGCAGGTCCTACACCACACTAATACATTATTGTGGTATAAAACCAGGTGTTTCAGTTTCATTGTCCAACCCTTGTAACAACAAATGTTCTGTTTATAATTTTTTTTTGGTAACACTTTATTTTACAGTGTCCTTGTTACACATGTTACATGTACTTACTATAGTAATAACAGTAAATTATGCATAATTACATGCAACTAACGCTAAAACCAAACCCTAACCCTATAGTAAATACATGCAGTTAATTAATATTACTCAGTACTTCAATGTACACATTAAAATAAAGTGTAACCTTTTTTTTTGTAGTTGCATTGAAACTCTATATTCTGTGTGCATGCTATAGAAATGTTAAGCGTGCTGGCAGACAATGTGAAGTGTTTGATACCTCGACACACGGGCATCTTCCCAGTCCAGGTTCCATCGGACCGGCAGACCCGGTGCTCAGATCCTCCAGACAAAAAGAAGCCGGTTTGGCAGGTGTAGATGAGCGTGTAACCATAGGAGGGCAGATCCATGCCCACAACATCCACATGAGCCGGGCTCTCGGGCTGTTTACAACTGTGGGCTACAAAGACAAGAAAGAGTAATTGTCAAAGAGAAACAAAAGAGATGAAAGTACTATCCAGCAAACCATCTCGATCCCTGTATAATCAGACTTCAAACTTCAGTGGGCAAAATCAAAATGAAGTTTGAACTTTTAAGACAACATGGTGTGTTTTTTTAGAGAGAATCTATGCTCTCTCTCTCTCTGACACCACCATGTTCCTGTGCCTACAAAAGCTGGCGGAGAACCTTGAGAGTGGCAGACGTTGATGCATGCTGGCAGACGGCACTTAAAGGGAGCGCACCTTTACCTGTCACACCAGCAGATCAAACACAAGCCAATGCTCACCCAGTCATCCCAGCAGCTCCATCATCACTATGACTTTGATCAAAAGTAGCCGGGATTGGGTGCACTGGACCCAGTTCTTTTATCCAAGACTTTGATAAGGGTTTCTATCCATGAGAGCCAGAACAACAATACAGCCACAAAACGTAATCTTTGCCACAGAACATTGCTGTGTGATATATGGGGGCGTAGGGATTATTGTAATTATTTTAAATACATTTCTGCTCATTTATTGAGAAAATGCTAATTAAATTTTGCTTTGAATTTAAGTTCACATTATTATTCATTTTAATTTAAAAACTGGATGCCTCCTTGTAATATTGCCACCAAATCATACAAAAACCCAAACAAAACAACTTTTAAAGGAGAGACGAGAGTTTAAAGTCCCTCTGTGGTGAAAATCCAGCTTTTAATGTTGTCTATGTGGTGTTTTTAATATGCTTTAAGACAAACCATGTGTAAATTCATAAGTCGACTCCATTGCTGACTATTTTCTCCTTAAAACTGCAGTGAACCAAAGACAGTCTCAAAAACACGCTTTGAAATCGCTGGTGTTTCTGACGTCACAAACTACCTTGTAACCAATCAGATCAACGTGTGATCGTCAACCAGTGGATCTCTGAGCTGAGTGAGTGAGTGGAGGCGGGGCTCATTTGCATATTCATAGAACCACATATACTAAATGAGGCAAGGGTATAGAGTTACATTCAAGCTATTTTAAGGCATGAAGACATTTTTTTTCAAGGAAAAAAAACGTTTAAATATGTCATTTTGGTGATCAAAGATGAGTTTTAAGGGATAAAATTATTGACTACAGGGACACTTAAAATGATGTATGTATTTGATGTACAGTAAATAAAATGTACACTAAAACCAAAAAATACATAAATGACATTTACTTAATTTGGAAAAAAACTTCTCATATCTGATATGATCACAATTATCCCTGCTCTCTTGAAAAATAAATAAATGTATTTTTACATCATTTTTACATTAAACAGTCTATAGCTTTTTGCATGCAGAAGCCTTCCATAGCTATAAATTACATTATAATACAGTCCACTTGTAGTAAATAAATTAATAAATTCTCAGGACAGAGCAAGGCACAAGAAAAATAAAAAAAAACTACTTTATTTCTTTGGAGACCAATCTAGTGGAACGCTAATGGAAAGGACAGCCAGCCATTATCCAATTCTGTGTGAAAAATGAGAAAGATGATTTAGCTCTCAGCCTGACTCTGTGAGTAGCCAACTGCTCTGTGTAAACAAAATTACAGTGCGTAATTACAGAATGATCTCGATTATTCTTGGAAAAAATGAAAAAAAAAGCTGTTTTATCACAGATTTACAATTAAGTGGGGGAAGTGCTGTGTCTTCCTAGCCATCTCATTGGTTAATTTCCTTATTTTTGCAAAACAATGACAGAACTTTGGGGCAGTGGTATGATGCAAAATGTAATTAGCTTTTGAAATGCTTCAGCTGAATGGCAATCTGTCTTGTGAAATTGGAGGCCAGCTGTTTTCTCGTTCTTCAGCCTGCTTTACTGCTCTTGATTTCGGAGCTTCTGTTGATCTCCAACGCGTGTTCACATAACAAAGTCTACACAACTCGCATGGTGTTCATGCGTCAACTCGCACAAGCGTCATGGTGCTCTCGTGAAAGCGTATTAGAGATTCAGATTTTGTAAATAAAGTGGTAAATTATGTTATTTTTGTGCAAACAAAGCACTCGCGTCGCTTCATAAATTTGATGTTAAACCACTGGAGTCACATGGATTACTTTAATGATGTCTTTCCTACCTTTCTAGGCCTTAAAGGTTGTAGTTGTCAATGGAGGGAAAGAAAGCTCTCAGATTTCATTAAAAAGATCTTCATTTGTGTTCTGAAGATGAACAAAAGTCTTATGGGTTTGGAACGACATGAGGGTGAGTAATTACTGAGAATTTTCATTTCTGGGTGAACTAACCCTTTAATATGAGCACAGAAGTAAACACATCCTGCTATCTTCGGTGGAATGACTACTTTAAATATGATGGATGTTGTGAGATGAATAATCAATGTCTTATGAATATGATTATTCTGTGGCTTCTTTAGTAAAGCAAAATAACTTGCCATTTGGTGTCTCAAGTTAAGTGATATTAATGTCTTGTTTATAGAAAAATTGGCATCTAAGTTTATTTAAGTTTAACTGACGCCACTGTTGTAGTCAACACCAGCTCCTTCAAATCAAATGCAAGACCGAGACCAAAACAGGGTTGAGTCCAAGTCATGACCAAGTCCATGACAAGACTAAGACTAAAAATATGAACTTGAGGGCCAAGACCAAGACCATAAAAATATGAACTTGAGGGCCAAGACCAAGACCATAAAAATATGAACTTGAGGGCCAAGATCAAGAACATGAAAATATGGTATTGCACTCTGACTCAAGGCCAAGTCCATATTTTCACGTTTTTGGTACATGTAGACTTAGTCTGGACCTGAACTCATCTGTCTTCTGGTCTCAGTCTTGACTTGGACTCGAATGAGCTGTTCTCGACTGGTGGACTCATTTCTTTGTAGCTCAATTATACAAATATATTCTGCATTGACCTTTATTTAATGAGAAACTTCCAACAAATATAAAATGGAATTCTGACAGATTCCCATGAATGTGACAACTGGTACACTCATGCCATAGAAGAACCATTTTGGGCTCCTCAACAAACCAATCAGTGACCAGTTCTTAAAATAAATTATTTTCTCTTAATGTGTAGAACATTTTAACTCTTTCCCCGCCAGCGTTTACTAAAAAAGTTGCCAGTCAACGCCAACATTTTAGATCATATTCACAAAACTTTCATAAAAAATAAATAAAAATTCTATCTTCATTCATTCTTTAACATCAAGACTTTCAGAACTTTTGGATTTGGAACGATAATCAAACCATAGATAAAGTATGAAACATGAAGCAAGCCAATCAACAGCCCAAAACTTCCTTTTCGTGGTTTAGACATTTAATTTGGTAATGCTAGGCAGTTTTGATTTATATACTGTTGAATGTTTGATGATCACGTTCACTTACTTGTGCATAAACTTCTATCCGCTCCTTCTGGTTTTTGCAGAGCTTGTTTTTGGGTCTGGATATTCTATACTATTTCAGAAGATGCATAACAGCGCCCCCTGCCGTATAACAGTGAAAACACGCACTGCAGGAACAACTTTTCAATGGCGGGGAAGAGTTCTGTCATAAATGACGGAAAATCTCTTTTGGTGGGAAAAGCGTTAATAATCTAACGAACATTTTTCAAGAACCGTTTGTGTAATGGAAAGGTTCCATGGATGTTAAAGGTTCTTCATGGAACCATAGACGCCAAAAAATAACCTTTTCAAGAGTGTATGGGGATAAGACTTACGGATGCACTCCGGCTGTGTCCCGCTCCAGGTGAGGTCAGTCTGGCAGAGACGTGTGGTGGAGCCCTGTAGCAGGTGACCAGGCTGACACTGGAAAGCCACCATACTTCCAACCTACACCAAACACACACACATCCCATCAGACACTGCGCTCCCCCAACTCTCTTCTGGAGGCAGATTAAACAATATTAAACACCTAATACTTGCAGTTTGTGAATGAAAGAAGAGCTTTTCACCATGCGATGAACCCCAAATTATAGTCATTCTAAACCCTGCTTTTAACCCCAGGTAAAGGAACGTTTCACGGGGTTAGCACCGCTTACACGGGGGTATGAAACCTTGCTCTGGAGCAGGAATAGTGCTGCTTTTGTGCTGTTAAAACCACATTGCGCCGCCAAACTTGTGCAATATGAAACGATGAGATGTTAGAATGTTATGCTTAGCAACTGACAACCAATCGCGTGCCTCATATTCACGTGTGAAACAACACGCATTGTCCACAAACAGTCATTTCAGCGTTTGTCAAACGGAGACGGAAAACGCATCAAATGGAGTGAAAAAGTGACCCTTTCATTCTTGCCTTCATTCAGAAAAAACTTGTGTATTATAGCGCACCATTTGTCCAATCAATGACACTGACACTGAAAATATGCAAGTAAGGACGTTAACCCAGAGTATAGGAATGCACAATGTGAAACACCAGCTTTTGAAAATTAATTGTTAACCCTGGGTGAAACGTGAAGCAAGATAACCCAGGATTTCTTTTACCCGGGTTTACAATGACCCTGTTTCAAGTGTGACAAACACTAGAGTTTTCACTCCTGAGGACAGATGCTGGAAAAGACTGCAACTACAAAGATGTGGCTTGAAATGTCAGATCCTTCAGGTTTCTTCTGCCTCGCCGTACGCCATCTGCTTCCCAGACTCACTCTCTTAAAAGCTAAAGTGGAAGTGTGCTAATGTCGGCTGGATATTCTCATATATGCTACTTACCTACTTTACCTACAGCTCAAGTAATCACTCGTACATGCACTTAGGAGGCCATTGTGACCTCCTTTCCGGGCCACTAGTGATGTAAAGTGCCACTTATTTCCATAATATATGGTAGCGCTCCTCATGCAAACGTGTTCGGCTACTATACGTTATCATCAGCAAGGTCACGGGACAAAAAAGTGTCGCATATATGCCTGAGGGTGTGGGCTGTGCTTTAGGATACATCCGAGAGAAGTATGATATTAAAGGGTTAGTTCACCCAAAAATGAAAATTATGTCATTAATGACTCACCCTCATGTCGTTCCAAGCCCGTAAGACCTCTGTTCATCTTCGGAACACAGTTTAAGATATTTTAGATTTAGTCCGAGAGCTTTCTGTCCCTCCATTGAAAATGTATGTACGGTATACTGTCCATGTCCAGAAAGGTAATAAAGACATCATCAGAGTAGTCCATGTGACATCAGTGGGTTAGTTAGAAGTTTTTGAAGCATCAAAAATACATTTTGGTCCAAAAATAACGGGTCTGTTGTCAATCCACGTTCACGACTCCGCAGTGACGCTGCTGACGTAAGACGCTGCTGACGTGATATCTGGTGCGCCCGAGCTTCGTTTACAGTCTGAGGGAGATGCACGCTGTATTCAAGCTATTCTACATTGTTTGTATTTTGGTATTGCTATATTTTTTTAAATGGTGCGTAAGTGTGCATGTCGAGAGTGTAGAGTCGTGAACGCGGATTGACAACAGACCCGGAAGAGAATACAATGCTGAATAAAGTTGTAGTTTTTGTTATTTTTGGACCAAAATGTATGACTACAAAATGACTACTTTGATGATGTCTTTATTACCTTTCTGGACATGGACAGTATACCGTACATACATTTTCAATGGAGGGACAGAAAGCTCTCGGACTAAATCTAAAATATCTTAAACTGTGTTCCGAAGATGAACGGAGGTCTTACGGGCTTGGAACGACATGAGGGTGAGTCAGTAATGACATAATTTTCATTTTTGGGTGAACTAACCCTTTAACACATGTCACAGAGTGCATATTAGAGTGCATAGCATTTTAATTGATTAACATGTCCCCGCTCACTGCGAACACAGTTGACGAGCCATAGACACTGCTGCTTATCTGAGGGGTGCCATATCTCCTCTCGCCGACTCCAACATCATTAAGCCCCGGAAAGCAAAAGAGCTTGACTGGCTCCTTTTTCTCCAGGCCAGACAAATGATTTACTGATATTTAGCGGTTTCATGAAGCCTCCAGAAGGCTTGACCTCTTATACTGTAAGGACTTGAATTCGTAATGCCTGTGATGAACACTCTTCCTCAGCAATCTCAGTGTTTCGGTTTTTCACATCTCTCTCAGCTCACCTGTTTATCCTGCTCTCCTGACGAAACATAATCAGATTTATTTGCACTCCCGAGAAGTTGATTTTTTTTGTTCTATTCGAGTGGTTCTCATGTGTTATTACATCCATGCATACATTTCACCGCTCCTCAAGACCACGTTTGGAGAGGAAAAGTCTTGAGAGGGCTTATTAATATTGTGTAGTGGATGTGAGGGAATGAAGGGCCTTCACCAAGTAGTTTGTCTGGAGTGGGTTTGAGAAAAGCCATGAATCATTCTTAAAGGAGAAGTTCACTTTTAAAATGAAAATTCTGTCATCATATACTCACCCTCATGTTGTTTCAAACCTGTATGAATTTCTTTCTTCTGATGAACAGAAAAGAAGATATTTAGAAGATTATCAGTAACCAGACAGTTTTTGGGTCCCAATGACTTCCATAGTAGGAAAAAAAATACTATGGAAGTCAATGGGACCCAAAAACTGTCTGGTTACTGATAATCTTCTAAATATCTTCCTTTCTGTTCAGCAGAAGAAAGAAATTCATACAGGTTTGAAACAACATGAGGGTGAGTATATGATGACAGAATTTTCATTTTAAAAGTGAACTTCTCCTTTAAGAACGCTTTCATGGAAGGAATAAGGGAAGATATGAATTAATTTGAAGATTAAAGGAATAGTTCACCTAACATTTTTAATGTAATTCAAACCCCAGATTTAATTTCTTTCTTCAGTGAAACACAAAACTTCTGGTCCATCATGCTCGATATTCCATGTCATCAGAAGCTGTAGCTTCAGGTTGGAATGACATTCGGGTTAGTAAATGATCACTATTTCTATTTAAGCAGTGGATCTCAACCAGGTGGCCAAGATGACATAAAATGATTTAAAATAAAGACAAAACAAGTATTTAAAAAATCCAAAAAATCTTATTTTAATTCACCATCTCAACAATGGTTTTCTTTGAAGAATTATAAAAGTGTGATTACTATACTTGGAAAAGTCATTTACATTAACAAATTCTTGAGCATTTTTATGCTTATTTTTTAATCAATATACATTATTCTAGTCAGTGTTAATTTTGACAGCAAATTTTGATTTAGTTTTAGTCATAGTCTTTTGACTAAAATGCCATTTAGTTTTAGTCATATTTTAGTCATCTGAATTGTTTTAGTCTAGTTTTAGTCGACGAAATACAATAAGATTTTAGTCGACTAAATCTACAGTAGATTTAGTCGACTAAAATATAATGGGTTTTGAAATGCATTAATTTAGAATTTCTCTAAAATTCCCAAACCCATATACTCCCGGAGAAAACATATATTAACCTGCTAATATGAATGATTTTAAAGTTTGAACATGCAATACAGATACAGATTTAACTACTGTAACTTAAAAAAATATCTTAAAATTAAATAAAACCACTTTTCCTAAAGTAGAACACAGTCTTCTTTTCAATGAATGATATATGCATTCTTTATAACTACTTGCATACATCATTCTCTATTCTTTCAAGCAGACATATTTATTTGTATGAATTAAATATAATTAATCCTTATTAAAGCTATTAATGAGCAATGAATGCTTTTCTCTTTTTCTTTTGTTGCTTGATCAATATTAAGGACACAGGACACATCAGGTTTATTACTCACTGTCATTTTAAGACATCGAATCATGTCTAATGACATGCGGATCCAATTGTACTGATGCACATGCGATACACTCACAACTGTTTGAGACATAACCGACATAATTTACGTGAATACTCTCCAAAACTGACATTTAGACATAATGTTGTGTGTATTTGTCCATTCAGACACGAAAGAGAGCTCAATTCTGTACTCGCGCGCTGTATAGGTGTCTATGTGAATGGCTGCACGCTTCGGGTCGGGTGTGCGCACAGAAAACCGTACCGAATAGAGCTCTTTTTTGCGTCGTCACTCTTATTCAGATCTACATGTCTGCTCTACTCATTCTCCCAGACGTTTACCTGTTTTAATGTTTTATGAGACATGCAGCACATGCCAACTCGTGTGCCGCGGGTAGATCAGCACGTCACAGTACAAATGTGCGCATCTACCACAAACGCAGGACATCAGACTGGATCGCTTTCCAAATCGTCACTATCTAACATTTTCGTCTAGTTTTTATTCGTTGACGAAAATGTCAATAGATTTTCGTCATAGTTTTTGTCATTCAAAACTAGTTTTTATTTAGTTATCGTCTCGTTTTCGTCTGTGAAAAAATGTTGTTGACGAAAATAATGACGAAAATTATTCGTCAACGAAATTAACACTGATTCTAGTTATGGCAAGCTCTGAAATCATGTAGAAATTGTGAGTTTCCTTTTCCAGTAAATATCAAATATCTGGAAAAGTCATTGGGCGTTTGAGTATTGTTGTGGACAACAGAGCAACAAAAATACAACAAAAGTCTAGTAATATCTAATACTGTTTTTTATAATATAATATAATTTAATATAATATAATAATAGTAAAAGTTTAACTGAAAAAATAGCTTAATTTGGTTAATACTTCTTAAATGATCCATTTCAGAAGAGTATTTGGTTATTCTTAGTGCTCATTTCTTAGTGTTTTGGTTTGTCCCTCTTTGGCTTTCATGAGAGCAGCACTCAAGCTGACATGAACCATGAACATTGAACTCTGACACAATGTTTTCTATTATATATGTGGTCGTCCTGCTACCTTAAAGCCAAAGGTCCTGTTGAGAGAGCCATAGCGGGGCGTCCCAGGGTTCTCACAGGTGGTGCGAGTTGGCTCTGGGGAAAGAAAGGGAGAAGAAAAACAAAACAAATGAACATCCAGTCACATTCTTCTTCTCAATATCTTCTTATCAGCCACAGGAGGCAGTTTCTTTCTCACCACCATAACAGCATTTCATCTCTCATAAATACGTGCAACATAGCCCTTCCTGAGCCCAGACACATCGCTCAAAGCAGTGCTAGGGCTTATGGTGATTGTTATGGACCTGTGTGTTTATGTAAGTGCTGCAGCAGTGTCGTAACAGCAGTGTTTTATGGAGACTCAGCAGGGGGCAGTGTTGCTGCAGAAGTGCATCAGCTCCCACACAGATGTGCTGCTCTGTAATTGGGATGTAGAGCACATTTTGAGCTGACGCAGAGACCCTTGATTCAATGCAGGCGTGCAAATGACAGGACAACCTGCGAGGCTTACACAACCAACCCCTTTTCCATGCCATTTTTTTGTGTGTGGGGCTTCTAATACCGAGTCAGCACAGAGAAAATATATGACTGCATTGCCATATGGAGAAAAGAGTTGCAGACGGTGCTCATGTTGCTTTGATTTTGAAAGAAGAACTGACTAGGAGGCCAAATAGGATTAAGTAAAAACTACTACATGCACATGGGACGTGTTCACATCTTCCCACATCCATATGGAAGTTTTGAAAGTCTGATTATCACCACCATTGAAAAGATATCTGGGAATGGAGGTACTCAGATGAAAATTGCATTTGCCCTACAATAAAACATTGGCTGAATAGAACAATTGATAAATTTGGTTTCTAAATGTCTCTGATTGTTTCATGCTCTTGGCCGCCAAACACACTGAGGTCAGCACAAACTGAGTTCAATGTTTTTTGAATATGAGCTGTCATGTCACACAGCCTGTTCATGTCACCGTTTGCCTGCGTCTACCAACTGATGGATGAATCTGTGCTAGAGTTTGGACGCAGAGCCCTTGACATCAACAACAAAAGATATGAAAAAATGTCTTCTCTAACTTTTATTCTATGCACAATTTTAAGGTTAGTTCAATTACATTATTTGCATTTAACCAAACTAGACTACATGTGGCTTTTATCTCAGTAATCCCAGAAGTACCAAGTGGAAACTGGAAACTGGGATTCATTCTATAAGCATTGTAAATATGCAGTGGCATTTAAGAGCACTTAATTTCTTTTTCATGGTGTCTTTGATGCTGTATGAGGCCATAATAACACTCCATTGAAACTACTAAATGATTACACCTGCTTTGGGGCCATGGCTGACATCTTCTGTCGGCGCAATACACTAAATGCTTAAAAACGCCAATCAGAGCTCATCCAAATCTCCTGCTGGCTGTTCACAGCTCCTTAATAATGGCCTCACAGAGTTGGGACCATTTATTCAATTACTTGCTCAATTAAAATCAATTATCAATGTATTTATTGATGTTAGAAGGACTCCCTCATGAATGCATAAACTGAGGGGTTTAATCAGATAAACACTGTACGTAGGGGGACAGCGAGAGGAGTCTTTGTTAATGAGATGTGGAGAAATTGATGTAGCCGTAATACAGCCATCATACACAGGGAAAGAAAGGGAAAAGTGAAAAAGGATATGAGGTATGTATACATAAATAGAACTAATTCACATGACTCCTTATTTGCCCCCTAAAGCAGCTTTACAGAGATTAGGGCCTTTATCTGAAACCCTGGGAGGAACAAAGACCCGAAACTCCCACAGCCCACAATGTGCCGGGGAAGTTTAAGGAATTTCAACTAGTCCAACTACAGTCAAGCTAGCCTTTAAAAAGGGTTAGACACACTGAAAGTTAATAACTAAAAAGTTAACTCAATAATATCAGATGATAATATAAGTTATCCTGCAATCACAGCATTTATATGGCACAAAACAGTAAAGATCTAAATCTGGGTGACAGCATTATGCTGAATATTATTTTACAATAAATAAAGTAAAAAAAAGCGCAGCATTAACTGGTGAAGTGTTAATTAATTGTTAAAGTCGGCATAACATGTAAATTCAGCCTATTTTGAAAAGGCATGTTATTGATCTTATAAAATATCACACCTCAATCTTCCGTTGAGACGTTGCTCACACAATGAACTCTGACACAATGTTTTCTATTATATATGTAGTTGTCCTGCTACCTTAAAGCCATATTCTACATATAATATTATACATATTCTACAATTTAGTCTGCTTAAACCCTGCCTCTTTCTTAAAATCAACATCCAATCAACACGTGACGGATAGAACCAAGTACCTGGTCTACATTTGTTTCTGTCACATTACCAAAAAAGATCTATTGCTACTTCCATTTCATCACAACTTTAACTTAAAAAAGCAAACAAAGCGACTTCAGATTAATTAATAATACTTCACAGTAATATTTCCCAATAAGTTTAACATTACTAGTTCATTATACATAAACATTTTTTTTAATGAACAATGAATTGTTCATTGTTGATTGATGTTTGTTCAGAATACATTAATGTGGTATTCAGCACACCTGTGTTTGAGGAGGTCATGGGAATCGAGGACAATATCTTCACAACAGCTCCCATTGCCGACTGTCAAGAAATAAGTTTGCCAAGTTGACGTTTCTCATGCAATAAAGTTTTCCCTGACCTCGGTTCCACACTTCATTCTCCACTCGTCTGCCGACTGTTCCCACATCCCTTGTTCTGAGGACACTAAAAGGAGTGGCTTTGTTCTTCCCCACCATAATTGTCAATACAACATCAGGCGGGCTTGGAGCAGCGCTGACCTGGGCTGTGGGAGGGCATCGATTTCTTTGGAGGAGTTGATACTAAATACAAAAAAGACCAAAATAGCTTTTCGTTGTGGGTGGAAATCATAACACCCAGCTGGAGCCACTGGAAAGTGTTAATTGGGGCAAAACTTAAAATTCTGACCACCTAGCTTAAGTTTCCAGACTTTCGCTGAACTGAACCGTAAAGCATTAAAGAGACAAAGGACTTAAAGGGGAACTTTTAAAATAGCTTTTGTTTTTGGGCTCTACTAGAACAGGTTTTCATGCTTGAATGCTCTAAAAAATTATTATTTTCCCCATATTCTCCATTGTTGCAGCTCCTCTCTTCCCAGTCTGTCAGTAACGCTCTGTTTAGTTCCTGTTTCTATGAAGCCCCTCCTTTTGAAAATCACACTGTGCTCTGATTGGTCGGCTGGATAAGTGTGTTGTTATTGGTCAACCGCTTTGAGAGTGTTTAGTAAATGTCCCGCCCCTTACCATAACCACCAGTTTAACACACTACTAACTAAGTCAACCAGGCCCCGCCCCTTTATTCTGCGTATTAATTATTTAAATGAGGAATATTATGACGTGTTTGTTCCCGGAAGAAAACTCAAGACTACAACTCCCTTTGCTTTGTAACTTTGCAGAGCTTTTTCATTCTCAAACAGCAACACTGAACGTTGAAAACATTGAGCGTAAAAAAGCATCATAGGAGCCCTTTAAGTGGCCGTGATTGCTTCTCGCTTAGCAGAGTTGGATGTAGTGGCCAGCTGGCTTATTATTTGGTTAGGATTATTAGGTTTTGATATACATATAACAATTATTATGGCAGTCCGTTTCAGTGGGAATTCAACATATGGTTTAAACATGCAAACTGTGTCAGCATAATTGATTTACCTATACAGCGAGGCTGGGATCCACTCCAGGTGCCATCAGCCTGGCAAAAGCGTGTCGTGCTTCCCACTGGGATGTAGGGAGCCATGCAGATAAATGACACCTCGGACTGAAAGATGAAACTACGGCCTTCCCTCGAGCCAAAAGCAGGGATTCCAGGATCTCCACAGAACTTTGCTATTATCACAGAAATCAGAAAGAAACACATTCAGCTAAATCATCCTCAAATGGTTAGTTTTGAATGATGCTGAAAGATGCATGCACACTGATAGGAAAAAAAGTTCTATATATAACTTTTTATTGGTTCCCATCATGGAATCATTTCATGGATTTAGTTTTAATTTTAATTTTAATTAAACTATGAATTAAACAGCTCGTAAACATACTTTATCTCTAGAAAAATTGTAAACAACCTATTAAACATGAAAGTGTTACACAATCATTTAAGACATTTCTACTTATATAGAACCTGTGTGGCATAAAGGGTTCTTTAAAAAAAAAAAGAGTATAATATAGAAATAGGTCTATATAGAACCCAATTGAACCTTTTTTATGTTTTATTATGTTACATCTTGGGTAGTGTCACATCTACCACTTCCCAGAAAGAAAGAAAAATAATGTATGAATATTGAAATTGTGAATAAGAACTGATAAAATTGCATTGAGAAAATGTGCATACTGTGTAGAGTTTACTTTACTGTTCGATAAGATTTGTTAATTTTCTTGAAAAAAAAACCCACTTTTCTGCTCACCAAAGCTGCATTTATTTGATCAAAAAAAAAAAAAAAAAAAAAAAAAATTACAGTAAAAATTTTAATATTGTGAAATATTATTACAATTTAAAATAACTGTTTTGTATATTTTAAAATGTAATTTAATCCTGTGATCAAATCTGAATTTCCAGCCTCATTACTCCAGTCTTCAGTGTCACATGATCCTTCAGAAATCATTCATAAGATTATGTCTGTCACTTTTGATCAATTTAATACATCCTTGCTAAATCATACTGACCCCAACATTTTGAACAGTAGTGTACATATTATATACTGCAGGAATAGTAAGAATAGTATGTGAGTATGCTATTCTGAGAAAAGCCGCAGAATACTGTGGGAAGAGTCGTTCATGAACGATCCGTTCATTGCGTCTGTCACGTGACAAATGAACGAAAGACTCGGAAGGTAATTATTTATATTCCCTGTAAATTATTTTTGACTGCATTATAATGATTTCTTAATTCAGAATATGATCGAGATTGCGTAGGTGGATGTGTTCGGGGAATTTGCCTGTTAAAAGTATAACATTTAAAGCCACTTAAATGAACGAAGTGACTCGAAAAAAGATTCGTTCATTTTGATGAACGAGATCGAACAAGAGAGTCAGTAAAACGATCCGAACTTCCCATCACTAGTGGGAAATCCCAAGCCCAGGAAGAGCGTTATCTATAGCTCTGTCACTGTCAGGCAAACAATGAGTCTGAGGGAAAATCAATCGCATGCTTGACGTCACCAACTGACTGATCCATCATAAATATGCTGGTCAGACTACTGTGCCTGAGATCGAGCACTACAAACTTGACTTTTCTTGATGAATTATAGATATGCTGTCAAAATATAAAATAAAAGTGGAAAAGAAAGAGAAGGAAAAAATCAGTATCACAAAGTCAGAGGCACACTTTCTTTCTCAAGCAAAAGTTTGCCAGCTTTTGTGAGGGCTAAAACAAGGGTACCTTTGTGATAACTAGGCTTTTTAAACTTTAAATCCTCATACCAGTTTCTTCATCTTAGATGTTCAAAGCATCACACAGCATTGGATGTGCTGAGACAGAACTGATATCCCAAGCTACACCATGCTGAGCCCACCGTGTCTGGTGCCCTCAATAATATCTAGTAATGTCAATTTGTTGACCTAATGTACACATTCAATGATGAACCACTCGATCAATCAAATCTGATCATTAATTCCGTGCCAACAGCAAGTATATAAGGTGCATTTTTTGTGAAATGCTGGCATGCATAGGGTTGCAAAGACCCACAGGGGTGAAGCAGTCAGTTTGATTAATATTAATATAGTACAGTACTCACGCAGGCACTGAGGCACCTCACCACTCCATGTCCCGTTGCCCACACAGGTGAGGATGGCAGGGAAGGAGAGCTCGTATCCCGGGGAGCAGCTGTAACTCACGCTGGTGCCCCACTCGAAGTCCCGGCCCTCCAGGAGCCCGTTTGAGATGGGCACAGGAGCTGTGCAGGTCACGGCTGAACGGACACACAGAGGACAGTTCAGCAACTCATACTTAATCACGTTTCTAATACAGGTCAGGGATGATCCACGGCTAGCTGTGCATTTAACGATTTTAATGCATGACGTGGAGGCACAGAACCACCCGACGTGAAGCGGAGTGCATTCGAATCATTTAATGCACAGCAAGCCGTGGATATCCCGCTTATACCATGGTCATTTGCCAGCATTGTGTTTGCAACACAATATTTGATCGGAATGTTAAACATGACGGTTGTTTTCATCAGTTACGGATCTTTAAATCCAGGATTCAGCCGCTTTAAATCAGACACAGAGATAGTGCCGTAAGATTACATTTACTTGAATGAATGAATTACAGCATTTATTTTAATTAATTATCGATCGAGTGAGAGATGCATGTGTGAATTACGTGCTGTGCAGCATCTTTCTACTAATAGTGAAGCTACGAGTTAAAAAAACTTCTGTTAACTTGTCGTAGAAATATAATGTAGCAAAGCTATTTTATTAATAAATGTCATGTGGGCAGCATTGATAAGCTCCTGTGCTCCTGAATGTTTCTGTGTATGTAGCGTGATCTCCGACCTCGGTGTGTGTGTGTGTGTGTGTGTGTGTGCGCGCATATAGAACGGTGATTTAACTGACTAACTAAATAGTTTTAATGCACACCTTCCAGCCAATCAGAATTAACAGACCATGTTAAAATTAGAATGTAAACAACGTAAAAAATGTATTTTAAGCAAGTATATTTGCCTCGATTTCCTGTAAAAATGTCTAAACACCCTTAAAATACAACAAATAGTACTTCCCAGGGCCTTTTTTTCCTTTTCAACAAATGTTCAGTGAAAGGAAGTGCTTAACCTTCAGAATATACTGATTGTTAGCCTCAGGAGGGCAAACTAAATATTATATGAGCTTCTTTATTTTTTGTTCAGTTTATATGAGGTCTGCAACCTTGTTACCAAAATTGGAGGAATAAATACAGTTTAAAAGCCTATTTGATGTGATTCATTTCTAGCAATAAACATAAAAACTCTCCATGGGGAGAGTTTGGGACCAAATGTGGTTTGTAGTTAACTTTATTTTCATTAAATGAAAGAAAAATATTTGTTTGACTATTTTTTCTTACAACAACAGGGGTAACAGGGTTGAATGTATACAATTTTTACTTTTGTTGGTAACACTTTATTTCGATAGTCCTCTTTAGACATTCTACTAACTATAAGTTACTTGGCAACTACATGTCAACTAACTGTCAATAGAGTATTAGTAGACTGTCTGCTTAATATCTGCTAAAACTTTATTTTGTTGGTCCCCCAACAGATATTCTACTCACTACAAATAACTTGGCAACTACAAGTCGATTTATTATATTAACCCGAACCCTAACCATAACCTAACAGTCTACTAATACTCTATTGACAGTTAGTTGACATGTAGATGCAAAGTTACTTAGTTAGTAGAATGTCTAAAGTGAACTATCGAAATAAAATGGAACCCATTTGTTTCTGGCATGTTTTTTAAACGGTCCAAATGATGTTACTTAATATTACATACAATTATTATGATTAATCTAAAAATAAAAATTATACATAAGACGTTAAAATAATTATTAAATATATGAATATGTGTTCAATCAGTGATTCTTTAATACTATTTTTGAGGATTTATAAAATAATTTATATTTAATTATACATAGTATGAACAAACATTTAATTTGTATAATTTTGTATAATATTTTATAACTTGATTTAAGAGTTAACATTTAGCTTTTTACGTAAATCCATTTTATTTGAGATGTTTTTATTGGAAAACAAGACAAAGACATGGATTAAGAACAGCATTTCATGCAATGCACATTAAATAACTGTATTAATTGTCAAATCTAGAACAAACCTGCAATAGAAAAGTTGAATTTTCTCAGAGAAGAAGCGACAACAATACGTCTAAAGAAGTGTTAACTATCGCAGTACTAGCAGGTTCAGTTATGGTAGAGAGATGAATTGCTTCTGCGAACACTATTGAAGGCACTGAATGCTATATCTGTCTTAGAGGCCACATCTTTTCCAATAACTGCCCGCACAACTCTGTGAGCTAAGTCCTCTTCCCCAGTTATCAGTCCTCAGGTACCACACGAGCTTTTAAAATCAATCACACTCCACCAGACAGGAAGCCAATGCCTTGCTCAATCGGGCACTCATGATGACACATGGAGCAACACCCAATACAACACTCTTTATACCATGGTAAAGTTCCAGCCAGACTGCAATTACTGTCTGCAAAAACAATACATTTGACCGTTCTTTATGAGCTGATCGTGTTGTCTTTGCTTGACTCATGTGATCCAACAAATGTTGCATTATTAGTCAGAATCAGTGTTGGCATCCTTTTAAAAGGCATGGACCAGATTGGGGCTCCTAAGCTAATGAATATTTCATATATACTCTCTACAACTGAAGAAAAGAGACAGAAGGGACGCACACACGCTCAATGTCAGGATCCTTCCCACACCTGAAGCGTTTGACACAGGTGGGAGTGGTTCTTATTTTGAGCAAACTCACTTTAGCAAGCATATTAATGAGACAGAATATCAGTGGAGTTTAGACTGTGGATATGAAGTTCAAGGCCCCTCAGATATGTATGCACAACATGTCCTTTAAGAGAAGGAGGAGGTCGCTGCCTTTAGGAATAAATGAGACATCTGTGTCTATCTAAATGAGCTTAGCAAAATGGCATTCGAGGCCAGGGCACTGGTGAGGAGGATCACAAATGCAACGTCCAAACCTGAAATTCAATTTCATATCACTTTGATGTATTCAGTACTAGTTCATCTCTTGGCAGTAGGAAGATGACAGGAGTCATTTGTGAAATTAATTACAAGAAATGCAAGGGCTCATAGGTCAAAGCTGATTATAATAATGGGAACAACACAGCGCTTAAGGGCTGAACGCTCAGTCTGTGTCTGCGTACAATTGTCATTTGTCAAACAGCATGATTGGTTGATAAAACATGAATGTTTAGCACTGGTTGTGGCGCAATCGCACGAGAAAAGATGACTTACAAGGGTGCATAAACATTCATCCCTACATTTCAAACAAGACATCCATCACAACAGTGAAGACACAAAGCTGGAAGACCTCAACTCGCTCTAGAAGGAGCATCTGTGCATCGAACGCTCGGGGCGGTTCAGGCCAGATGTGCAGAGATATATCAGTGAGAGAGTAATCTTAAACCGTGCCTTGTGAACAATAAAGCTATTTGGCTTTACTTGGCAGAGAAAATGCTGGAGTGATGTGTTAATCTTGAGACCAGAAAGGAGAATTTAGGGAACACTTTACTAGAAGGTTCAATTTGTTAACATGCATTAAGTATCAGGATACAACAATGAGCGTAATCTAAATTAATAAACACTGTCAATGTTAATTTGTAAATATACTATTGTTCGTTGTTCATTTGTGTATAGTCCATTAAATCTTTTCTAATTTATTCAAATTGAAAATATGTATAGTAAAACTGTTGCTGTTTGTGGGTTTTGCAAAAATTTAACCAATTTACTCCTGGTTTCACAGACAAGGCTTAAACTAGTCCCAGACTAAAATGGATGTTTGAGCTGTGTTAACTGAAAGCAACTTGCACTGACATTTCTTAAAATATGTCAATGCCATTGTTTTGTCTCATGATGCACACCAGTAATGTTTTTTCTAAGGCCCATTTATAAAATGTCCGAAGTGAACTAAGGCCTAACCCTGGTTTAATCTAAGCCATGTCTGTGAAACCAGGCCTTACAAGTATTAAAAAGAGCTTGTGATTAAACCTCATAACTCTACTGGATCCTCAAACTGTCAGTCAAACCTCATAACTCCACCCACCTCTATCATGAATGAAGTGTTGAATATGTTTGGTCCTCAATAAAAAAGTATTAGTAAAATAGCACATAAAATAGTATATGTATAAATGAACACATACCAGATTAACCTACACTCTAAAAAATGCTGGGTTGTTTCAGCCCATGTTTGGGTCAAATATGAACAAATCCTGACCCAAATATGGATTGAAACAACCCAGCAGAGTGCAGAGATGATATTTAGATTTTTATTTTTTTTTGCATAAAATGAAAGTCAGTGGGGTCCAAAGTCATTTTGGACCCATTGACTTTGATTAAATTGACAAAACCAGTTGAGACAACCTTCAGAATATCTTATATGTTCTACAGAAGAAATGATGATTAAAAAATGCTTTTATGCTATAAAAAATGCATTATTCCTTAAAACAAAGCTGTAAACGTATTGTTCATTGTTATCACTTGATAACTAATATGCTTTAAGCATTGAACCTAACTGTAAAGTGTCATCAGAATTGATTACAACTGTTATTCTTATTTTGTCCAATGAAGTTTAAATCAAGTTTTACCTTTACAGAAAGGCACAGGTGCGTTCCAGGTACCGTTTCCAGTACAGGTGATGGTGGACAAACTCTCGCTTTCCATCGTGTATCCGGGCTGGCACATAAAAGTGATGTTTTGTCCAATGGTAAAGTCCTCACCATATCTCAGCCCATTGGCCGGCACTCCGGGGTCTCCGCAGTTGATCACTGAAAATTAAAGATTGAAATTATGATGTTTATAGGCCAACATAAACTACTGTGTTTAGTACAATGTGCTAATAGTCTCTATGTGAGCTAAAAGTCTGAGAAATGTACAATGTGCCACACAACAGCACTGTAGATCTTTATTCAATATTTCATACGACTCATCAGATGGCAATCATAGCTTTTGTGGCAATGTGATTGAAGCTATCGAAACAAACCTTGGGGAGCCACGTTCACAAATCATCTTTAACAACTCATTTACGCTACAGCGATCTTTAGGACCCCTGGCTTTTTTATTTCAAATGATAGATCTTGCTATTATGTAAAGAAATCAATAGTAGCACGCAAGCACGGCTCCCTTCCCACCGATGTCCCCGAGGTGCAACTTCAAATCAATTCCACAGATCTTTTACAATTATCATTCCTTCCAATGGATAAATAAGAGGTGGTTGGATAGGAATGATGCGAGAAAGAACGTGGCGCCACTGGAATTCAGATGAAACAAATTTGTAGTTTTGCACTTTGCCGTGGCTGACAAAACCTCGCTCGATCAGTGCATTTATTTAATTATTTCCCGGATGCAACATCTTAATTTCCTCTATTGATTTATGGTGAACCATTACTTATTTGTCACCCTTGAGTTGCCATATGTTTTGTGTCTTTTGGAAAAGGACGGAAAATGATGCTTTGTAAAATCCATCAGCGGCCTCGCACATAAACATGTCAGCTGATGGTGAGAAATGGCTAACGCTAAATGCTAATGTGACTCCTCCCTTGGACACAGCTATGTATCACCGCTTTCGGCCCACTCAATAAACAAATGTAGAGCCGCATCAATCAGAGCTGGTTTGGTGCACCTCCCTTATAATCCCAGTCTACAGTACGCAGGGAATACGCCCATGTTTAAGGGTGAGAGCATTAAGCGATGTGATTATGGATGATAATGCCAACTTACCAAGACACATTACGCAGGCTAAGCTGTTTTATTGTGTTGTGTGGCTCTTCATCATTCCTCAACAACTATTACTACTATGATGTGTGAGCGTTACATCACTCACAAATCAAAATGAAATTGATACAAAGTGTGACCCGCAAGCTAACCAAAAACAACGACTGTAACAAATAGCTATTTGATGTTTTTAATTTTTTATTACAGAAAAAAATTTAAATGCTACAATAATTTTTAAAAAATTGTTTAACACGTTACCTTACCAAAAATGTAAATAGTTTGCATTATATGAAATTTTGCTGTAAAATACTGTGAAATGTATGTTTTTTGCAAGTAAAAACTATGAATTGCCGTATCATTTAAGGTGAAAAACAGTACAAGGACATTTCAAAAAGTTCCTGCATGACATAACATATGATAATATTTTATATACTGTAAATAATTTTTGTTGTTTCTTATTTTTTGCTATCAGTAATGTACATAAGATGTTTTGGGTTGCATTTTCTGTTATTTTGTTTTATTATGTATTATAGATTGGTATGTTAACATTATATCACTAGATGAAACATAGTAATAAGTTGTAATTGTAAATTTAACAGTATATATGCATTGCTTTCTTAATGCACTGTAATATATATATATACAGTATATATTGTTTTTATATATATTGTTTATATATATAGCAATATATATATTGCATTGTTTTCCTGCATTGCCAACAAAATGACAAGTTCCTCTCATTGACTCCTTTTATTTTATAACCCACAGATTATACAAAAAGGTTGTTTCGGCACATTGAAATGTGAAAAAATTTCCGGACTTAATAAACATAAGGTGGAAACGGATTATGGCATTTGAACGAACAGGGTTTGTGACTAAATTAAGGACTCTAGTTTTGTATTGTGATTTCGAAATATTGAAATAATTGATTCATGTATCTACCAGAGGCAGATGATGAATTATTCTGACCTGTTCATCTTCCTCCCCTTAACAAAAGAACATCTCAGAGAAACCTGATCCGGCAATCCCACCAATTATGACCCAATTCTTCCACAAAATGCACTTATCTGAAAACTTTCTAATCTTCCATATGCAAATGAACACTAGTAACTCCCATGGAGGTGTCTAAATGAAGCTTTCATGAAGTTGGTCGCATGAACTTTTCTCTATCAGTCAAGGTCTGTTACCATGATGATATATTTTTAGTACAGCTTTACACAAATGAATCCCACAAGCACATCTGTCACATCACCTCAATTATAGCCTGGAATGAAGAGCTACTGAGGCCATTTTGGTTTATTGGAAAACAAAGTGTAAAGCACAAGCGTGTTGGACTCACAGGTGCAGTTGGGTGCAGTGCCAGACCAGGTGCCGTTAGATTGGCATTGCCGTGTGGTGGAGCCGCTCAGCAAGTAGCCGTCCATACACGAATAGATGACTGAGTGTGAAAAGGTGGTGCCGTCGAGTCTGTAAACCCGTCCGTTACTGGGAGTCCCAGGGTTACCACACTGCACCGCTGTAGTATTTCAGAAACACAAATATATGAAGAGTTATGAAGAGCTGTAGGCCTACCTTACTGTCCTATTATCTCTTGTCTACTGTACTGTGACCTGTTGCATCATTTTAAATAACATTGACCCAGAAACAAATGCTTTTATATACTGAAGGAGATCTTTTATATATACTTATATATACTTTTATAATATACTTCTTTTATTATATACTTGTTCTATGAGATATAATCGAGCTGGATGGCGCCTTGCATGGCTGACACCGCCGCCGGTGTATGAATGAGTGAATGAATGGGTGAATGTGAGGCAATATGTAAAGCGCTTTGGTGGCCATGGGTCTGTTGAAAGCGCTATATAAATGCAGTCCATTTACCATTTACCATTTTAATCAGTTAAATGATGGCCATCATAAAACCTTGATTATGAGTAAATTATTTCTCAAGGTTCTAAACTGAAATCATATACATTGACAAAATGTTAGATATTATGTGACAGAATCAGGAGATTTATTTAAACATATACTACCTTTCAAAAGTTAGGGGTCAATTTTTCTTTTTTGGGGGAAATAAATGAATACTTGCATTCTGCAAAGATACATTAAATTGATCAAAAGTGACAGTTTATAATGTTACAAAAGATTTCTGATTCAATTAGATGCTGATCTTTTGAACTTTCTATTAATCAAATATTATTAAATAAACTGTTTTCAACATTGATGTTTCTTGAGCAGCAAAATCAGCATATTATACAGATTTCTGAAGGATCATGTGACACTGGAGTAATGATGCTGAAAACAGGAATAAATTACGGTACATTTTAAAATATATATTTTAGAGAGAAATAATATTTCACAATATTAATGTACTGATCAAAGAAATGCAGTCTTGATGAGCTTTAGAGACTTTCAAAAACGAGCCCAAACTTTAAACAATAGTGTACATGAAAAAATTAAGACATTAATCTATAATGCATATGCATTTTCACTTTCATAAATTGTGCTTCTACATAAAAAGCTTTTAAAAAGCGACTTAAAAATATCACATACAGTACATACCCCTAGTGTCTTGCTCAGCCTTGTATCGTTGTGTCTCAGATGGCACACACAGTCTGTTCGATACATATTGCTCACAAAAACTGACTAAGTAAGTGGTTCTTGGCAAGAATAAGTGGCAATGTGCACCGGACCAAAACATATGCTGTTCAGTCAAAGGTCTGGCTACACAAGTCTATGTGCTTTCTAACAAGTAATAGCATGAAGTTATCAGCAAATTAATCTAATTACCATTTATTGAGAAGTAGTCCGTTATGTGTAATCTGTACATGCATATACTTTGTGAGTAGCTTGCTTTCCCCACACTGCATTTGATATATCTTTTATGGACATCAGATGGGAAGAAAGTGATGGTCTAAACTAAAGGAACAGAGATCATTACAGAGACGTCTTTGACCATGTAATGACTATGATAAGGGACAGCGGCTATAACAGAATGAGGTATTAGCGTCTGCAAGGCTTAAATGAGTGGGGATGAAGTTTGAAGATATGGTGTGACAGGCCTGTACATCATACCCGGAGCATGGCACCGAGACAATGAAATGAACAAAAGAGAGCCGCAGAGATGCTGTTTGAGTGAATTAACCGGTGGAAAACCTATTAAACCGCCAAGCCGAAGTGCTTCTCCTGCAATGGAGGGACTCAGGCTTCCTTTCAGGATTGAATCATCTCTCTGTGCAGTTGTTAAAATGACAGCGCTTGCGGTAAACCTCCATGCCCGGGAACTTCAGCACTCGATTTGTCTTGCGATGACACGCTGACCATTGTGATTCCCACAGGGCTTGTGACTTCACGGCATGAGGGACGGATAACAGCGCGACACCTTCCCCCTCAATTAGTCAGTGTTCCTGTGTCCCGGTGCCAATTGCCGTCTCTCAAAAATGATTCCCGCACAATGGCTTGGGTCATGTCAACTATGTTTTCAGTGGGAGCCCCGGGAGAAACACCATTAGTCAGGTCTCGGAGCAAGAAAACAAGATGGTGCATCATGTTTCCTAAAGAAAACACTGGATGCTTGCCCCGGGAAGTGCCTGGTCATCTTTCATTTGTGCTGTAGACTTTACAGCCTCGGGGAAAATGTGGCTTTATTACGTGGTGTGGGACTCTGACAACTGTACAACTGTAACAGGCCCAAATAAAACACCAGGTAACAATATGGACGGTGATATATTATTTAGCGGGTAGTTGATTTTATTGTTTGTCACTGATAAATGACTTTTGGGACTATTTTATGGTATAGCAAAGACAAGTCTTGCTTCCAGGGGGTTGGATGGATGCAATATCATTATTGAAATGAACAGGGAGGTTCAGCACTTAAGAAATAAAAAGGCAATGCTTGTTAAAGGGTTTAATAAGTTCCACTATTAGATCAGCAACAATGAGAAGGTCACGATTTCCATCTTTTACTTCCAAAACAACTCTCAGTTGCTGATGAGAAAGTCTTTTCATATAGCGGTTATGCATAAATCTTTACTATAGCAACCAGAGCCCACCAGTCATTGAGATCTTTTTATAAAGTAGGAATTACATAAAATGTTGTACAAGTCAACAATATGTGAAACAGAAAATTAATGAAAGATGTGATCTATCTATCTATCTATCTATCTATCTATCTATCTATCTATCTATCTATCTATCTATCTATCTATCTATCTATCTATCTATCTATCTATCTATCTATCTATCTATCCATCTATCCATCTACTGTATCTATCTATCTATCTATCTATCTATCTATCTATCTATCTATCTATCTATCTATCTATCTATCTATCTATCTATCTATCTATCTATCTATCTATCTATCTATTTATCTATCTATCTATCTTGTGCTGCTTCAGATTTTTGTGGAAACTGATACATTTGTCAGAATTCTTTGATGAATAGGAAGTTCAAAAGAACAGCATTTCTTT
The DNA here is from genome assembly GCA_022828995.1 of Vimba vimba. NCBI lineage: Eukaryota > Metazoa > Chordata > Actinopteri > Cypriniformes > Leuciscidae > Vimba > Vimba vimba. The sequence goes on along the minus strand of CM040824.1, from coordinate 3,514,824 downwards.
GTAACAGAAATCTTTTGTAACATTATAAACAAAGCCGATATTTAGTCTGACCTGAAACTTCAGAACGGTAGTGTATAAATAATTTGACTGAAAAATTATTTCACCGGAATACAATGGCTACGTTTGAATGGCCATCAAATGAAAGTATGATCAAAATTTGAGAAAAAAAAGAATGTTTGAACCAGATATACCATAACATCCCAGATCTGAACAAATGGATTTCATCACATGCAAAATGACAGTCAGCTCTAAATATCGGCTTTGACAACCAAACCATATTTGTGTGCAGTTTGCACAAAGCCTTAGATCAGCCGATGACTTGTGAAAACTTCTGACTAGCTTTGGGCTGAGATGTCCTGTTCACCCGCTGAAGTCAGAAGTGAGTGTGTTTAGTGTGAGTGGGAGTCGGGCAGAGATTCTGCAGGCGCTTACGTTTGCAGGACGGTTGAGAACCGGACCACGTGCCGTTGGGGAAGCACATCCTTTCTGCCGAGCCAAAAAGCTCGTATCCCAGCGAGCAGCTGAAGTGCACTTTACTGCGAATCCGAAAGTCACTCTCATCTCTGCTGCCGTGGGACGGTGTGCCTGGGTCACCGCATGTCCCCGATGAATCACCTTCAGAGACAAAGAGAAGAGGCGAGGGTCATTACAACTGTTTCGTAAATGTTCATATCCCTGTTGTATATGGCATAATATATTGGATAAAATATTAAACTCATAATTTTAATGACAGAAGCTGCATTAGTTAGTATTCTTTTATCACAATATCACCATTAAGTGAACATATAGTGGTGAATTTTAAATATACTGTGGATTCCTTGTTACAGCTGAAATTGGATGTTTTTGTCATGTGATTTAATGCATTATAATTTCTAAAGGCGTGTTCAATTAATATATATTTATTATAACAAGACCATACAATGCATTATAAGATGCATTACAAAGCATAATTAATGCATTATAAATACTTTTATAATGCATTTTAAATAAAGGCTTTAAGTAAAGTGTTACCGAAATACTTAAAAAACTTAAAAATCAATATGATTGTGTTTACTTAAAAATATTATAAATGTTGTATGTTGTGCTGCTTTGTTGAAGACATGATACTTTTTTTTTTCAGGATTCGGACAAATAAAAGTTCAAAGGAACAGCATTCTTTCGTAGTAGAATTTTTTTTGTAACAATGTGAAAATGTCTTTACTGTCACTTTTGATCAATTTAATACATCCTGAATAAAAGTATTAATTTCTTTAAAAAATGTAATGACCCCAAATTTTTAATCTGTAGTGTATGTACTGTAAATACTGATTTGATGGCTGTAAAATAAAAAGATAGATAGAAAGATAGATCGACAGACAATAGATGGATGGATGGATAGATAGATAAAAAGATAGATAGAAAGAACGACAGACAATAGATAGATTATAGATAGATAGATAGATAGATAGATAGATAGATAGATAGATAGAACAACAGACAGATGATGGATGGAATGGAATGGATGGATAGATGGATGGGTGGATGATAGATAGATAGACGATAGACAGATAGAACGACAGAACAAAGTTATTTTAAGTAACAAAAGATCCCGCATTACAGTGAATGAAACTGAATGAAATAGGAAAATATGAGGCAGAAAAAAGAAATAAATCAAGAATTTGCGTCAAGTGTAAAGAAACGTACCATTTTAACCTATTCTACTGTCAAACGAATAAAAAAGGATGACTAGTCCTTCGCCTGTTCTGTGGCCTCTCTCAGGATGTAATCTTGGAGGAGGACAGCTTTTTCCCTCATGCACTCAAGGCTTTGCTACAGCTCTCTGGAAATTGATATTCCTGATTGATTCCTGCAGCATCCATATATCTGAGCTCAGGGCCCTGCAGCCTTGCACCTCACCTGAACCTGCGCTCCATTCATCATCAGCACACACACACACACACACACACACCTGCACACGCACATACTGTAGGGCTTATGAATAATATAGCCACACCAAATATAGAAAGTGATCGGTTGTGATTGTGTCACGTCGCACAGCAGTTTCACATTCTGCGTGCACAGACAAATATCTCGCCGCTGGAAAGCTGATTAGGACACAGTGTTAGAAACCATGACTTATTGCTGAAACCACAAGAGCTAAAATAGATCCGAGGCAGGTTGTACCAGCTGTGTGCAACTTAGCTTAGTTCTGGCGTAAGTTACAATTCACACACTACTGAGTATTTGAGCATTGCACAATTATATCATGCATAAAATAAATACTTACCGAAAGCCTCTGAACATGATGGCAGACTCATTCAATTATATCAAAGACCTCATGTTTTACCTGACAAGTGCCTCACTCATATATACATGGCATATACAGTCAAACTAAAAATTATTCAGACACCATATATCATTTTTAATATTTTTTTTATAGTGGGTTCAGGACATTATAGTTAATTTATGCAAGTTAGGATAGTCCTGCTGCTATATACTGTACAGTACTGTGCAAAAGTCTTAGGCATGTTAATATCCCCCCCCCCCAAAAATGGTTTTAAGTCAGTTATTTCTATCTTTTGCTGTAGTGTGTCAGTAGGAAATATCAGTTTACATTTCCTTTTTGCCATTAATTGTAATAATCCAGTGAGATTTGTGTATGCACAAGGAGTCTGACAACAGCCGGTATGATCTGATCTCACCATCATCGAGTCCGTCTGTGATTACATGAAGAAACAGAAGAAACTGAGACAGACTAAATCCAGAAGAACTGCGGGAACGTCTCCGAGATGCTTGAAGAAACCTTCCTGCAAAGCTACAGCACTGTGAAAAGCACTGGCACTTGTGTTAAAATGCTGTAAAGTGAGAATGCTTTCAAAAATAAAATCACAAATTGAATTTATTTATGATTTAACTTCTATTAACTAATTCAAATCAATAGTGTAACGACCCTTTGAGTTTAAAACGGCTTTTGTCCAGGTACACTTGCACATAGCTGTTCAGGTAGCTTTGCAGGAAGGTTTCTTCAAGCGTCTCGGAGACGTTCCTGCAGTTCTTCTGGATTTAGTCTGTCTCAGTTTCTTCTGTTTCTTCATGTAATCACAGACGGACTCGATGATGGTGAGATCAGATCAGACCGGCTGTTGTCAGACTCCTTGTGCATACACAAATCTCACTGGATTATTACAATTAATGGCAAAAAGAATGTTTGGAAATGTAAACTGATATTTCCTACTGACACACTACAGCAAAAGATAGAAATAACTGACTTAAAACCATTTTTTGTGTGTGTGTGTGTGTGGGGGGGATATTAACATGCCTAAGACTTTTGCACAGTACTGTGTATATATATATATATATATATATATATATATATATATATATATTCAGAGAGCACTAGTATGAACTTTATGTCCCAAAGACCTTCATTTGGTGCAACCCCTCCAACACCCTAAAGGCAAACATAAAATACTTAATATAAAACTCCCCTCTCATCAGGTCAGCCAACATCTAAAACAACCCATGTCAAAGGAACCGGCCGGCTCCATAAACAAGTAATGATTTATTTAAGAACAGGCAGCTGTATATAAAAAAAAAAAACCCCAGATGTAATTCATCAGTGTGGCTGGGGAGTATAGGTAGGGCTAGTGGCGGCATGGCCCACGGGACAGATTAAAATGACTGTTATTAAAGGACTGCAGGATGTTCCTCTTACTTATTAATACGTCAGTGAGCCGCTGGAACAGGCTCTTCTGCTGAAGGACCAGTCGTTGACCCTTGCATGACTGGCAGGTTTTAATTCTGCAGACTTATAAATCGCACACATGTGCCATGCGTCACACAGTGGGACCCGCGGCCAGACCGACGTGATGCATGGTGACATGGAGTTAAGCGAGGAAGCGGGAACCCCATCGGTCACGCTTGCATAGACTGGTCGGGTAGTCAACTACTTCAATGTGTTGTGACAGTGACATGTACTATTCTTGGGGCGTGATGCAACGGCCGGCTCTTATTGGTAAACTCTTTCCGAGTAAATGCACGGTGGTAAATATCCTGGGAGTTCTACGTGTGCTTGTATGTCGCTGTGTGTTTTTATGTCATGTTCAGTCTTTGTCTTTCTTGCTGGTGGCAGAGGACGAGAGGAGCGAGAGCCAGGAGGTGTGTGTGTGTTTGGACTCTCTGTCAGCGAGAGAGTGCTGACCAAGCATCACACTTCAAGGGCAGACGGAGGGGACTGCTGTATTAGCCGTCCCGCTGGAGCTCTTCCACTTATCCAACAGCAGCTCCGAGACCACTGTGGACACGCCAGGAGAGGGTATATGTCCATTTGCATGTCACAAGTTGATGTACAACCACTTCTGATGAAAAGAAGTCACTGAAAACATGCAGTTCACACTTCGATGCAACACTTCTGACAGATGACTGACACTATGGTAAATGTCATCTTTCTGCACCCACAAGCCTCGAGTGGGGAATTAAACATGGATTATTGATCAGTTGCATCTTTGGTGGCTTTTAGCAGTCAGGTTTGATTTTTCACTTCTGGTCAAATATGCTTTTGGACAACAGATATGATTGACTGAGCCATAGCCTAGCATTTAAAGTTAGTTCACCCAAAAATGAAATTTACTCAGCCTCATGTCGCTCCAAACCTGGATGACTTTCCTTCTTCTGTGGAACACAAAAGAAGATATTTTGTCCTTTTTTTGTCCATATAATGACAGTCCATGGTGTCAAATGTTGGCATTGTATGGACAAAAACAGCTCAAGAAGCCTTCAAAATATCTTCTTTTGTGTTCTGCAGAACATTTTGGGTGAACATTGCATTTCAAGCACACATTCTCCACACTCAAGCAGGACACACAGATCCAACATCTCATTCTTCCCATAATTCCTTGTCCTGTCTCTATAATTTCGGTCAAAGAAATGACAAAAAAGTCCACTTAAGTCACTTCCCTTCTACCACAATAATCAGGCATATGTTACAAAGTAAAGTATGCAATATTTTCTATTAAAAAGTTGTATTGATTTATTTTCTCTTATCTTACTTTAAAGGTGCACTGGTAACACTTTTCAATAAGATCCCATTAGTTAACATTAGTTAATGGATTAACTAACAATAACTAACAATGAGCATTGCATTTGTTACGGTATTATATGATGATAACATTTTGACAATATATAACAATACAATATATAGGGTATGATTTTACCACAAAATTCAGCATACTGACACACAATGATAACTGCAAATCCACCTTTGGTTGACTGGATCCAGTTGTTTCTGTGAACTGCAGCATCTCTTTTCTGTAGCTTTCGGCAGTCTGTAAAAATATACCTCAGATCTCTTGTCAAATCTATTTGTACAGAACATCTCAAAGCTCTTTCCCGTTTTAGATGTGTTTAGTGTGTTTTTTTCGTGGCATTCACGCTGAAAACCAATGCTGCCACTCAGTGTGTGTAACTGCAGTCACTCCGGCCGACCGTGACGTTGCATGCATACACTCTATTGTTAAAGGGATGGTTCAGAGTAATTTCATCCTAGGGTCCTTTGCACCATGACCTCGAGCCAAACACCCCCCCTAGAAGCTTTTTTCCCTTGGTCGAAAATTATTAAAGTTAGAGCTTATTTAGAGATATCAGCCGAATGGCTTAGTGCAGGCGCTAATGGATCCAAGGTTGTATCTCGTAAATTACCCCAATAATGCCCAGAATGGTACCAAACTTCTACAACAGTACAAATAGGTTCTGTACTCATATGTACCCTGATGGCTTATGCTACCGCTAACCCGGACGTCGAGGTCACTTCCATGATTTGGGAAAAGCCTGTAAAAGTCCTGGCAGAAAGCGATGCATAAGGATGTAGTGTAATGACGCCCACTTCCAGGAATGCACTAATATTTTGTTGGTAGTATCAGTTTGCAACAATTATTAGTAAACACTAAGTTGTTAACACTTCAGAAAAAATAATAATTTGTTGTTACACTACATCCTTATGCATCGCTTTCTGCCAGGACTTTTAAGGGCTTTTCCCAAATCACTGAAGTGACCTCGACGTCCGGGTTAGCGGTAGCATTAGCCGTCAGGCAAGTGTTATTTAAATAAACTCCTGATGTACTTACAAACTTTCCAATGCCTCGTTTTATGAGTACAGAACCTATTTGTACTACTGTAGAAGTTTGGTACCATTCCGGGCATTATTAGTGGGGTGATTTATGAGATACAACCTTGGATCCATTAGCGCCTGCACTAAACTATTCAGCTGATATCTCTAAATAAGCTCTAACTTTAGTAATGTTCGACCAAGGGAAAAAAAGCTTCTGGGGGGTGTTTGGCTCGAGGTCATGGTGCAAAGGACCCTAGGATGATTTTACTCCGAACCATCCCTTTAAACATCATGTCTAAAATTCGCATTACATTTTTTCAAGCCTCATAGGTCAGGACAACCTGTTTGTCCAAACCACGAGCAGTAGGTGAACTCGGAGACTGTGGGAGACCTGATTGGAAGCAATTAAACATTTGTTTGCAATTCATTTTAGGTTCTTTTAGGGACAGAGAAATGACACACTTCACCTTTAAGAAAAGCCGGATCCCTGAGGTCTGATCTAGCAGCCGCTGAGTGCAGTCGCCTTGCTTTATCTGCAGTCAAGCAGTGCCAGAAAGCTCAAGCAGAGCTGGGAAGTTAAGTCTTGAGAGAGGCTCGCTGCCCGAGGCTTCAGTCCTCACACCCGTACAGACGCTTTAATTGGGCCACTGGAAGCTCAGGTGTGAGCAGAGAGAGAACAGAGGATCTTCCCATCAGGAGGACACTAAAGCCCTCACTGAAGCAGCTCAGTATATGTGCTAATTGGGTATCAGGCTGTTTCAGGGGCAAAGAGTAAATGGTTGTTTGTTGATTTTAAGAGGGTTGGATCATGTCATAACTTCAGGAGGCTTTACCTCGGAGACCTCTCACTGGATGTAGGCAATTAGAAGAGGCCGGCAACAAGGTCAAAGGCTTGTAATAGCTTCGGTTTGGACTGTTATTAAAAGGAAAAGCACGGGACACTGCTGCCTGATCTCAAGAGCTGCTCACGCAACAGATGCACACACAGAAACACCAACTCAGGCCTTTTCTAACAGTCTGCAGTCCCTTGCGTGAGCACATGTTTGTGTGTGCGAACGCCTTCAGCATGGCACACAGGAAAAAGGATGAAGTTGCGCTGCTATGATTTTGTGCCATGAAACCCAGAAAACCCTGGAGGCAGATGAACAGTACCAGGAAGAGGAAGAGAGATTTCTCTTTCTGTCTAGCTGTTGTTCTCTCTCTGCCGCCTCCTTTCTGGGTCATGGATCCGGCGTATACAGCAGGATTGGAGAGAGACAATGTGTGTATTCACACTTTATGGGTCACAGACACTTAACGCAGGTCTAATGGATAAACAGTGGGTGTTTAAAAACATGTGAAGTGCATCTGAGTGTTCACATTCATGCAAACACTGTGTGAAAGTTTCCAGCAAGGTACAGTCACACTGACGGTGATTTGTAATGACAAAGCAAGCAGAAGTGATTTGTTTTCAACGCGAGTTGGTGATCAGAGGCAACATGCACTCAAAAAATGGATTTTTGCTGCTTGTGCAATTTGGTTAATTAAAATGAGCTAATGCAACACAATTCTTGAACAGTTTGACACTGCTTAATTTCATTGCGTGCAATCAATTTAAATTTGTCAAATGGAAGTTTACTTAATCCATTTGATGCTGGACATTACTCTGAACATTATTATCGTTTCTTAAATCTGTTGTTTAATTCACTTAGTCCTCTACTCCATTCTAACTTGGTTATTTCATTTCTTCTTGTATGCTGAAAAAACATCAATAGGCAATGTTTAGTCAAATATAAAAAATAGTCAAATTAAACCTGTAAAGTAGGAACATATTCTAGTAATATTCTTAATATTTATGATTATACATTTATATAAAAATATGACTTAGGCAATGAAAAGTGAACCAATGAGGCAAGTAGCAATGAGAAAATGAGTGTTGAGATTAAAAATCATGACAATATCACAATTTGATGTTTGATCTACACTACCATTCAGAGGTTTGCGGTCTGTAAGATTTTTTTTTAAATGTTTCTGAAAGAAGTCTCTTCTGCTCACCAAGGCTGTATTTATTTGATCAAAAATACAACAAAAACAGGATTACTGACAAATAGTTTTACAATTTAAAACAACAGTTCTTTTATTTTTAATATATTTGTTAATGTAATTTATTCCTGTGATCAAAGCTGAATTTTCAGCATCATTACTCCAGTCTTCAGCCTCACACGATCCTTCAGAAATCATTGTAATATGCTGATTTGCTGCTCAACAAATGTTTCAAAATTATTATAAATGTTACAGCATTATAGAATATTAAAATGACTTTATTGTCACTTTTGATCAATTTAGTGCATCCTTGCTCCATTAAAGTATTAATTTCTTGAAAAAAATTGCACTGACCACTTTTGAACAGTAGTATAAATGTGGGAGAGAGAAAAAAGGGCAACATGCCAAAAACAGAGACCTAATAACCAGCAAAATGCAGTTCATATCGGCATCATGGGAATGAGGTGTGGTTTTGCTGATTACAAAAGTAGAGCTGCTCAGTTTAATACATGCTCCGTTTGAAGGGCTACAGACAGTATTTTAGACCGACTCACCAACACACATTACCAAATGACAACTGTGGTCATTCTGACCTCCTCTCAAAATACAATTTATGGGCTTTTAAAGAATACACACCAAGTGTTTATCATGAACAATGATTCTGATGGATGGATTTAAAACACAAGGACACTACAATCAACCAAACCAATCACAGTTCAGTCTAAAGGGTTATACAAAAAAACAAAAAAAACAGCACAACCTCTTGTCCTGATTTCTAATAATTCAAGAGCTCCTTCTCAATCCCAAGAACATACAAACGACCCAAAAGTTTGTTTAAAAGGGAGTATTGTGTCCTTCACTATCAATACCAAGTCAGTGGTTCGGTGCACAAACTCTTTTTCGTAAAGGGCAGACTGTTACAGGAGGGACTTGTTGAGCTCACTGAACCAGAATGGGATATAACACCATTCAAAATGCCAGTGACGGCGCCGTTCGCTCACTCCACACCTTCACTGCGTGTTTATGTTTAATTCTCTTTAAAGTCCCCAAGGACAATGCAACAGTGTGGTAGAATAAGAGTTAGGAGAGGCATTGGACACAAGGATCCTTGATTCGCAATAATTCTATGTGACAAAGGCTCAGCTGCCACTAGCACACTAAGTTCAGAGCTTTCTGAAGTGGCCTTGCAGAGCGCTTTGTGTGCGGATGGTTTACGGCTTATGTAAAATCTCTCTAAGCCATGTTTGGTGTTCGACAAAACTTGTGTTCGCGTGGGTGTAGGGACTCACATGTGGAGACCTTTGAGGTTCCCCTCTGGATTTTTCTAAGTTAGTACATGCCTTTCCTTTTCCATTTACAGAATGAACAGTGGCAGTGAGATGGTGGGGTATTGTGTTGTTTGTGTTAGTTATGAAATGTTCATGTTTGGTCTGGTCTCTGCAGATCATCTTGAATCTCAGAGTCTCTGTTTCTGTTTTAAAATCTAACAGCATAAACAGACACAGGCTCCTGCAGTTGTGTGTGTGTGTTTCCGCATATACAGTAGTGAAAAATGACATCTTCACCCTTTATTCAAATATGATCTAAATATTAAAGATTTTGTAAGCATATTGCATAATTGTGCTTGGGGTCAATTGTCAATAACGCAATAAAACATGACAAATGTGCCGACAAACAAGCTATCATATAAGAAATTATGAACACATGCAAAAACAAGAGAGAAGCAATGAAATGATTATGTTGATTATAACTGATATAACTGATGATTATAACTGATTATGTTCTAGTCAATATACTCTTTTTCCTGTGAGATTTTTGTTTTTCTATGCATTTTTTTTTTTTTTTTGCATAGTAAAATAAAACCTGTAGCTTGCCTTTTTTTGCCAAACATATTTGTCAGATAAATACCTTAACCAAGTTTAGTGTTTTGTTCTCCCCTCATATTTAAAATATCTAAATATCTATTTTCCTCATGTTTTGATGGTTTAACTGACCTTGTAGGGTCATTAAAAACAAATATTCCCTTTGGCCACTACTGTATCTCCACCGAAAGCCATCAGCATGTAATCTCAATAAAAATGCTGAAATGTTTTAAAAAACCAGCACAGCAAACCCACAGAATAATAATACAGCTCACAGATGTCGGACGCCCCGCCAGCCGATGTTTCGGCCGTAAACTTCATTTACATAGTCATGGGACAGTCATAGCGAGTCTCAGCGGGTGTTAGTGCTAACAGTCCCGGTCACTCGAACCTCCGCTGAGTTAATGCTTTCTCACGGCCTTGCTGGTGAGCTTCTTCTCACACCGAACAACTGACAAGCTTTATTGGAAGGCATTTTTACTACTTGGAAGTCATCCAAACTTATTTCTCACAAATTATTTACCGTGGTGGTTGTGCAGCCGAGCTATTTTCTGAAGTTCTTCTACACTTAAATGACTAATAAACTGACTAATTACATATTAAAGCAGAGGCAGAACAGACTGTGTTTACTGAAAGTAACTCAATTTCTCACTCTAGCTGTGCATAAACACATACTCTCAATGGCAAGCCCCCGAGGAATAAATACACTCACATGCATTCAAAGGGGAAAGTCTGTTTGTGTGTTATTCCTGTTTCGCAAAGCTTCATGTGACGGGGAATTGGAAAGAAATGTCAGAGGCTTTATTCTGTGACTTCTGAAGCAGCGAGTTTGACAGAAGGTGTTCAACAATTTCAGCAAAATCATTAGGTATGACATCTCAGACCAAAATTGTGTAGTTTTGCTTACACAACGGTTCAATAAACAAAAAGTTATTATTGACTAAAGGTTCGTTCACAACAAGGACGATTAAAACAACTATAAACTATACAACTATTAGTCCACACTACAACTGTAATGATAACGACACAGATAAACGACATCATTTGAAGCATTTTCAGAATGATTTTTTCCAGCTTATGAACGCTAAAAACATTGACAGCCAATAAGAATCCACCCGACTCTAAAGAGCATTTAAAGCGGCAGAGGAGAAAATCATTGTTTGTTTGTGTGCACACTAATATAGTTATTGTGGTTGCACTTTATTTTACAGTACGTGCACTTACGTAGCCTGGCTAACGTCAGGAACCACGTGTTCATTTTCTCGTATTTGAGGCGTGGTTTACGAATGCCCAGAGCTGTTTATTGGGCGCTATGAATGTCTATCAAATGCGCCTGTACGTAGCTCATAGCCAATCGCTTCAATTATACCAGATGACGTATGTAGAGTGACAGAAATTCAACGAGGAAAAAGACGATGGGTCAAAGATTTATTTGTACACGATGGCGTTTAGCGAATATTACCGTTTGTGCAAGATAAACATGAGGGTAGAAGGTAACATCGAGTCTGATGCCATGTTGGATCCATAGATATAAACAAACTGCTTCGGTGTCGTCATCGTCTTGCTGCTCCCTCCCCGTTCTGTGATTGGTTCCCTTTTTCAGGGGAAAATCTGGTCCATGGTGTCCAGACTGCCTAACAGCGTGAATAAAATCGCGCTGCGAGCAAGACAGCATGGGGAAACCCAGGCTAGCACTTACGTGTACTTTCAAGAGAGTACTGGTTAATATAGGGTTACTACATGGGTTAAGGTTAGGTTTATCACCCAGTTATGGCAATTACTATAATAAGTAAATAGTTGTGACCCTGGACCACAAAACTAGTCTTATGGGTAATTTTTTTTTTAATTGAGATTTATACATCACATGAAAGCTGAATAAATAAGCTTTCCATTGATGTATGGTTTGTTAGAATAGGACAATATTTGGCCGAGATACAACTATTGAAATCTGGAATCTGAGGGTGCAAGAAAATCGAAACATTGAGAAAATCTCCTTTAAAGTTGTTCATTTATGTTCTGCAATTGTGCTGCATTCACTCACAAAAATACATTTTTGATATATTTACGGTAGGAGTATCTTTATGGATCATGATCTTTACTTAATATCCTAATGATTTTTGGCATAAAAGAAAAATCAATAATTTTGACCCATACAATGTATTGTTGGCTATTGCCACAAATATACCCGTGCGACTTATGACTGGTTTTGTGATCCAGGGTCACGTATGTACATGGGGAACAGGTCTGTAAAATAAAGCGCTACCGTTATCGATAAGAGTTATTTTGTAGTTATTTTAAGCCCGGGACACACCAAGCCGAAGTCAAAGAACTAGCGGAGACGAAAGCTGTTTTGTCACCTCTCGTTGGTTGCGTCTCGGCCAAAAACTGCGCTTGAACACACCAGAAGGACTAAAGGCGACTGTCAACTAGCATGTGCGTTCTGCGTCTGCGTGTCAGTAAATATCTGTCTATATCAGCAGGTATTAATAGTATATTTTCATGATTCAAAAAGGGAACCTGAAACTAAGACTGCAGATATACAAACCGTAAACAAAGCAGCGTTTGCGTTGATTTTGAAAATCAATCACACCGATCACTTTCTTCATTCTAGTCGGCTCATGTTATATTCCTGCATTCGAATGTTTAGGTAAGATGACATAAATTGACTTCTTTGCTCGCTTTCATCACTTTCGCTTTTATTCTCATGCACTGATTCGTTCGCTTGGCTGAACAGCCAATTACAGTTCTCTCTCTCACTGTCGGCCAGACGCCAATTCAACACGCTGAATCGGCCCAAAAAACCCAGACAGTGTCCGACTAGAGCAAATGCTGCTGAACACAATGAAAAAAACAAGCTGACCCGACAGATGCTCAAAAACGCCCATCGGTTTGGTGTGTCCCGGCCTTTAGACACAGTACTGATAGAGTTACTTTATCTATTTTTGCTTCAACTATAAAATTTGTTTCAAACAAAGTCAAAGAACAATTAATCATCATGTGTCTCATAGTAGTGTTTTACATCGAATGAATCAGTGTTTTTGAACAAGTGGTTTGAGTGAATGAAAGTCACTTATCGTCATTTACGAGCGTATCAATATACAACGTGCAGAAAGCATTACTAAAAAATCCACTAAAAATGTTGAGATTCTATCTGGAACACAGACAAGCAGAGCGACACAAACAGTGACAACTCCCAGTGTTGGACTGTATATCAGGACTCTTGGAACACAAATTAGAACACAAATTGGAAAAGAAATTGTATAATATCAACTAAATTACATTCCAAACACAACATGGCCAGCTATTTTTTTCAGATTTGCTCTGCCAGAGAAAACAGTTTCAAAAGAAGCCAAAGTAGGAAGTGTTGCGAACACAGACAACGGACTGATCCAGAACTGTGCTACAAAACACCAGCACTTTTGGAGTATCGCCTCTCCAATCAAACTAGTGGACTGCAAATAACTTTCGCAACCTACAAATGTAAGGAAAAACAAGATTTCTTTAATCTTGTTGTGTAGGCAAGCTGTTTGAATACTTAACCGAAGGTTAAAGAAAGCATATATTCAAACTGTGAAGCATTTGCCCACACGCTCTTCTTGATTTTTGATTGATTTTGTCGCATCTCGTAGTCGTGTCTGGTGTGGACACGGTGTGTAATAGCATCTTTAATCGTGCGGGTTGCGTGTGTTCGTCCTACCTGAGCAGAAGGGCATGGGTGCGCTCCAGTGGCCGTTGAGCTGGCAGGTTCGTGAGGATTCGCCCTTCAGTTGTCGGCCACCCATACAGATGTAGCGCACCGTGGCACCAAAGGTGAATTTGTCCCCGCTCAGCACTCCATTAGGAGGAGATCCAGGATGCCCACAGTCCACCACTGTCCACAACACACACGGAAAACATTACTGGATCGGCAAACACTCCTTCAGGACACATTCACAAGTTGAATATGATTATATTCTATTCAAATTCAATTCACATTTATTTGTATAGTGCTTTTCACAATACACATTGTTTCAAATGCATGAGTCTTTCAGAAATGTACATATACAAAATCACTGTTAGCGAAAAATTTATCAATTTTAAACAATGTAATAATTGAATGCAGAAACAATGAACTCATTGAAGTAATGAATACTTGTTTGTTAATAAATGATTATGACGTTTAGAAAAATGTAGCTTTGGCGCATGTTGATTCAGAGTTTGCGTCATCTGAAGTCTTGGCAGGAGTTTTATTAAAACATAAAAGGCTTGAAACAAAGCTGCTTTTAACTTTTAATTATATAATCGTTCTAGTTGTTCTCAATGAATGCGGTGGTAATTCAGCTTCCTGTGTGAGCGTTTTGATCAGCACTTTCTGAAAGTTTCTTCCTAATCTGTATTTCAGACCTCACTGCTTGTGCAGACTGCTAACATTGAAATATTTTAATCAAAATGAATGCATATCAATGAATGAATTAATATGATTTAATTAAATGTAATAATTTATCTTAATTTATTTAAAATGGTATTAAAAGGAATGAGCCTTTAATGTGCACAGAAATGTAATACAGCTAACATAAATCTATATATATTTTTTAACATGCTTCAGAGATGTAAAACAACAGTAGTCAAATCCAGAAAAGCTTAAAGGGTTCGTTCACCCAACAATGAAAATGCTGTCAGTAATCACTCTCCCTCATGTTGTTCCAACCCCGTAAGACTTTCGTTCATCTTCGGAACACAAATGAAGATATATTTGATTAAATCTGAGAGCTGTCTCACTCCTCCATAGGCTTCTATGTAATTGAAACTTGCCGGCCCAGAAAGTTAGTAAAGACAATGTTTAAAATAGTCCAAGTGCTTCTGAGTGAGTTCACGTAGTGTAACAGCGCAGCACTTCTGGGTTGTACTTCAGAACGTAGGCTCACTATTGGCCAGCATCACACACATGACCAGCGTCGGCCAATAGACCCCTTTTGCGCCGACGTCACAGTTACGTCACGGCGCTAGCTGGAGGCAAAAGAAACGGAAAACTGGAGGCGGCCAATACAAACCAGCACAGATTCGGCTACATAATAAGGAGCTTAAATTATTATTTTTATTATTAAATGTCATCTTGTTGTGTTGTTGGGTGCAAGAATCGATGAAAAATGAGTATGCTGTATCTGGAATTTTTATTTCTAGAAAATATTCATATCATTAAAATTGCACCGTAGTGTCACTCTTTATATTGTCGTCTTCTTGGCGCTGGCTAGGCAGAACTGCGGATTGTACCACACAAATCTTTACATGACCATTCAGCACATAGTTATAGGCATCTAAATATATAAATATATATGCCCTCAGTTTCTCTTTACCCTCGGTTTCTCTATCGGGTAGGTGTAGAAGTCAGGCCACTCAACAGGAGGTAGCGTTAACGTTAATCCTGTCAGATCGTCCATTGACTGAGCGTGTACGGTCTGGTTCCGTCCGTTTTGCAAATAACAATCGCGGTCCTGGACAGTGAGTGACCTTGCACATTAAGACAAAATCGGATTTTCTCCAGTCATTGTTAAAAAACAAGCTAACAAAACTTGCAAACTAGCGTTAGTGAAGCGGCCAGAGGGGTCTTTCTGCCTCCAGCTAAGCCCCGCCCACACAAATACGTCACCATGTTTACCAACTGTAAAAGGGTCTATAGTGAGCCTACGTTCTGACGTACAACCCAGAAGCGCTGCGCTGTTACACTACGTGAACTCACTCAGAGAAACACAGAAGAAAATTAAGTTGAATAAAGTCGTCATTTTTGTTTGTTTTTGCGCACAAAAAGTATTCTCGTCGCTTGATAAACTTAAGGTTGAGCCACTGCAGTCACTTGGACTATTTTAAACATTGTCTTTACTAACTTTCTGGGCCGGCAAGTTTCGATCCCATAGAAGCCTATGGAGGAGTGAGACAGCTCTCAGATTTAAATCAAAAA
The DNA here is from genome assembly GCA_022828995.1 of Vimba vimba. Lineage (NCBI taxonomy): Eukaryota > Metazoa > Chordata > Actinopteri > Cypriniformes > Leuciscidae > Vimba > Vimba vimba. Next base: position 3,498,920 of record CM040824.1, on the reverse strand, counting down.
TATCTTAATTTGTGTTCCGAAGATGAACGAAAGTCTTACATGAGGGTGAGTAATTACTGACAGAATTTTCATTTTTGGGTGAACTAACCCTTTAAACAAAGGGTCTCAACTGTGCATATATTTTTGCAAGTCAGCAGAAAAGGTGTGAATACATATAAATATATATGTAAATAAAGCATTGAGTAAATCTCATTACCAGGTGAGAAACAAACACTTTTCATATAGGACTGCAAGAAAGCGTCAGCATTTTTATGCAGAACGTATCTCAGATCACTTAGGTATTCAAAGAGCCTTGCAAATGGTGTTAGGATCACACATGTAAAACTACAGGAAAGGTTATAGAAACACAAAGCAAAGTGGATACTGGGAGAAAGGGCATCTCTGACAGCAGGGAGTCTTGTAAGCTTAGGTCCCGTCGACTTCACAGCTGCTGCAGATCGTGTCTCACTGAGCTGTAGACGGGCCGAGGATGTGCTGTGTTTTAACTTTCACATAATAAAGCGGGGATCAGATAATTGCTAATCTGTGTTCCACCTGTCCCTCAATTACAACCACTGATCTTGAGCAGCAGGAAGAGGGTCGTGCAACGAATTCCCCTCAATTACTGGAAGAAACAGGTGATTAGCAACACAATGCCACTGCCAAATTTTCACTGAATGATGCCAGAAACATACCGATACACTCGGGCAGCGGTTTGTCCCACTGACCCGTGGGCTGGCAGGTGAGGACGGGGGAGCCAAACAGGTAATAGCCGGGGTTGCAGTCGTAGAAAACCACCGTGCCAAAGGTGAAGTTTCCGTGCTCGATCTTACTCTGCCTGATGGAGTTGGCTGGAATCCCAGGATCAGAGCAATTGACAACTGAATAAAGAGAAGAAAGGGAGAGGACAGAAGCAGAGACATGTTATTTGGCAGAAGCACTAAGCAAGTGACTTCAGTGGAAACAACTAGGTCAGATGCTCTATGCATGTAGAATGAGAATTTGCCATTCTGTCACAGACATCCACTCAAAAAATTACTGATAGGACACGATAAAAAAATGCTGGATCTTCTTAAAAAAGTGACATAGGACTAATCGAGACTGTAATATGAATATATATAAATAAAGCATATATATATACAGTATATATATATATAAATAAATCACGATTAATCACATCTAACATAAACGTTTTTGTATATATAATACATGTGTGTATATTATATATGCGTTTGTGTACACACACCCATGCATGTATGCATAATATATATATATATATATATCTCCACTTATATTATATAAACAAAAACTTTTATGTTAGATTAATCGATTTGACAGCACTAATATATATATAAATAAATAAATAAATAAATAAATAAATAAATATATATATATATATATATATATATATATATATATATATTAAATGTATACATATTTTATATACCTTTTAAAATATAATATAATATAATACATACATACCTAAAGTATATATATACTGTATGTATATATATATATATAATGATTTTAATATTAAAATAATATTATATTTCATTTTTTTTTTACTTTTATTATAAAAAAATATACAGAAATTAAAACATTTCTTTTTGTAATATAATACATTTCTCAATATAATTCAGCTGAAACTGTGTTAGTATCATGTATCATACAGTTGCATGCAGTAATTAAAAGTCAGTGCACAAATGCAGAATGGCATATCACAGAACATGCAGTCTATATCAAACTAAATACTGTATATCGGCATAACATTTTAGTATAATAACAGTATGATATTGTGTTTCCTTACCAGGCATCATTAATGACAATTTTGTTAGTGAATTTTCAGCCACCCAAACCCCACAATCGGCAGACACTTATCAACATCCAACATCCGCTTCACCCTTTCTTACCCTTCACTGCGGTGCTTTAATACGGTCAGCTGGTGAATCAGGCAAAGCTCCGTGTGAATAAAAGACTTAACTTTTCTCCCCACCTTTACATGTTGGTGGCGGCTGGCTCCACTGCCGGTTGGCCTGACACTGGGCTCGGGAAGGACCCTCCATCACGTAGCCCATGTTGCAGGAGAAGCTCACCACATCGTTGAGGTTGAAGCCGTTGCCTACAGTCCGGCCATAGATGGGGCTTCCCGGGTGTCCACAGCTGATGGCTACAGATCACCAGAGAGAGAGAAAGAGAGAGAGAGAGAGAGAGAGAGAGAGAGAGAGAGAGGTTTTAATATGGTGTAAGCATACAATCTGTGTGTAGCAATGTGGGATGATTTCTTCCTGGATGCTGTTTTCTCACAACAGGTACATATTAAAAAACAGAAACGGTTTACAGCATGATTAAATTATGGCAGAAAATAGATGCGCCCTTAATATTGATTGGTCACTGCGGGAAATTAGTTCAATTTCCCTCAGTAATTTCTAATCATTTATTTGGTAAGTTGCCAACTCAAGTTTCATCCGTAGCCGATGAAGGGGACTACGGATGAAAATGAGCATTTGGCTAAATCCGGTACAATGCATGACATGGAAACATTTATGTTAAAAATTGTATATGGTCCCTTTATAAAAATAAATAAAATAAAAAACCTCAAATGCAATCAATCAGATTCGGTTTCTCCTTGATAAAACCAGCACCACATTTTAAATGCCAATGCACAGAAATAAAGGAAAGATTAATTCACTGTCATTCAAATACTACACAATCACATATATGCACAATACACATCCATTTGAAAACTTGTGTGTGATATGTTTCGTATCAGTAATGTGTGGAAACAAACAAACAAACAAAACAATCTGAAATGTTTTGCACCGTATGCCATCATTTTAAAGCAAATGTTTTTTAATGTATGGAGTCACGTTTTAACTGTATGATTTACAGCTATTAAAAGCAATATTATTTCTAGAGAAAACTTAACATTCAATGAGATGAAATAAGAATATAAATTTATAATAATATTAATATTTGTAGAAATATATACACTATTGTTCAAAAGTTTGGGGTCAGTAAGACTACAAGAAATTAATACTTTGATTCAGCAAGGATGCGCTAAATTGGTCAGAAATTACTTTTACAACATTGTTACCAAAAAATATTTCAAATAAATGCTGTTTATTGAAACTTTTGAACTTTCTATTCTTCCAAAAATCCTGGAAAAAACAGTTTTCAACATTGATAATAATCATAAATGTTCTTGAGCATCAAATCATCATATTAGAATGATTTCTGAAGGATCATGTGACACTGAAGACTGGAGTAATGATGCTGAAAATTCAGCTTTGATCACAGGATATAAATTACATTTTAAAATATATTACAATAAAAAAACAGCTGTTTTAAATTGTAATAATATTTCACATTTTTACTGTATTTTTATTAAATAAATGTCTTAGTGAGCATGCATAAGAGACTTCCTTCAAAAACATAAAAAATAGACCCCAAACTTTTGAACAGCAGAATAGGCATAACAAACATTTTTGTCCGGAGGTGTAATTTAATAGCTCTGTAACAGTCGGGAACATTAGTCCAATGAAATCCCACGGTTGTAATAGCAATGGGCAACACGGCAACATTTGTGCTCGATCGCAGATATTTGTTGGCTGAATGAAGCGGTGCATGCTGTAAATAGAAGATTCACACTCAATGCCTTCGGGTGAGAGCTGTCACTCAAATGTTCAGTTTAGACATTCAAATCATATCGTTTATCAGAGTACATACAGGCGGCAAAGTAAACCAATCCAACAACAACATAATGCCTTTTAATTACATGCCAGGTTGAGTTTACTTCATTTATATGGGGAATGTATTAGACCTAAGCTGTCAGTCAGTATCAGATACAGAGCCGGTGTTAGCAGTGAAACTTGCTTGTTATCTACTGTGCATTGAGAAAACGCATGTAAGTCGAGTACGACGAGCCTGTCCCTGTGTCTTACTTCTCTAATGTGTAGAGTCTTGTCTTATTCTAACAAACTGAAGAGCTCTTATTTAATTAAGGAGACATTTCTTTCGCTGATATGACACATTTAGAGGTATATATTTGCGTTTGTAATAGCTCTTCCAGGGTACAGTATATTTTTTTCCTCACTTTCTACAATCATAAAAAGCCACAGTTGATTTGCATAATCAGAGTTGTAATTTGTTTCTCTTTGCACGGAGGCAATTTCACTTTAATTTGAAGACTCTCCGTAAGCCAAATTTCCAACCAAATCACTGTATGCTAAAATAGCTGAAAATGTACCCACACATCTTTCTGTGATTTCAGCTTTTAGTGCAAAGCTTGTGAAACGTAGATGTGAAAAAAAAAAAAAAAAACATTTTATGGTTAAAGACCCCCTGAAATCATGTTTTTGTGTTGATGTATTTCCTATTGAAATGCCTTTATTTAATGAGTGCCTATCATAGCAGGGTTATTATAGTTAATTAAAACTAAATCCATTTAAAACTTGTTGCCTGAAATAGAATAAACGTCTAAAATAAAACTTTTATTTTAGCTAGAACAACATTACTTATTAAAATAACTTAAACTAAAAATGAAATCAAATGTATAACTTACTAAACATGAATGAAAAAAAAACTTTAAATAAAAACAGACAAAAACAAATTCAAATTATTAATACAAACTATATAAAAGTATCTCAATGAGAGTAAAACAAATATTTACGACCAGTGTTGGGAGTAACGCGTTACAAAAGTAATTAATTACTGTAATGCATTGCTTTTTGCTGTAACGCGGTAATGTAAGGCATTACAGTGGGGAAAAAAGTAATATTTTACTCGGTACAAATGTCAGTAACGCGCGTTACAAGCATTGTTAGTTAACCTGGAATAAAGTGGTAGTTTTTTTTTTTCTTCATACAAATTCGCCAAAATCACCGCGAGATCAGCAGAGGAGAAACGTCCGCGCAAAATGTTTCACTTCCTGTACGTTAATCAGACAGAGCCGAGATGAGTGAGCCTGCAGCGGATAGTACATTCTCAACAGCGAGAGAGGGAGTTTCCTGCTTACCAGTCGCAGTGGTCCAGCGCCGTTTCCATGGCAACTCTGCGCCGCGGCCGCTCCAGTGTTTGAAAGCGACATGAATGTTCAAAGTTCACGCGCACGGCCATTGATTAAACCACGTCAAAATCATGCAGCATTTACAAACATCTAGAATTAGAACATTACTTAAATAAAAATCTCATTAATATTAAATTATACATTTAAAACTGATTTTGGAGATCTATGACTCGTTCATAGACCAAATGGCCTATGCCCACACTATTGCAGTCACTCACAATAATAATAAAAATAAAATAAAAATATTTGGCTTAGTTATTATTCATTAGTTATTTTTATTTTTGCTAAAGTTTAAGCCTAAAGTTTACCCCGGGCTTAAAGTAAAAAGATGTCTGTACCATGCGTCCATGCAAAGTACCATGGTAATATTTGAGGTACCATGGTTATATCTGAGGTAGTATGTACCATGGTAATATGTACGGCAGAATGTACCATGGTTATATCTGAGGTACTAGGGCATGTACCATGGTAAATCTGAGGTACCATACTATGTACCATAGTAACATACTGTACAGTATAGAACTTCAGATATTATCATGGTACCATGATAATATCTGAAGTACTATAGTATGTACCATGGTTATGTAAGGTACTACTATGGTATACCATGGTATGTACTATAGTACATCATGGTAAAATTTCTTATGGGTCCAAGCTCAGTCGGATACCACATCACCTTCTACTGGATGTGTAATGAGCTTGAGCATCATACGCTACATTTAGATTGCCAAATCTATATTTGCAGTTATTTTGGTGAGAGTAACTTAAAAGTAATGCAATAGTAGTGTAATGCCTTACATTTTAAATACAGTAATATTGTAATGTAACGAATTACTTTGAAATGACAGTAACAAGTAATAAATAATGCATTACAGTTTCGAAGTAACTTGCCCAACACTGTTTACGACTCAACCAGATGTGGTCTAAGTGAAAGGGGATGTTTTAATTCTGGAAAGCATTTGATTGGACAAAATATAGATACGAGTGTATTTTTGCTCAGTTTTCCCAGGAAAAACATTGACATTTTAAATGTATACTCTAAATCTGCTAAAAATCAATTGCAAACTTTTAGTGATACACCAGCAAATAGACGACCTCAAAACTACCAGAACTGCACTAAAAGCCACAAAACTCCAATATTCATTTCATGGGGTCTTTAAGTCGAGTAAACGATTAATACATCAAGTATGTCAGCTGCTATTGGTTAGATCCATTGAGGAATCACAGAGCCTGGTGCAACTTGTCTGGCATTGAAATTGCCTTTCTTCCCTCTTGCTTTATTCTGCTTGAGAAAGTGTGCGATGATTTGCAGATGCAAAAAAACTGTGATTGTTTCAGATGCCGTGATCACCATCATCAAAAGAGACGCCTCAGTCGCCCCGCTTTCATCGTAATTGACTGCCATTCTCTAAAAGATCATGGAAGAGATGCCACATTAATAAAAGTGTGAATAAAATTTGAATCAAATCAAGTGACAGTCAGATAGTACCGAATATAAGCCGTGGCTCTCAAATGGTTTCGCAGAGAACCCAGATTTTACACTGGACATCAAGTGAGCCGGACCAGTGTTATCACTGTTAACTAAAACTATTAAAAACATTTCTGTTGAAATAAAGCTGAAATAAAATAAAATATAAATATTAGTTTAAAAACTGTATGCCTTGGCAATAAACTGAAATAAGTTGAATTACTAAAATTATCACATAGAAATACTGTAAATAAAACTATAAAACTCAATAAAACTAAAACTGAAAAAATTCTAAACATCAATATTGTTAATTACAAAATCACAGAATGAAATGGCTAACAATTAAACTAAAATTAACATGAAAACAAAAACTAAAAACTAAAATAACACAACCTGCAACTCGTTTTAGGTCATAACCCGCCATTTGAAAACCACCAGCTTAAAAGTATTTGCTAATTTTGTTTAAGAAGATGAAGATGCTGTATTCAGGACAGGATCCGCCCTCATCACGCACCCATAAAGGGTTCGTTCTGCCAAAAAACAGAAATCTGTCATCATTTTCTGACATGATTTCTTCTGAGGAACACAAAAGGAGATATTTTGAATGAAAGTGGTTAATGGGGTTCAGTGATGTTTTGGACCCCAATGAGTGGATAAAAGCAGTTCTTCAAAATATCCTCGGTTCTGTGTTTTACAGAGGAAACGATGTCATTCGGATGAAATATTCTGAATGATCAATCCCCAATCTGACTTGTGACGCTGACTTGCGATTTAAACCACGCTTCGTTCATTTATCTGGCCAGAACTGAGAGACGAGACTGAGCCTGTTTTCTTCCACGTTTTTATTTTTCTCCATTTCTGTCACCGATGGAGTTTAGGTTCCTCTGGCTTGCTTAGTTGGGGTCTTTTAATATTCAACATTAGTTCTGATTTGACTGAACATCACTGTTTCCACCAGAGCTGCTTTATAGCTGAACTGAACTCATTCCATAACTGATGAACTTTATACAGTCATTAAACTTGAACTGAATCAACACTGAACTGATTTCAACTGAATAATGACTATTGTACTGAATAATGTTCACTATTGTCTTTTTAGAGCTGCTTTACAGCAGAACTGAATCATCATTTTCCCGTTTTTCACTGTAAAGCTGCTTTGAAACGATCCGTGTTGTATAAAGTGCTATAGAAATAAATGTGACTTGACTTGACTCATACAGGTTTGGAATGACACAAGTGCGAGCAAATGACAGAATTTGCATTTTGGGGTGAACTATAATTTTAATAAAATGGGAGATGATGTGGATAAATCCTGCAGTCTCAAATACTGCAGCTTTTGATGAGACTTCATTACTTTCCCTGCAGATCCTTTTCATCAGCTCATTTAGTCTAAATGTTCTTCAAACAAATAAACGCCCCCATTGAAGTGAGGCAGACCTGCTGCAGTGCGTGTCTGATAAATGTAGGATGTGTGAGTGTGTGTGTGTGTGTGTGTACCCAGTAGGAGATGACAGTGACGCCACTTTTTAAAAAAATATAAATAGCTCCCTAAATACAGAGAGCTCTTAAGGTGGATTCTTTAAATGCCAAAGCCATTTAAGACGGAGAGACATGGCTGGTGTCATGATGTCACGTCCCCTTATGCTTATGTTCTGTGTCCCAGATATAGTAGTAGTCAAAACTGCAACAGTAAGTGTGCTAAAATTAGGGCTGTCAATTGAGCTTTAAATAAATTAATTACACTACTGTTAAACAGTTTGGGGTCAGTAAGATTTTTTTACTTTTTTTTTTTATAGAAGTCTCTTATGGTCGCCAAGACTGCATTTATTTGATAAAAAAATACAGTAAAAATGTTAATATTGTGAAATATTTTTACAATTTGAAATAACTGTTTTCTATTTGAATATTTAGTAAAATGTAATTTATTTCTGTGATCAAAGCTGAATTTTCAGCATCATTACTCCAGTCTTCAGTGTCACATGATCCTTCAGAAATCATTCTAATATGATGATTTGATGCTCAAGAAACATTTCTGATGATTATCAATGTTGAAAACAGTTTTTTTTAGGACAATTTAAAGAATATAAAGTTAACAAAAAGAACAGCTTCAATGTGAATTATAAATCTTTCGTAACATAATAAATGTCTTTACTGTCACTTTTGATCAATTGAATACATCCTTGCTGAATAAAAGTGAATTTTCTAAAAAAAAAAAAAAAATCTTACTAACCTCAAACTTCTTTTAATTAATCAGAATTAATTGCATGCATTGCTGAGAAAAACCTGCATATGAGAACAATTCCAAGACATTTTTTGTGGCAGAATTCAATATATTGTTTTATATATTATTTCCATAGTATATAGGCCAGAAATTCATTAACATATTATTTTAATTAATTTTAATGTGTTAAATTGACAGCTCTAGCTAAAATACATGTGACTGTGTCTATTCCTTCACCCAGCGCGTGGTGCTTTCGACCTTTTTCTGAATGAATCTATTCATGGATTCTGTAATTTTCCACAGCTTGTCTGAGAGAGAAAAGCGAGTCCCAAACTCACGGACGCAGATGGGCAGCTGTCCGGACCAGTTGTGGTCTTGCTGGCAGATTCGCACAGAGGAGCCGATGAGCCGGAAGCCGGAGACGCACTGGTACACTATGGTGTCTCTGTAGCCGAAGTTCTCCCCGATCACCTGACCATTGACAATCTGCTCGGGTAAACCACAGTGGCCGGCTGAAAGGACAGGAACGAGAAGAGAGAGTGATTAAAGTGAGAGGTCTGAGCAGCAGCTACATTACACTGTAAAATATTAACATCCAATGCTTTTAGAGAGACCAACTGCTTCAAGCAATTAAGTGTTTAGTGGAGTGTGTGTAAATTTAAAAAAGTGAGACCTTCAGTGGAGCAGAGAAAGAAACATGATTGAGGTCAAATGTAATTCAAGCACTTAGACGCTGTGTGTGAGTGTGTGTAGCGTTATACATACCATTCAAAAGCTTGGGGTCATTGAGATTTTTTTTTTTTTTTTTAGAAACTAATACTGTTATTCAGCAAGGACGCATTAAATTGCTGATCTTTTGAACTTTCTATTCATACAAGAATCCCAATTTTTTTTAATCAGTTTTAACAAAAATATAAAGTTGGCCTATATCACATTTTAATTTTTTTTTTCAAAGAATACAATAGTGAAAATAGTTTTTTTTACCAAAAAATTACCAAATTTACTGAAATTTACTAAAAATAAGTTGCTAAATGTATTATCAGGATAACGACTTGAGTGAAAAACTTGCATAATGAAAAGTAAAAAATTAACATGAATTTTATAATGTCTTGATATTTGGTATATCCATGCATGGAAATCAGGTATAAAATAAAATAAAATAAAATAAAATAAAATAAAATAAAATAAAATAAAATAAAATAAAATAAAATAAAATAAAATAAAATAAAATAAAATAAAATAAAATAAAATAAAATAAAATAAAATAAAATAAAATAAAATAAAATAAAATAAAATAAAATAAAATAAAATAAAATAAAATAAAAAAAAATAAAATAAAATAAAATAAAATAAAATAAAATAAAATAAAATAAAATAAAAAAAAATAAAAAAAAAAATGGATGAGCTGACTGAATAGTAATAAAAAAAATAATGTTTTTATTAATAAATGGATGAGTTGACAGGAGGGTTGTGAAGTGTTAACAGCTTTTTCTTCCCTGTTTAAAAAAACATTCCAAATGAATGGATGAAGTTGGAGGAAAGAATCAGAGTTATCCAGACAATGGTTTACTACTACACTTCCATTTACTGTATATTATGTCATGGAAAAGGACTTTACTAACAAAATGTGGAAAATAGTAACAATAAACAATGAGTAGGTGTACACAAACTTATGAATGATAGTACTACTAGAATCTAGGTTGATGACGATTCTGTCACACTTAACAAGGTTTAAAAATCAAGTTGAGCCACTGCCAGGCAAACATGCCTGAAACAGCAGATGTGAACATCAGTGAATGTACAGCACATTACCCAAGCAGCGCGTCTCTGTTCCACTCCACAGACCAGAAGATAGACACTCTCTCACTGTAGATCCCACCAGCATATACCCATTGTCACATGTAAATATGGCTGTGGCCCCAAAGGAGGTCTGGGTTCCAATTTTCTTGCCACTGGGAGGCGTGGCCAGATCCCCACAAGAGATGACTGAGAGGGAATGGAGAGGGTAAGACAAACAAAGACAATCTGGAAGGTTTAAACCTTCGACTAACAGAGCCAAACAGCTGGTGGATTGGAGATGAATGACACACTTACTTTGGCAGTGAGGTCTCTCGTTCCTCCAGCTCCACGCACCATTGGCTGTGCACTGAATGTGGGCGGGGCCTAGCCGGTAATAGCCAGGATCGCAGGTGAAGATGATTTTTGTTCTGTACTCATAATGCGAGCCGTTAACGATCCGCCACCTTCCGTGTTCCAGAGAGAAAGATCCGATACTTGGACAAACCACAACTGTGAAGAAAATACACAGAAACCAGTATTCAGAAACAAATGGCCACCCACAAATACTGTTGATATTTTATTATGGAATTGATTTCCATTCCAAAACTTACTATGCTGCCATTATCTGAATTGACATCAATTGTGTCTTAAAAGGCAACATTATTGTGGTGCTGAAATGGATTGTCTTAAAAAGGTTTTGGAATAGAGGCATTGTTTTGGAAGGGCAGATATAATTGGCTCATAAATACATTAATATTAAAGCTGAAGCAAAGAGGTTTCTCTTATTCACTCGGCGGCCATCTTGGTTATACGCCCGGCAGCTATTTTCTGTTTAGCTAACAGCAATACAAACACAGCTCCTGCTTGCTTGAATGGGGAAAGACTGAAATTTCCAAAGCTCTTTTTCTAAATGGTTTTAATAACACTTCAATGGTTTTAATGACTATTAATCTGACAACAATTATATAAAATTAGAAGATTCTTTAGGTGGGTTCAGTTAATGCACATCCTAGAGTTATCATATGCTATTAAAACGCTGTGTTCAAGTCCATCTCCTTCCTCTTGTACTGTCTCTGATTCTCTGCTTCTGCATCTCTGTGCGTGGCCTGTACCTGAGCAGCGAGGGACCTTGTTGTGGTTGCTCCAGGTGCCGTCAGGCTGGCACACAGCGCTGGTCAACTCTTTGGAGGACAGCCGGTAGCCGTCGTTGCAGAAGTAGGTCACACGTGTTCCCACAGAGTAGTCCATCGCAAGCACTCCTCCGTTCACAGGAGCCTTGGGCAGCCCACAGGAGACAGCTAATGGGTGTGGAAATCAGATAGACATAGGGAACGTTAGGTCATATGTTTCAAATATAATTATGACAAGATAATAAAAAAAACCTCTCAACATAGCTTATTACTCTATTAGAATATTTCACCATTAGAGCACTGAAAATTGGTTATTCGAGTGGCTGGTTTTACAAGAAGAAATTGGACATGTTTTTTTTAAATGGCTTTATGTAAGGTCAATACTAAGTTTATGAGTAAAAAACGTCACAATAATGCATAGATACACAAATTGACCAAATAGATGTGCATAATTGCTTCTTCTTTTTTTTTTTTTTTTTTTTTTACAGATGCATGAAATATATTTGTACCATATCGGTTATCAGCTAAGAGAGATTAGAGATTTAAAGGGGTGATGAACTGAGAAATCAAATTTTCCTTGAGCTTTTGACATATAAGAGGTCATCATACTATAAGAATATCCTGTAAGTTTCAGAACCTTGTTAGTCCAACAAAAGCTTTTATTGACACCAGGCACAGCGAACGACAGGTTTTTCAAAGTGGGGATCTATGACGTCAAAGGTTAGTTAACCCTAACCCTAACCCTAACCTAACCCTAACCTCCGCAGAAGAAGATCAACGCCTACTTCAACACTGCCTGTTTAGCCCGACCCACCGATTCACACATTACATGAAACTCATTATAATATGCAAAACTGTTATCCAGTTATAGCAGTGGGCGTTTACTTCCAAGTCTTCAGTGTGGCACGCCCATAAAAACCGAGCTAGGCTCAAAACCAGGGAAGAAAATAGCCTATTACTTACTCATTTTGATGTTTTTGAATGTAAAAACCAAGCGGACGTCATAAGTTGACCTCAGACAACAAATTTTTTTTTAAAAAGCCAGTTCATGACCCCTTTAAAAAAAATAATTAAGTATTGACTGATATTTAATTGTCTTAACCCCTTCCTTCTACCATAGCAAGTGTTGACAGAAATTGCCTGAAAAATTCCATGTATTGTTGACCGATAATTGAATTCAATTTATCTAACTAAGAATAATGGCTTAATAAGTGAATATACATATTCATTTAAGAGTATTAAGTATTGAACTTAAGTCTATAGACAAGACCAGGGTCTATTTTCTTTAAATCTTGATTTATACCCCTAAAAGGGCAACGTATCCCCTGAGATACATTTACAGACAGATTATGAAAAATGTAAATAATACATTCATAAAATGTCAACATAAATGTAATAAGCTACCGTTTAACAACAACCAAATATTGTAAATATGTGAAATACATAAACTTTTACCTAAAGATGATTAGATTTCCCACTACAGGTGACCATGTCGTTTTAAAATGCAAAGAACTAAGTCACCAGATCTAAATATTCACAGCAAACACCAAGAAATGAGACCTACGCTTTCACAGCCTCTCAAACGTTTATATACCCCAGGATACAAAAACCTTTTCAGGGTTTAGGAACCTAATAAACTTGTTAATTAAAAAAGGAGTTTTTGTGGTGTAAAACCGCATTGAAGTTCAGACACTTTCTAAGAGAGATCAATATTGTGTTAAAAGTATGCATGCAATGACAGATCATAAACAATGAAATAGCACTTAAAGAGTTGAACACTCTCCCACAATAACTACGCTTGTCATCAGTGTTGCAAACCAGCCAATGGAACAGTCCCATTTCACTTCTCCCTTATGCAAGCAACACAGGAACATATTATTTATCAACGCACAGTACTTTTAGATGACACTAAGTATGAATCATTGCTGTGCACAAGCCCTCAAGATTTAATGAGCAACAAAACCACTGGTACATTTGAGAAACAAATGGCTCGTTTCCACTGAGCGGTACGGTACAGTACACAATTATTTCCGTTTCATTTTTTTAAACATTTTTTTTTACATTTTTAGGCATTTGGCAGACGCTTTTATCCAAAGCGACTTACATTGTATTTCAAGGTACACATTTACATTCTTATCAGTTCTTGCTTTCCCTGGGAATTGAACCCATGACCTTGCCATTGCAAGCACCAACGCTCTACTGTTTGAGCTACAGGAAAGCCAACATTCCCACTGTCAAAAGTTGTGAATGGTACCAAAATGCCATACCGTACCGTACCGTACCGTACCACTTTTCCGGTACCCTTCCATTGGGGTACCGTACGGTACTTAAAGGGTGGAGCTAGACTCACTACAGAACCCTGATTGGTTCACATGCGCAAGCTACAAGGGGAATGACAACATAAGTTTTTCAGGCGAGAATGTAGTTGTTTAAAGCTCAAATAATGGTTTATTTATAAAGATTTATGAAAATTTGATCCAGTTTGTGAGATCCATTCCAGGCAATCACCGGGCACTCATGTACCCCGCCTGGAACAGCCTTTCCTCGGCTAGCCGTTATAACGTCTGCCGCTAACTGACGTCTCTGTAGTGGTTAAAAATGAGATATAATTTGTCTTGTGTATATCTAACGGGCGATCTTTGGTCTCGTGAATCTATAATTTGTTCCCTGGCCAATCGTTTTGGCTGAGGGCTGAGTGAAGTTTCATTGCTTTATTTAGGCTATTTAACTTTACCGTTGTAATGGTAGACTAGAGCGCTGACTTTGTATGTTTGACTGAATTGTTTGCTTTATTTCTTACTGTAGGCTATAGCTTCTTGTACCTTTTACTTATACTTTTATAATAGCTATTATTGATAAAACTGAAATTTAACAAAAAGAGACAGAGTTTTGTCATTTTTTATTTTATTACAGTGAGGATGATCAGAGTACAAATGCACATATTGCCTGGACCATATTAATATGTTTAATATTTAAAAAACAATTAACGAAAAGAGGCAGGGTTGTGTTTTATATTTAGTTTTGTTATAAATACACACAAAAAAAAAGATTCATTGAAATTAATAAAAAAAATTATCGTAAGTGGTTGCATTCAATTGATTTTATCTACATTTAAACAAATGCATTAAGTTGAACTAAAATTGATTAAGTTCAACTTAATGCATTTGTTTAAATGTAGATAAAATCAATTGAATGCAACCACTTACGATAATTTTTTTTATTAATTTCAACAAATAGGCTAACGTTATACATGCAGTGAATATAATCAATACGCGTTGCCTGAACCACATTTGTGTGGCTATAACGTTAAAGATTTCTTTAAATGAAAACGAAAAAAGGCAGAGTGGTGTTTTATAACATATTTCGTTTTATTGTTGCCTAAAATGTACATACAGAGATAACCGGAGTAACAGCGCGAGCTGAGTGATGCTTTCAAGAACGCTGCTGCGCCATTTGCAGAATTACCGGACTCGCGTTCTTAGGAGTCATTCTCCTGAGCCCGAACTTTGCGTACTTGGTATTGAGAAACGCCTAATGTCGGCGCTTGTCTTCTTGTGACAAACAGCCACACGGCGAGAAGCAAGAACAAGATCTACTGTATGTCTTCCATTGTTGTTTCCTATGTCACTTCCCAGCAAGCATTTTTGCGTTTAAAAGACGTCTAATAGCCGTCCAAACGTCTAGGCTAAAACAAGGCTGAATTTGGGCTTTCAGTAAAAATTTAATAGACGTCTAAACCATCGCCCAAGAATAGACTAGTCATCAATTAGACAGCAAAGAACTGAAATGAGTGAAGAAATGAAACCAAACACTTTGTAATCACTGTTGACTTCGCTTACATGATGGAATATCATACATCTCGCAAGTTATTCTGGCAAAAACGACATGTAACCAAATTCAAGGTTATTTTGGCTAGAAGTGTGTTACTCATAGCCGGACTATATCGGGTCTATAGACGGTGAAATGACGGCTATTGCTTGCTGGGTTTCTTCTTCGCATGAAAATGACGTGAATCGCTTCTTTCCGGCATAGGCTACATCACGCCTATCAAGTAAGGGTACTGTTGGCGGTGGAAACGCAAGCCGGATCAGGGTTTACCGTCCCGAATCGTACTGTACCGTACCGCTCGGTGGAAACGCCATAAGCAGTCAACAACGGCATTAGATGTCAAACTATCTCCTCCCAATAATCAAAGAGCACATATCAAGAACTGCTCAACAAGAGGGGTCTCTGACAGTGACGTGAGATGAACTCGTTGCACTACACAAAAGGCTGAAAGTGCCCAGAATGCTTTTTGAAGTTTACAGAGTCATTTAAGTGTCACTTGATGTTAGTGGCACTGGAGGCTGTGGCCCTTAGAGGGAGTTGGGGTCCATTCTGTCACATTAGTGCAGGAGGAAGGGCCCGCATGAATGCGCCGCCTCAGAAACCATTCATTCAGGCTCATCTACTCTACTGTGAAGCTGAGTCTGAGAGGATAGGTGGAGCGGGACGAACGACTCCGATGGATAAAGAGAGCTCTGAAGATCAGTCATTAATGTGACGGATCATGAATAAACAGTATCAGTGAGACAGTAATTACTGCGTCTCCATCACTGACCGTAAAAGCTTGTTTGAGAGGCATCAGGAAAATTACTGATCATATCTGCAAGCACTGAATTACTACCGGCTGACTTTAAAAAAGGTCTGTTGGGTGTTTAAGTAAATAAAATACTGGTGTTAAATGAATACCCCGGGTTTAATACAAGTTCAGCTCAATTGACAGCATTTGTGGCATAATGGTGATTAGCATAAAAATTAATTTTGATTCATCCCTCATTTTCTTAAAACAAAGTCACAGTGAGACACTTAAAATGAAAGAATCAGGCTAATCTGAAAACGGCTTCAATATTCACAAGACATACAAAACGTCAGTGTTTAAATAATTTTAGTGAGATAAAATATCCTTTTCTGTGCAAAGATACATTCAGTTTTACAACTTTATTGCCAACATAAATCCTAAAACTACTGTAAAAATTACAACAACAACAACAACAACAAAAAAGTGTTTCATTACATTAATATCTTCACATTTCTGCTTTTAAATCCCATTTACTTCATACACAGTAATTGTAAAGAAAAGGAGGGATGATTAAAAAATGATTTGTTTGTAGTAATTAATATTATGCCACAAATGCTGTTGATTCAGCTTAATTTTGTAATATTAAACCTGGAACCAGAATACTATCCCATCTCACAGCTTGACATGAAGGGGAGTGTTCAAGTGCGGTTTGAAAAGGGTCAGTGTTTTTGCGAATCAGTTTGGAGAAATTAGTGGCGCTAGTAAATAACATCAATGCAAAGGCTGGTTAAACAGCGAGAGTTCATAAGTATTGACCCTACAACATACTTGAGTTACCAGCTACTAAACCCAAAATGGACTTGCAAACGTACCCATTTGTTGGGTCTTACCCTGGCAAGCAGGAACCGGGGCGTCCCAGGCGTAGAAGCCGAAGGTGGTCTTTTTGCAAACGGCGGTGCTCTTTCCAATAAGCCGGTATCCCCGGTCGCAGGCCCAGCGGACCAGACTGTTCACGTGTCCTCCGGTCTGGCTGCTTATGGATCCATGGACGGGAGAGTCCGGGGTGCTGCAGTACAGAGCTGTTCAGACAGACAGACAGACAGATACCAGACCCCATCAGTTCCTCAATCACCACCCAGAGCTGAGCCCTGTGACATGGGCCGCATTCACTTACAAGCACATTTAAAAAAGATCTGTCTCTTAAAGAGGACTTATTATGCCCCTTTACAAAGTCTTCATTTTGTTTTTGGGCTCTACTAGAACAGGTTTTCATGCCTGAATGTTCAAAAACCACATTATTTTCCCCCATGTTCTCCATTGTTGCAGCTCTTCTCTTCCCAGTCTGTCAGTAACGCTCTGTTTAGTTCCTGTCTCTATGAAGCCCCTCCTTCTGTAAAGCACACTGTGCTCTGATTGGTCGGCTGGATCAGTGTGTTGTGATTGGTCAAGTGCTTCGAGCGCGTTTGGTAAATGTCCCGCCCCTTACCATAACAACCAGTTTCAACACACTACTAACTAACTCAACCAGGCCGCGCCCCTTTATTCTGCGCATTAATTATTTAAATGAGGAATATTATGACGTGTTTGTTCCTGGAAAAAACCTAAGACTACAATTAAGGTGTTTCAGGGAGTTCAGAAACTATGACACTGATATAGAGAATAACTCCCTTTGTGCTTTGAAACTTTGCAGAGCTTTTTCATGCTCAAACAGCAACATTACATGTAAAAAGCACAATAGGTCCTCTTTAAGGAAGCATTGTATTTTCTGCTATAATGACATACAGAACTGTAAAACTCCTATGCGCCTCATTCAACAGGCGTCAGCCTGGTGTTTTGAAGACATTTCGAGAGACATCCTGCAGATGAATATTTCATATTTGTGAAAAGGTCTCATTATCTGGGTTATTCCCCGTTTTGCCCACTGAAATTTAGCAATGGAATTTATATTACCAAAAATAATTCTGGAAAGGAAGAATTCTTTAGAAACTTCTGTTAAATATGGGCTTAAAGGTATGATGATTGAGCTCAAATTCTTTTCATGTTTTTTAAAAAACAGATACAGTGGCACCACAAATTATTTGAACACTTAAGCCACAATAAAAAAAATGCATGAATTTGATTGCATAACTGCACAAATGATTACCTTTTCTCAAAACTAACTTCAATTTTGTCAGCCACTTTTACATTTAACTCAAAAGTACCTGGTCCCAAGGCGCTTTTGGTGGATGCATTAAAAAACAGTATATTGTATCAGTATTTCAGTTGAAAACTCTTTTTGCTATGTTTATTTTTTTTAAATGGATTGATTTGTTTATCTAATATAATTAAATGCACACAAATGTGGCATAAGTGTATAAATACCTTTTGGGGTCACTGTATAAAAATGTTAAAAATATGCCCCCATTTATCAATACTCATGCTGTAAACAAATGCATTTGTACAGTAATCTAAACTATACATCTAAAATCTGAAAAAAGAGGACATTTTACAAAATCTGTTATTTAAAACAAAACAAACAACAACAACATGCATAATGAAATTAAGAACAATTTCTTTTAATATTTCAGATTTTTTTTGTTTATTATTTTAACCTCATTCACATATATTCATAAACAGTGCATTCAGAACGTATAAAAGTATTTCTTCTATTGTGTTGCAAGTCAAATTAAATGATTTTAAAACTTCCAACTTCTGCAGAAATAGTTCTCTAATATAAAATTTAAATAATTCATTAAAATGTATTTTAGCTAGATATCTGCATTTTATCATCTGACAGGATGATAAAATAAAATAAATCATAAGTAAAAAAATGAATAAATACTAAAAATAAAAAATAATAGCTATAAAAAGAACAGATGGATGGACCTAAATTGATGAAAATCTGCTTCAGCCACAGATCTGCATTTGAGGCTAAATCCATCCGGCAGGACAAATGAGCCAAAGGATGTGGCAAATACTACAAAGAAAAGGCTTGAAAGGAAGGTTAGAATTCTGGATCCCTATAGTGTGGATTACTCCGCAAATACTACAAAGGATACGTGTATCAAATGGTTAGAGCAGAGATAAAAATATTGTGTTTTAAAAATATGTTTTACAATCTGATGGTGTAACAGCATCAGAATGTGAGAAGATTCCAGGGAGTGAATACTTTCTGAAGGCACTGTAGTCATACACTCACTTTGAAACCAAACAGAAGCACATCAATAAGCATGTCAGTCAAACTCAGCGAGAGACCGTGACAGCAACAGAGAACTCCACTGACAGAAAGCAGCTTTCATAATGTTAGACTTGGTTTTACCCAAGTTTCACAAGAGACTGAGAGTGAATTCAAACCGATTCTCAGCCTTTGAACTGAAACAAAGTATTAACATGTCGATGTGGAAATTTTTATCTCCTATCAACGGAAATGAACAAGCCATTTATCGTTGATTTCACAAGCTGAAAACATCTGACAGGGTGGCTAAAGCCTGAAAAGCATTTAGAACGTGGGATGTCAATTTGCATTTCATCTCAGCTCAAAGTTGCACAACAAAACATCACTTCCTTCTGTACCTGCACCAGTCACAGATGTGTGAGGGGGATGTAGGTATGAGAGCTATTTATATCTCAAATGGGCAGGTTAGAGGAAGAGTAAGCATCTGACCTCCGCTCTCACAGGCACTTCATTGGGTTTAATTCACTCCAGGCTCGAGTTGAACGGAAGTTCAGCCCGGATGTGCAGGCGAACAACAGTTAAAACTGGGTTTAGGAAGTCCAACTGTGATGAAAACACAGCTGAGGTGAGCAGTGCTGACACCCTTGAGCAGAAACGGCCGAGTCTTTTGATGGAAAGTCAGTGTGGAGATATTGCTGAGAGAAAATATGAGAGCTAGGGAAGGAAAACGATTGCCTCGTGAGGTAGGGTAGATTTCATAACACTAAAATGTACACATGCAGTGCCACTGCAGTAATGTGATTTGCACATTACCGCTCAATAAAGTTCACAATAAAGCATTATTTGCCATATGACCAGGTGGAATTAATGGAGTTACAGAGACAGTCCCCTGGAGCAACCCGAGGTTAAGTGCCTTGCTCATGGGCACAATGGGGATTGCTCCAGGATCGCCTCGGGATCGGCCTTTGCTCAGTTTAAACCTTCTGGTTACCAGCCCAGATTACAGAATGAGTAGAGATGTTTCATTATTTTTCCCATATTGTTGCAGCTCCTCTCTTCCCAGTCTGTCAGTAACACTCTGTTTAGTTCCTGTCTCTATGAAGCCCCTCCTTCTGAAAAGCACAATGTGCTCTGATTGGTCGGCTGGATCAGTGTGTTGTGATTGATCAAGCGCTTCCAGCGTGTTTGGGAAATGTTTCAACACACTACTAACTAGGGCTGCACGATACTGGGAAAATATGCGATATGCGATAGTATTGCGATAACGATATTTCTTGCGATATAACATTTCCCTAGAGAAATGCTATTTTTATTAAGTTTTTTTTATTCATTTATATATGTAATGATCATACTAAAATAAACAGGTAGGCTAATAGATATTCTTCTGATCTTCAAAAGAATATCTCAGTTTTTTCATAAGGAGTTAACGTTACACATGCAACACTTTGATTAATGGTTGTCTGTGAGAATCTGTTATTGTTACTTGGCATTTCGTTAGCAGTTTTGGTAGATTTGGGCTTACACTTTCTGAACTCTCCATATAGCTCCCTGAGGTTGCGTTCCAGATGACTGTGGAGATTAGTTTCCTCTCGATGTGGCCAAAATTTTTCGCCACGACTTAGTGACACCGTCACTTATGTTCACTTATCACGTTTTTTGCGCTTGCAAATTCGTTATTTCAAATGCAGGCGCGCGGCAAGCACGCTCAAAATGGAAGCACATCCCGCCTATGCTGCGACGAGATGAGAACATCTCAACTTTTCAGAATTCCACACGCTCACGCAGGTCATGGTTGCATGGCAACGACAGACGCAAGCGCTTGTGGAAAGAAGGAGATAACGGCACGGACGCGCTTTCCATGCGTTTTTAGACGCGTAATATGAACGGCCCCTTACACAGTACCTGCATTTATGACACGTCTTCTCTATTGAAGCCAAAATATTGCCATATTTCAGACGTACAGTTCTTTTTAGGCACAGGTTCTTCGCTGTTGTCATTTTTCTCACTTGTCTCTACTCCCGCCATTCGTTTTTATTTTCCACTCTCTGCTCTGAGCCACTAGGTTCCCCTTTGGGCCCGATCTAGCCAATAGCATAATAGCACCTACTGGGGAGGCGGGTATAAAGATAGTAAGGCCCCATTTGATTGGTCGAATTTGGATAAACAACCTATGCATGCATGCATCACACAAATGCTTGGCACATAAAATAAATGCAATTTATCGCACCTCTCTGCAATACGGATATCGCATATACTATTATCGCGATAACAATCATTTTTCGATATATTGTGCAGCAACTAACTCAACCAGGCCCCGCCCCTTTATTCTGCATATGAATTATTCAAATGAGGAATATTGTGACGTGTTTGTTCCCGAAAGAAAACTCAAGACTACAATGGAGGCGTTTCAGGGAGTTCAGAAACACTGACACTGATATACAGAATAACTTCAGCTGGAACTTTGCAAACTTTTTTTTTTTCATGCTCAAACGGCAACATTACACACTAAAGAAAGCTGAACATGTACAAAAGCATCCTTTAATATGGATTTTTCATCTGCAACTTTTAACAATATACAGCTAAAAGTAACTAAAAGTATCGAGATGGTCAGATGTTCCTTTGAAGCACAAGATGCTTTTTGGATCATTCGCAAAGAGTTGTTCTTTTCCACGAGAGCGGTGCTTTGCTCATGTCTGCAAAACGTCTTTTCGTGGAAAAACCACAGAGACACAAGGGAAACCTGCTTTAAGTGACCACAGAAAGCCCTCACACTGTAGCTTTGCCTGTCCCATTCCTGTCCATTCCATTACATTTGAACACACACTCAAGCTTGAGGAACTGAAAGGTGAGGTGTTGTAAGAATATGTGTATTTGGAGTCCCCAGGTCTTTGGTTGACATCCACAACGGCGAGTGTTGTATTCACTTAACTACAGTGCACTATTGGGCCAATGGGTCTCTGCCCTTTCTTGTTCTGTCAGTATGATTTTTTTCCATGAGACTGTAAAGTGCAGAACCTAAATGGCAAAGGACATTTGTCAAACATATATGAGCTGAAGTAAAGTAGTGTGTACCGCTCTCCAGGGCCGAAAAAAACAACAAAATAAACCCATCAAAGTACCCGACAAACAAAGTTACTTCTACACAGAAATGTTAACACTGTACATGACACGTCCATCCATGAACACAGACACACGCACACCCACACACACACATATACGTGCACATGCATTCACACACATAAGATTCTGACTCATGGGTAGTTGACGCATAACATCTAATAACCTTTTTCCCCATCAATATGCAGATTTTAAGTTTATAACGATAATGAAATGTATATAAGTAAAAAAAAGGGTAAATAGTAAATAATAACAGATTGTGATTTATTTCTTTAAATGTTGTATTACATGTTATGAACATGAATTATTTCATGTTATGGCTGATAAATACTTAAAGCAATAAATATCAAAATTATATATATTTTGTCTAAATAAATACCGTTCAAAAGTTTGGGGTCGGTAAGAGTCTCTTCTGCTCACCAAAGCTGCATTTATTTGACCAAAAATACAGTAAAAACAGTAATATTGTGAAATATTATTACAATTTGAAATAGTTGTTTTCAATTTCATTTTATATTAAAAATGTAATTTATTCCTGTGATCAAATCTGAATTTTCAGCATCATTACTCCAGTCTTCAGTGTCACATGATCCTTCAGAAATCATTGTAATATGATGATTTGATGCTCAAGAAACATTTATGATGATTATCAACATTGTAAATCATTCTGCTGATAAATATTTTTGTGGAAACCTTGATAAAAAAAAAAAAAAAATCTGAATCCTTTAATAAATAAAAGTTAACAGAACAGTATCAATATGAAACATAAATCTTTTGTAACATTATAAATGTCTTTATTGTCACTTTAAATCAATTTAATGCATCCTTGCTGAATAAAAGTTCATTTAGTGACCCCAAACTTTTGAACGGTAGTGTACTAAAAACTTAATGAATTTAGTTAGGGATAATGAGTAAAAGGATATTTGTTTTGTGTTTTGCTAAATATTACATTAAACAGTGTTATTAAATCAATGGTGTCTTTAAAGTAAGGTAATTTAAATATAAAAATAGTGGAAATTATTCATTATTTTGCAGGACATCTACCTAAAAGTACTTCATGTCAACTACCCAAAGTACACATGCTCATTCAAATTCAAGACCAGAGACGGAAAACGTGCAAGCAATAAAGAGATTTAAATGGATACATACTTTGATACTCACCGACATAGCGGATGCGAAACCCCTTCTTATTGGTGCCGTGGTCAGCTGACCAGCGCAGGAGAAGCTGGTGGCCCGTGGTGGTGATGTTGAAGGGGGTCGGGAGGTCACCGCTCAATGTGGCCAGGGTCTGACTATGAATTGTGGGTCCTTCAAAAGAAAAAGAAGAGAAAGACAATTTGCAGGAGGACTGTTATATCCAATTATACCTGTCAAAACAGATGAAACTCATAAAAGTAGCTTGGTGGACCAAAATTTGAAAATACGTTTGGAAAATATCTTGAAAATAGGCAAAGCAGACAAAGTGTAGATAATAACAGCCTTGGCCACAAAGGGGGATTACTCTGTGAAAGGCATATACACACTTATTAGACTAATGCAAGTTCAAATTTCACCTTTCATATGTTGTATTTATATAAAAAAAATACATGAAATGCTACAAAAAGCAAATGCAACACTAACAGCCTAGTTTAAATAAGAAAAAAGTCTACCATCAAAGACTTCCAGAATGTCGTATTCCTTCTCAGTCTGGAAAAACTCAAAATACATGGTGATGTTGTAGCCCTTCTCCACGTTGATGCTCCACGAACACATCTGTAGGTTGGGGTAACTGTCTGGGTAGCCAGGGCTCAAAAGCACCCCAGATGAGTCGAATCGAACATCATGAGCGGGACATTGCACTGTGGGGGAAAAAACATTTTATTAGGTATTCATTTAGTATGTATCAATACGATGGGCATGTTTTATATGGTACTACTCGTGTTCATATGGGACTTAGTTCAAAACGGTTCAGTTCTATTCTATTCTAAACTGAAACTAACCATAACCCAAGTAGACAAAGATGAAAAGACATTGAGCAGCTCAGAGAAACTGAACTAGAATAGATAAGACAACACTAGACTCGACAAACCTACACTTGGCAAAAGCAAACCACTGAATTAAATAAAACTACATTAAACTAGATAACCCAAAAAAAGACTACATTTCACACCTAGACCTGACAAGACTAAACTAAACCAAACTACATTCGACTCAAAAAAACCTACACTAGATGAGACTGACCAAACTCGAGTAAACTAAAACTAACCTAACTCGACAAAACTGAAATCAGCTCAGAGAAATGTCAAGTGTTGTCTTATCTAGTTTCATTTAGTTTCTTTGAGCTGATTTCGGTTAGTTTAGTTTTTGTCTTGTCTAGGATTGTTGAGTCAAATGTAGTCTTGAATTATGTAGTTCAGTCTAGTTTTATTTAGTTTAGTCCAGTTTGGTTAGGCTAGTCTAGTCTAGTTCAGGTTTGTTGAGTTGAGTTCAAACCTAAACTAGACTATTAATCTAACCAAACTGGACTAAACTAAATAAAACTAGACTAACCTAGATAACACATGACAAGACTACATTTGACCCAACAATCCAAGAAAAAACTAATCTAACTGAAATCAGCTCAGAGAAACTAAACTAAATTAGATAAGAGAACACTTGACTCATCAAACCTAAACTAGACTAATAGCCTAACCAAACTAAACTAAACTAAATAAAACCAGACTAAACTAGATAACACATGACAAGACTACATTTGACCCAACAATCCAAGAAAAAACTAAACTAACTGAAATCAGCTCAGAGAAACTAAACTAAACTAGATAAGAGTAAAACCAAATAAAAAATAATAATAATATTTTAAAATAAACCAAACTGAATTAATCTAAGAAAAAACTGTGAAGACAAACCTAAACAAAACTAAACTACAACGCAAGCTACAGTAACCCAATGAAACTCAACAAAACTCGACTACACCAAGCTAAACTCCAACAATGAAGTAGTAAAACAATGAACCAAATTAGTGAATCCAATTTATCCTAGTTAAGCGATTACAATATTCACCAAATGAAATCAGGTCTGGTATATATTAATCTCAACAGTTCCTTAGATTTAACACAGTACCATATTTTGGTTACACTTTATATTACAGTACATGTACATACAGTGTACTTACCCAAGGAAGTACTGGTAATATAAGGTAACTACATGGGTTTAGGTTTAGGGTTAGTACCTAGTTATTACTCAGTTATTGTAATTGCTATAATAAGCACATAGTACTTTATGTACATGCGTGATTTGACTGTAAAATAAAGTGCTACCCATATTTCTTCAAAAACTGTAGGTGGTCATCGTCTGTCATCTAGCAAAAGACATTTTTCATCAAGTCAGCCTGAAATGTTACATACTCTGCAAAACACTTCATGAGCTCTTCTGCTCCGTGGCTCACTTTGTTTATTCCCCTCCGAAACTGCTTTAATGTGCATGACAAATGATTGAACTACCGTTTCCAGGCACTTTCCTGAATCTAAGCATAGGACACATTCTAACAAAGTGAGTGCTCTCTCGTGGGGATGCAGGGAGAAGGATGGAGCCATGAAAGATTAATGGCGGCAGCTGTTTGAGCCACTAAACTCCAAGAGTCGCATCACTCATCAACAGAGAACGTGAGGGAAGAAGCAGTGACAGGGAATGACTGAGCTCTTCATGGCCTATCAGCAATACCACCTATGATCACATTTTACCCTCCATTACATGTATGATGCTCGTTTGAGTGATTCGATCTTATAGTCTATCGTTCCCAGTATCCTGCCATTTACTCGTGGACGGAGGTTGGATGTTTCCATGGCAACATGCTTTAACACACTGAAACCTTTAACCCTGGTTCAGTGCTGCGTTCTGGTGTCTAAGAGACCAGGGCGCGAACTACGGGGGAGTTAATAAGACATGGGCTTCCCTGAAAACGTGATGTGTGAAATTTTGACAATGTGTAATTTTGATGTGCAATTTCAGTTTTGTGTAATGTGATCATCGTGGATTATTATGTGTACAATAGCAAAAGGTAAGGCATGTTATTCCCAATTATGTGTTGTGGCTGGGTTGTTACAGGTCTGCGTGACTCTCGATGTCTTAGGCAGCCTATTTATAGAGTATTTGTGGAAAACAAAGCAAAACAAGTGAGCTCCCCCAAAGGACACGGTATAGCTCGAACACTGTAAGAGACGATGCATTGGTGCACTAGGCACATAATCCTGGTTAACGGATATATATATATATATATATATATTAGTGCTGTCAACGTTAACGCGTTAACGCATGTGATTAATTTTTGTCTGGTTTAACGTGTTAAAATATTTAACGCAATTAACGCAGCATCCGTCTTTTCTGCCATCCGTTGGCTAGCTTACATTATATGATTACGCTCTTATTCATTTAAATGCTTTTAAACATTTCAAGCGCGGCAAAACAAAAGAGAATGCGCTGTCTGTGAATGTCCTTAGCCTATGTGACACACATACACACACACAATGCATAGACAGGGCGCCAGAATCCAGTTCTCTTTCGCGCTTGAACTAACAATAACAATAACAATCCCAAAATGTCAGTTTTGTCGATTATCCTCATAAGAGCAGACTTAAATGATTTATATAAAGTCTAAAATGAACAAAGAGTTGTGAGAGAATGAGGCATAGACAGTATATAAACGGTGAGATCCGCGTGTCTGTCTGCTCTTAAAGGGACAGCAGCAGCCAATAAAGCTTCCTGTCAGTTAAAGTTAAAGAACAAAGGGAACAGAGAAAATGACTCACTGCTCTTGACTAAATAACTTTTGTAGATTTAATAAGGATTAACTATTTAATTTATAGTTTATGCAGTGCAGACTGCATATAACTTTGATAACTTTATTAAATTTCTGTATATTTCCTAACTGTTAAGACAGGAAGGGCACGAGTAAATATGACATTTATTATGGGTTTATGTTAGCATTGTTTTAAGTTCACTTAAATTAAAAACTGTTATATTGTTGAAGCCTAATAAATGTGAAAAAAAAAAAAATCAGTAGCTGTATTAATATCAGTAATACTGGCCTTCATTCATAAAAAGATGCCATTAAACAAGTATTTAAAATATACTGTTTTTATGTTGTTTCTACATTCATTTGATTAACTGTGAAATTATTACATTATAAAATATATTAAAAACGTACAAAAACATTTATTTTTTTATTGCGATTAATTGCGATTAATCGCGATTAATCACAGAAAAAAATGTGTGATTAATCTAGTTAAAGTTTTTAATCGATTGACAGCACTAATATATATATATATATATATATATTATTATTTTTTTTTTTTTCATTTTTTTTTTTTTCTTTATTGCAGGAATACATACAGAAATTTCACAAAATACACATATCAACCAAAAACAAAACAAAAACAAAAAAAACAAAAACAAAAAAAAAGGTAGAAAGAAAAGAAAGACCTTATAATTTGAAATATATGTCCTTTGGTGGTGTTGAGTGTTTTAAGGTATCCAGTAATTTAACATCTGTGTCTTTATTCTTGAAGAGTATTCCCACCTTGGCAGGAGGGAGGGTTTCCGTCCATCTGAAGCCGTTCTCCAAGCCTGCACGTCAAAATCTCACTCCCCACCAGGCTGAATCCGGGGTGACAGCGATAGCGGATAATATCACCTGATATACAGAGAAAATGATCAAGCATCTGTTTAATTAGTTGGGACAGCGAACCTCCGTAGCTTTAATGGAGAAAGATGGCCGCGATTCGGCTGTGATGTATATAGTTTAACGCTAAACTTGAAGAGGTTGATAATTGAGCTGTAAAAACAGCAGCGTTTGCAGCCCTGTCTAATGAATTGCATGTATTGGCTTTGCATGACAACCCTTCCACCATCGCCTAACTAAAAATAATCATGCGTAAGCACCTGGGAAACATCACAGCTATGACACATCCAATGCGGGGAAGCTTTCCTGTGCTCTGCCAGTGTCTAGGCAACAGGGCAAGGTGAATCTCCTTTACAGTATTGGCCTAATTTCTCTGGCACCCATCAAATGCAGGCTTGATATTTCATGCAAACATGATTGTGCTATGAATGGGTACTATTTTAGTAGTCACTTTGGCACTGAGTGCATATGACAGTTGACTTCTGGAATGAGTCGAGGCTTCTGTAACTGGTGGATGTACGAATGCAAAGCACAACACATACTTGCAAGGAGCATAAATTGCATTATAGTAGATGTTTTATTAGTGCCCTATCCATTTCTTAATTGAAAAGTTCCCCGCAAAATGAAAATTCTGTCATCATTTTCCCTCATGTCATTCCAAACCCCTTTGACTTCTGTGCAACACAAACGTTTTTATTTTCTGTATAAAGAAAGCCAACGGGAAATTCAGAACTATAGTATAGAGATAAAACACTGAGACATTTTTCAAATGGATTATTTGGTGCTCTGCTGAGGAAAGAAAGTCACACAGGTTTGGAAAAACATTTTTGGGGGAACAAACCCTTATGTGAATGATGACAGATAGCTTTCTCCAGGTATTAAAGACAATCAAACAGTCAGAGAAAAGGTATTAAAGGGTAACTTTCGCCAAAATTTTACCTAGGCTCTTTTTGTTAATCTACCCGAGTCAAACTTTCGTGTAAATGGATAATTAGAATGGAAACGCCACTTTTAAGATTGACTGTATTTTCGTTTTAGGTCAGAATGCCTTTTGAATTGGAGTGCATGGGGCACTTCTATGATAGCATCAAAACGCTATTTTTAAAACACTAAGAAGGCTCGACACAACATGAAACTTTGCTGGAAGTATCACCAGGGGCTCTACACATGAACTTGAGCATTGAGAACATTGTTTGTGTACACAGAGTTTACTAAAAAGAAAGATTTTGTACGACTCACTTTATCAGTTAGTGTTTCCGGTGGATGGAATTTTGTCAGTCAAAAATAGTCGATCTCCGAATGCAACGTAATGAACTTACAGTACTCCATATGAGGAAATGTCATGAAATTGTAATTTCAATGAAAAGCATGATAACTTAGATAAAAAATTGTCAGTGAATTTATATGGAAACAAGCTTCAGGAGTTTTCTATCTTTACTCTCCTCATGTTACGTTGCATTCGGAGATCGACTACTTTTGACTGACAAAATTCCAGCCACCGGAAACACAAACTGATAAAGTGAGTCGTACAAAATCTTTCTTTTTAGTAAAATCTGTGTACTCAAACAATGTTCTCAGTGCTGGAGTTCATGTGTAGAGCCCCTGGTGATACTTCGAGCAAAGTTTTATGTTGTGTCGAGCCTTCTTAGTGTTTTAAAAATAGTGATTTTGGTTCATTCCCATTCAAAATGCAATTTGACCTAAAACGAAAATACGGTCAATCTTAAAAGTGGCGTTTCCATTCTAATTATGCTTTTACACGAAAGTTTGACTTGGGTAGATTAACAAAAAGGGCCTAGGTTCAATTTTGGCAAGAGTTACCCTTTAAAGTATCAAGTATTTTGGGCCAGTGCAAACCCTCTGTTGGTGTTAAAAAAATACTTTCAGGATTTACTAAAAACACGCAGTGAAAAATTAGCACTGAAAAGGCATGGACACAGTTATTTTTGCAGCTGAACTTATTGCATATGCATTTGTAGGAGTTTCCCTTTAAGGTGCCAAATTTGTGGGAGGAGAGTATTTAAATGCATCACGCAAGGTCATTTACTAAGGTTTGTGCTTACACAAACAGTAAATTTAATGCTGTTTGTGCCCTAATTTACTGTCCAAAAAAAGCAAGTCTTAAACCAGACGCTGATTTGCGCTGCTCTTGGTAGATTGTGTTGGTCATTATAGAAATGATCCGGTTGCGTGTCGTCAGTAGATCACGTGCAGAACTTTCCCATCTTCGTAAATCTGTAAATCTGGCCCTTATACTCTTCAGGAGCATATATACAAAACAGGATAGGAGAATATATTTTTGAATTGAAAAAATTATCTTTTAAATAAATCTGGTATACTGGACCTCAAACCAACCCTTCAGAATCAGAACCAGTTTTATTAACAAAAGCAGTGTTGTGTGTTCATACCTATCTCTAACTCATTATCCTCCATCAGGATATCTGCGTTGGAAACCTCTGGTGGAGGCTGGCAGACTCGTAACTGGTACGCTGCAAAACAAGAGGAGGAAAGATGTGGTTACAAAGATTTGTTCGATTTTTAGAGATTCAAAACGGTAATAAAAAAGCTTTAAGAAGGAACAAACAGTTTTATTTAGCATTTATATATTATTAATCTCATCTGTACTAATTTATCTCTAAAAGTTCTCCCTTCCCCACCCTATAGCCCATCTTAGAATAGTTTCAATTCACATACTTATGTGTTTATATGTGTGGTAATTTACCATTGTTCTGCAAATTTTAGTTTGCAAAATCCATTCATTCAAAAAGAGTCCATGCGATTGGGAATTTTGCAGATTTGGCAACGAGTTCAAGCTGCTCACGCAGATTCACTGCGCTAACTACCAAAGTGATTTCTGTGTGAAGTGTGCTTCCTACATCGCTACATCATTGACATTAGACAACATTTGCACCTTATGTCTGTAAATATTTGCGTGGACGACTTTGCAGACCAGTTGTGAACCTGATAGGTGGGCATTATCACATGACAGAGTCAGGCATCCCACCTTTATATGCATATCCCGAAAATCGAGCGAGCGAGTGAGAGAGGAAGTCTGTGTTCAGATGGAAGATGCGTTTTCAATGAACCGATTACAAGTGATCAGCAAAGATGCATTACCGTTACACCTGGGATTATCATGCGTTTCAAATGCGTCTTCTGTGACCACTTGTGTTTGGATTTTGTGGCTTTTTTCCATCACACTCTACATCACTTGCACTTTTGTCGCACGAAGAGCCTACTATTGAATGAATAAACCTGTGTTAGACGGCTTACACAAATGAATATAATAGCATATAATATATGGGGGGAATGAGTTTTTGCAGGGTGGGATGTCTGCAGAGAAATGAGCCAATCACAGCGACATGTAACTTCATGAGACTTTTCTTACTTTGTTTAGCCAATATTCCCACCATATTGATGGAAAGCAAAGTAGACGCTGAACCTCTCAAAAACTTTACCCACTGGCATCGTTTTTGAACAGACTAATATTGACGTACACACTATTCAATGTCATATTTCATAATACTTCCAGGTTTATTTTGGTACAGCCCATTATTTTCTCATTCAAATTTTCCTCTGAAAAAACGCCCCTGGCGCAGTGTGACGTTCAGCACAGTTGCGTTGGCATCCAGTCAGTACTAATGACAGAGGAGCCTGCCGTGACAAATAATGATGTGATTAAGTAGGGTGACACTGAGGGGCATGGAAGGGTGACTATCACTGCGCTACGGGTCGCTCCGCGACGCTAACACAGAGCCTTATCAATCGCTGGCATCTCTGACAGCGGATCCACGCCCAAGCAAAGTGAGCGTGTCACAGTCGTTGAAATCGCCAAGAACAAAATGACTCGCATAATGAGCAAATCACTTAAGAGGAGAAGGAATTAACCACATTTATCCAGACACGGATTGCATGAGTAATGCATTTGTTGTGTGAATGCAACAGCGCTGCGACCCATTCCTGTGCAATGCATAGATAGCCGTGAGGGTTGATGATAATTACCGAGTAGCTTTGCACCGAGTTAATTACTCTCGTGTTAATGAAAACCGCGAACGCAACAGGACCTCAAAGTTCGACACAAAGCCATAACTGTCAAGACTTCAGATTGATTAAGATGGATATCAGGAGCTCTTGGCTTTGAGGAAGGAGCGAGTGGAGGCGGAAGACGCTGGCTTTGTCTTCTCCAGCCAAGCTGAGGTTGGAAACACACTAATTAACTATTGAAGCCCACTTAGCATGTGGCCCATCTCAGCTTGCTTCCTAACGGGTTTCCTGTTGTGTTTTGGGGTAAGTGGCCAAAGTGGAACGGGAACAAAAGGGGCAGCCCGGACGCCTTGATCAGGAGCCATGTGGCTCAAGTCACTGTACTTCTATAGAAGAGGCTTTTCAAGTGGGTGTAAAAAAGAAGGAAAAACAGTGGGTTGTGATTTAAACACACACACACAAACAAAATGAGCAATTACAAACCTCCTGGCTTTTTTTTTGTCCAGTGTTTTTCTTTGATGACTCAGGGACCAGGGAAGGCGGATGTGGATAGTATATGTGTGTGTGTGTGTGTGTGTGTATTTCTGAGAGCCATTAGAACGAGACTTTGGAATCAAGTCTTTAAAATGGGCTGCTTGGCACTTCTCTAACTCAGAGATGCCTCTTTGATGCCCTTGGTGTCTGGGCTGAATATTGAGTAAAGCCCCACTAATAAACCTGAGTGAATTTGGAGGGCATGATCTCTGCATTTGAGAGCCCATTTCGAGCTCATAATCATATTCCATAGATTCCTGTCTAAGCTGCTTTGGCTAGATTGGCTTTAAAACACTGGAGGATGCGACATCAGAGAGCAGATTGGCAGACCCGACAGAGTCCTATTATGATTAGATAACATACTAAATACTAGATGAATATTTCAGTTTAATGGATGGTAATTTCTTACTAATTCATATCAAAGCAGTTGGTGGAAATAAAGTTGTCTTTCAGGCTCGGTGTCCCATTTACTCAGAATCAAATAGAATCAAAGCTAAACTCATTATGATGGAACGGGGTATTCCCAGGGCAAATCTGAGTAAATATAGACAATCCTTTCCCTTTGTTATGCATTCGCATCACAGTCTAAAATATCTGCAGATGGAAAATTAGTCATCTACAATTCAATCCACGAAAGACGGGCGAAGAAACTGAACTCACTGAGTGATAAAACAATATGGTCTGGAGCATAAAATCAAGTTTTTTACTTCAACATACAACATTAAATATGTATGAAGTGTTAAAAGAACAACTCAATCATAATTCTGACATCATTTACTCACCCTCATGTCTTTCTAAACCTTGGTGGAACAAAAAAAGGTGTTATTTAAAATTTCATATGATTGTTTCAGGACACTATGGGCCCTATTTTGACGATCTGAAACGCAAGTATCAAACATGAAACACAAGTAACTTTGTGGGTGGATCTCGGGCGCTGTTGCTATTATACCGGCGGGATAAATGACTAAATCAAATCTAAAATGTGTTGGTCTGAAGTAGCTACATTACTCATAGGTGTGGTTTGGGCGTAATGTGAAATAAACCAATCAGAGCGTCATCTCACATTCCCTTTAAAAGCAGGCGTGCTTGTTCCATGGCGGATTGCTATTATAATGGCGGATTTGCCAGACGCACGCCAGGAGCGGTTCACAGCCGAGGAGACCGACGTTCTCGTCAGGGCCGTAAAACACAGAGAAGTGACATTGTATGGGGATGGAGAAACACACCCAAATTAGCTTCGGTCAAACAGGCGTATAATAATTTGGGTAAATGTGTAAGCTAGATTTATGACTATTTTTTCACATCTTCATGGACACAACAATGATTTCCCTCATGGGGAATATTTTCCTTGTAATTATGTATGGTTTCAAAAATGTGAACTGCTGTGTCTGTGTAGATGAGAGAATCAAAGTGTATGCGCATTGTGCACACGCTACATTATGGCCAAGCATGCGCCCTTAAAATAGCATCTGAATAACGCGCCACTGACTTTAGACTAGGTTTTTCCTGGTCTGTGGCGGAATTGTTTTCTGAAACTGCAAAATAGCACCAGGGAACGTTTGCCCCGGAACACGCCTCCTCTTTTCGCTGAACCGCCGCCGGGAGCGCAAGTTCATTCCCTAATTTACCGACGTGCGTCTGTGGAGGGAAAAGTGCAAAATAGGAATGATACATGCGTTGGTGTACAAAGTCAATTGCGCTGGGTGCAAGATAGGGCCCTATATGTTTAAGTCACATGGACAACAACATATATTATTATATTTTTATGATGTTATTTTTTATGACTGTGCCTGGTCCCCATCCATTTTCGTTGTATGGAAGAGAGCGTTTTCAAAAACTTGTATTTTGTGTTCCACAGAAAAAAGAAAGTAATTCAAGATTGGAACAACAGAGTGAGTATATAAAATTATTTAAATTTTTAGGTGAACTCTCCCTTCAGTAAGGGCTTTATGGAAACCTAATATGCTAATAAGACTAATCAGAGAACCATACATAACATTGTGATTGTTGGTGTGACTCGCAGTCGTTTTCCCTCAATACGTCTCAGAGTCATTAACCCCCGAGTGAAAGCTGACAAGGGCCGAGGATCAATATGAAAGCATGTAACAAACTATAAATACTAGTCAGCAGCCCGAGGTCAATATGATCAGTGTAAACGTAAGCCACTTTATTTGCCTGCTGGGGATTGAAATGACACAGTATTGCCAGATAATCATTAAAACAGAATGCACGAGTTTGCAGATCATCTCAGGTTCCCAAAAAGTATCTTAAATCATTCAATATCTCACACAGGCAAATGATATAGGGCTTAAACAGTTTAAATTAAACTTGGTCGGTGAGGAGTTGGATTCGATAAACTGGTAAAACATGTCTATGAATGGAGCCTGACATGTGGCGTTATTATCATTAACTAAAATTAAAGACATTTCTGTTAACTGAAATAAAATAAAATATTAAGGTTACTTGAGAAAAGTAAACTAAACGAAAATTAGAAATGTTGCCTTAATTGGCAATAAACTGAAATAAGTTTAAGTTGAAGCACTAAAATTATTAACTGGAAATTTAAATAAATTGTCATACCTGTTTTAGTTTAGTTTTCACTCTGTTTGATTGTTTCCCGTTTTCCCTAGTGAGTTTCCCTGGCTGTTAATTAGTTCTTATGTATCGGACGTAGGCCAGTAAGTGTGTAAACCTCATTCCCCTGATCTCCCATATCAAATCCCGCTCGGAGTGGGTCAAGTAGGACCGGTTACACTTACAATACACACCTGTTTCTGTTCTACTCATTATCTCCCTGCTTTATATACCCATAGTTTCTTCAATTTCTTTGTCCAGTATTGTTTGTGTTAAGGGTAGTTGTTATTCTGATACTCCTGCGTGTTTACATTGCTTATTAAAAGACTCTTTTATTTAACTTTAATTTTGTGTGTGTTCATCCACATGACAACAATATATAATATGTGACCCTGGACCACAAAACCAGTCACAAGTCGCACGGGTATATTTGTGGCAATAGCCAACAAAACACTGTATGGGTCAAAATTGTAGATTTTTCTTTTATACCAAAAATCATTAGGATAATAAGTATTTCATTAGGATAAATTTCCTACCTTAAATATATCAAAAATGATGAAAATTTTAAATATGAAATATATAAAAAATTTGTGAGTGGATGCAGCACAATCGCCAACAGAAATTAACAACTTTAAAGGTGACTTTCTCAATATTTAGATTTTTTTGCACCCTCAGATTCCAGATTTTCAAATAGTTCAATCTCGGCCAAATATTGTCATACCCTAACAACCCATACATTAATGGAAAGCTTATTCAGCTTTCAGATTCTGTATAAATCTCAATTTAAAAAAAAAAATTACCCATAAGACTGGTTTTGTTAATATGCTATATACATATACTATAATACCAAATATTATATCCTATAATATTATAAACTATAATAACACTAAAATAAAAATAACACTGGTGTGGAGCGTCTCACCATGATAACTGAGCACAAAGAAACCACTTCCACTGAAGTCACTGTGGAACTTGATGAGGATCTGGTTGGATGTGCTGTAGACAGACTCCAGGGCTGTGTTCCCACTGAACTGACCGATCTGGGGCGAACTCTGGTCTGGACCATCCCTGCAAAACACACAAATCAACATTTATCCACAGCTACATCCAATTAGAAAGGCCCACGTCAGCTGATGTACTGGATTTAGAAGCAAAGCACTGTATTTATAAATTTTTTTTGCACAAAACCTACATGCAATCTAGTTTAATTCGGCACTAAAGCAGCCTGAGGATTTAAATTAAGTCATTGTCACTCCTTTTAGTGCAAACACACTTCCTTTCAAGGAAAATGAAGCTCATTATACATTCCGCCTTGTTTCACCTGGTGCAGTTAACGTTGCACTATTACTGTGGGTGGTAAACTGAATTTGTTTAAAAGATTTTCTGTTTGGCAGGAGTATTTCATTAAATTATGACAAAATGATGGGAAGAAAAAAGCTTTATAAGTGGGCATAAAGTCAAGCATACTTTTGGCATTTAAATTAGGGTCCTAAAACAACACAAACAAATTCTTTGTGTGTGTGTGTGTGTGTGTGTCCTGAAACAGCCAGTAAAGAATCTGCAGTTACACATAAACTTAATAAATGAAACATTTTAAGACTCAACTCCACTCTCTCTCAAAGTACTTTATAAATGTGACTTTAACCTAGTGGCCCAGCAAAAATAATGACTCTGCAATTACACTGAGAGCAAATAAACTATGTGCTTCATACTTTAAGACTGATCTCTGCTGCAGTACATCGCTGAGCGCTGCTTTTATGAACCATATTGTCTAAAATGGGACTTTAATCTAGACAGCAATATATCCCCTATTATTGACTGCAAGAAAAAGCAAGAAGTGCATCTCCAAAGCAGGCAGTCATTTCTCTGTGTCGAGTAGTTTATTAAGCTCTATTCCTGCCATATCTGCGGTTGTCTTTACATTAGGCCAGCCCAGCAGAAATGCATAAAGTCTTTGTTCTGTACATGAACAATAGAGCTGGACTAATGAACCAGAAGACACCGTTTTATCTAGGTCACCTATGATGCATGAGATGGTCACTAGGAGCAGCTCACTGAGGAGCCGATGGAGAAATACGGGTTCGTTCACGAGTTTTAGTAGAGCATGAAGTCACGCAGCTTTCGGGAAAGACTGAAGCAACATGCAACAGAAATGCAAACTCAATTCCAGATCACACAGAGTAAAAAAAATAATAAAGAAAATCCGAAATAAAAAGCAGCAATAATGTAACTTCTATCTGTGGTGATAATGCATTATTTAAAACAACTGGTTTATTACGCAGAATCCATTAATAAATAAAAGTACCCTCTGGAATTTTTCTCAAACAAGAGGGAACTCTGATATGAAATGTGAACAGATGACATTAATTACTGGATTCATCCTGGGCTTCTCTTTAAATGCATTATTCCATCTCCCCACAACTGGGTGTCACAACGATGTGAAGGACAATTAGTCAAAAGTCTCAGCTCTTCCAAACAACTAACTGACCTAAAGCGACTCTGTGAGGACACACACTCCTGCTATAGCCTGCAGTTATCTGTGACTACATCTCTCAGAAATATATCAATAAGTTATACACCAATAACTTCAAAATTAGCTTTGATTCAGAGGCTTGGAAGACGTACTTGGGGACTTTCTCCTCAAAGAACTTTAAGTATAAAATCTGTATTGTTGTTTATTTGTTCCTTATATTATCCCTGCTAAACCTCTAGAGATATTTCTTCTTGTTTGAAGACACACTCCCTTTGGAGTCTGAAACACCAAAGCAAATGGGCTTAATTTCTGTGAGGAGACCAAAACCAGTATAGAAAGCCAATAAAATGGAGTATGCCTAATTAGCAAAACTTCTTCCTGAAAGGTTGAAGAGACAAAGCTCAGAAGGGAAATTATGCACAAAAGCGACAAAAAGTAATTTATGCCGACAAACTAAACATACGACAACTTCTGAGCAAGATAATTAAGGTGAATTTAAGAAGTTTACATTTTTCTTACATAAAATATGCTTTAAAAAAAATTTATTTGCTGATGACCTTGAGTCTGACAATAAAGTTTAACTGAATTGAACTTATATATAAAAAAATATATTTTAGACGCATGCACTATTGGTAAATAGAGGTAATCTATTTTTATCTACATTGAAATATTAAAGCAGTATCTAAATATAGATGTAAATTTAGCTACTATGCAATTTGGTCTCAACCAAACCCGGACAAAGTCAAGCAAAAAGAAGTTAAGTTTCCATTTTAGTAACAAGACACCACATTAGGGAACGCAGAAGCAAAACTGAATTTGATCCGTGCAACTGAATCTGAACTGTGCAAAGGCAATTTACATAACCTCTTTTCAAATGGAGATATACTGTGATGCTTAACCAAGCAAATGTGGTGGCAGCTAGTCCTAAAATAGAGATTTAAGGGATGATTTCCTTCCACGGCTACAAGCAAGAGTGCTTTGGGGCTTCTTAGAGGACCGCAGGCTGTTTCACACCCGAGAACGAGTGTCTTACGTTCAAGGACGTTTGGAGTGTCACAAAAGGCCCTCATTCATCTGCATATGCAGTCCCATCTACTCAAGCGTTATTATTATTGATCATATACTGATGAATATTAACTGATTCCAAATAAGCTCATCATCACATAAGAGATTTTTATGAGAGTTTACCAGACAGTGATGTAGTCATAGATGGGTTCAGTGCTGAGGACGGTGAAGTTGATATAGATGCCGTTTCCAGGTGGCACCCGGACACTCCATACACAGTCCTGGAAATTGGGATATTCAGCTGGGTGACCGGGAGAGAAGATGGTGCCGTTCATGGAGGTGATGTTTCCACCACATAGAGCTTTTGGGGAGACCGAAAACAAAGTAATGCTATCACCATACATTTTGGGCATAGACAGAACATGTGACCTTGGATCACAAAACCAGTCACGAGTCGCACGGGTATATTTGTGGCAATAGCCAACAATACATTGTATGGGTCAAAATGATCGATTTTTCTTTTATGGCAAAAATCATTAGGATATTAAGTAAAGATCATGTTCCATGAAGATATTTTGTACATTTCCTACCATAAATATATAAAACATTTATTTATGTGAGTGAATGCAGCACAATCGCCAACATAAATGGAAAAATTTAAAGACGATTTTCTCAAAGTTTTGATTTTTTTGCACCCTCAGATTCCAGATTTTCAATAGTTGTATCTCGACCAAATATTGTCCTAACAAACCATACATCAATGGAAAGCTTATTTATTCAGCTTTCAGATGATGTATAAATCTCAATTTTAAAAAAATGACCCATGAGACTGGTTTTGTGGTCCAGGGTCACAAATGTGCACTAAGAATTTGTCACTTATTTGCACAGAAAATAATGAAAAGTACTTGATGTATACAAGATATTAGACATAAATCTGTGGCCTAGAAAAAGTGGTTTTATATCATTCAGTTCCAATCTATGCCAATAGGTGTCAGTAAACAGTTCAAGGCTGCTTCATTTAGAAAATGAACAGGAGCTGGAGAAACAAGAACAAAATGACCTCGTGCATCTTTAAAGCTCATCTCGCTCTGCTATAGCATCACCTCATTGCGCTCTGGGAAATAATGTTGACCAGTGAGCCATTGAGAATTTGTTCTCACCATAAAGACGCACGGCACTGTTTAACATCACACATTATGTAGTAATATTGTTGTGATAAGGCAATAAATCACACCCGTGGGCTTGCGTATAAAGCCATCAGCAGTAAGCGACTGATGACACTTTCATTATAACTTACAGTGAGCAGTTGCATGGATGAAACACTGAGGTCATTCAATTTCAATACCGAATTAAGGAGGAGTATGAGGATTTTATATTGAGGAGAGTAAAACGCACCTTCACAGCGTGGTATAGGGTTGTTCCAGTTCCTGCTGATTCCATGGAGGCACGTTAGAGAGGTTTCGCCGATGAGCGAGTAACCGGGTAAACACTCGAAAGACACCGTCATTCCCACGCTAAAGTCACTGCCTATCACGATACCATTCCTGAAAGGTCGGGGGTCAGGACAGCTCTGCAGCTGATAGGCTGAAGAAAAGAAACAAGGACATATTCACAAGTGAGGAGGATGAATGCAAAAGGCTAAACTGGATAAAAATGGCCTATTATGCTTTTTTACATCTTTAACATTCTTTAGTTTGTAATGTTGCTGTTTGAGCATGAAAAAGCTCTGCAAAGTTTCTCTGTATCAATGTCATTGTTTCTGAACTCTCTGAAAAGCCTCCATTTCTTCCGGGAACGAACACGTCACAATATTCCTCATTTAAATAATTCAAACACAGAATAAAGGGGCGGGGCCTGGTTGAGTTCGTTAGTAGTGTGTTGAAACTGGTGGTTATGGTAAGGAGCGGGACATTTTCCAAACACTCTTGAAGCAGTTGACCAATCAGAGCACATTGTGCTTTTCAGAAGGAGGGGCTTCATAGAGACAGGAACTAAACAGAGCGTTACTGACAGACTGGGAAGAGAGGAGCTGCAACAATGTCAAATATTGGAAAAATCAAACCTATTCTACTAGAGCCCAAAATCAACACTGTAAAAAAGCATAATATAAGTCTTACCTTGGTATGTAATGTGAAATCCAGGTTTATTCTGGGAATAGTCACTGTGGAAGAAGAAGCTTGTTTCATGGGTTGTGCTGAAGAGCGACTCAGGAACCTGCGGCCCACTGAACCTGTCAATCACTATACCGGTCTCACTAGGTCCGCTTCGGATCTCCAGGTAGTCGTGGATTGCCTCGGTGGAGAAGTTCAGGAACTGAACGTGAATTCCTTAAACAACATGTCGACCACAATTAGTGATACTGATAAAAGGTAGCGAGTCACACGATTCTGTAGCTCATTCGTTCTCATTCGTGCACAGTTTAATGGCATGCATGTACCGAAGCCAGTGGGAAGGGTGACCGTCCAGGTGCAATCCAGACCACTTGGGTAGTTGCCAGGAAAACCAGGGCTCAGAATCACTCCGCTAACCTCTGTCATGGCTCCGCCACACTGAGCTGTGAATATACAGATGAAGATTCACTTTATGCGCTGCCAAAATGTAATGTGTTGTACTGTCATGCAATCCTTATTCATTTCTATCTCTACTGCATCACTGAATGATTACAGCACAAAAAAAGTCACATTAGTCAAACACCGTTGGCAGTTTTGAATTAAACCAATCTTTAACCCCTAAAGAAACGAACAGTTCAGTTTGACAAATATGACACAAATATGACACATTGATGTATCTTAAAATTTGAAAATTTGGAAACATTTTCAATTCAGGTTCAATTTGTTAACATTGATTAGTGTTTAATATCATTAACTATAAATCATTTTTTTAAATTTTTTTTATTCATTACTGGGATTTGTTTCATTTTAATGTATAAATGGACTTTTGATTAACGTTAATTCATGTTTATTTATGATATATATTAATATTAACTTTAATTAAATCAAATTAATTATAATTAAACAAATTTAAATTGTGCATATTTCAAATGCTAGAATTATTCTGCTTTTAGTCTCTTAAATGCTGCATAAAACAACACTTTGGGTCACAACACTTTTTTTGTTTCATGGTAGAACTAGATAATCTCAGATGTAAATGTGCTAATGTGTTTTGTGAATGCAGAATGCTTCATTTTTACTTAATTTGATCCCTTTCGGGTAATTTTGCATGCAAATACATCCAGCTGTCATGATATGGAATGAAGATACAGGAAACTGAGTGCAACTGAGGTCATGTGATCCACTACTAGTTGACACTACTAGTCAACATGAAGAACAAGTAGTCGTTTAACCCAAGCAGTGATGCATCATAATTATACATGAGCATATATAAGTGCAAAGAGCTCTTGTGTACATTGTGCATGTGATCACACTTGGCCAGTAAAACTTCTTGAATCTGAATTACAGAAAATGGGCCTCACACTGTTAAATGACTGTATCAGACTAAACAGAAATAAAAGCAATAAACACGCACTGGTATACAGAGAAATTCTCATTTGCTTGGCACAAAAACAAAAGCTATTGTCTAAGAGGCATGAGGCGTGGGGATTTAAGTGGTGATTCCAACAGTAATATGAAGATCACAGCTGATAGTCTTTGATGCAAGGTCTAGTTTTGGCACAGGAGAGGCTGGACAATGTTACTGCATATATCAGTGGTAGAAAATGCCTTCAAACTTATTTTAAACAGGAAGCAAGGGGAATTGGGCAGGTCGAGGGACAGCCAACTCAAACATGAGCCAAAGCAATATAAAAGATAAACAAGGTGCTCTTCATCAGAGATGGACTGATCTGAGGAAAAAGACAAACTTGGTGTCATATAAAACATGCTGGCCACACAGGGTGTGCTAGAAACAGAAGGCTTGATGCAGTGAAAGGCTAAGAGGTGTCTGGCACATCAGCTTGGCAGTCAAAGGGAATCTTCACGTTGCGTTCCACAAGGACCAGATGGAAAAGAGTGCCTCCCCCGTGAACACAAACATACAAATCAATGGCCAAATTGGTCATTTCCTCTCTCGAATTGCTATATTTCGGCTTTGCAACACTCAAAGCTCACAGACTGTAGGATATTACACTCTGGGCACCGTGTTTCCCATTATTTTGTTAGAGTGTCACGGTAAATGTGCATGCTAATGCAACCAGTGTCATCAGCTGAGGGGTGGAGCTCTGTTTGTCTGACTAGCACCACACTGATAAAAATTATTTTGTGGTGAAGTAAATACTACAGAAACAAACAATGTA
Organism: Vimba vimba; assembly: GCA_022828995.1. Classification (NCBI taxonomy): domain Eukaryota; kingdom Metazoa; phylum Chordata; class Actinopteri; order Cypriniformes; family Leuciscidae; genus Vimba; species Vimba vimba. Next base: position 3,455,929 of record CM040824.1, on the reverse strand, counting down.
ATTTAGATGAAAAAGTTAGTTCAGGCAAGAATTAAAAAAACTAAGTAAATTCTATATTGGTACTCAATTCAAGCGTGTAGAAATGAAAGCATAAATATCAACGTTATAAAATTACTCAACTTTTCTGATACTGGTTTTCCCATCATGCACTGGGCCTTGAATAATTAATGAGGTAGATTTTTTTACTTTTGTGATTTTGTTGTTATGATTAGTAACTTTCCATTTTGTGACATTTGAAGTTCATTTTCTACTCAAAATGACACATTCAAACACAAAAACGATCCATCAAATGTTACCGTCATTGTGTATTGTCTACCAAGTATTGAGGTCTCTGCATTCACGTAAAGCGTAACTTTTGATATGTAGATATGGTGTCTCACACAATATCTATTGTATTAATTACTTAGATGTTTCAAAGTAAAGCATGTACTTTAAAAGTGTGGTTTAATTCAATGTTATATTGTTTGAGTGAAATGTATTGCAAAAGAAACTTCAACTAAATAGATATTACTCAATTTCTTTGTTACTTTCACTTAACCTAGTGAAGTAGAGTTTACTTAATTCCATATGTGAAATTTACTTAAAAAGATATTCATGCAAAAACTTGCCAAAGAAAAATTAAGTAATTTCTACTTATTTTTTTTTTTTCAATCAACAAAAATGATAATAAAAATCAATTGAAATTCCACTTGTTGCCACTAGAAGCACTAAAGTGACTTAAAGTCAGTCAGAAATGGTTGCGATAGTATTTCCTAGTATGTTGAAGGGAGGGGGGGTTAACGTTTTTGATTTAAGATTATGAGTGCACATGAACTGAAAAAAATAATGATGTGCACGGATAAATCATTTATAATAAACACAGCAACATTCTGTAAAAAAAAATATCAACATGAGCTTGCAGGGGTGACGTTTCAGCAGACTAAATGATTATTGATTTCTAAATGATTATTGATTACTAACTATTACTAATGATTATGATTATTAAAATTACTACACGCATCACTGTTGTTTTCACTGGAAGGTCCAGTTATGACATAATTATTTTTTTAATGAAACATATGCATGGATGAATGGTTCACAATAAGATGCAAAGATGCAATTAAAAAATTGTTAAAAAAAAACATGTCAACGAAGGGTAAAATCCACATATTCAGTATGTCGAAAAACAAATGTATCTCGATTCTTTACTGATCATTTTTGTGTTAAAAAAAGCTTGCCATTTATTTGGAAAAAGGCTTTTGCCAGTGACTAAACAAGAGTATTCATGTAAACTCAAGCTTAGAGATATCTTTGCCCTCTGAGTATCAGCAGAAAACGTCCAGAAAGGACTTAAAAAAGTCATAGCTGTTGGAGTGCTTGCATTCAGATTGTGAACGAGCAGCTGGTGAATTATTGAGCTGGGTATTTCAGGATTTTCAGCTTGGCTGAGGCTAAAACAGTTGAAAAATGAAGCCAAACGCTGAAACATAAAGGTTCTAGTTGGCTTTCACTTTAAAAAAGGGCCCCATAAATAAACACCAGATAATCCATCACAATGTTCTATAGCACGATCGAAAACTCTGCCGCGCTCTGCATTTTAGGTTCAGAATTAAATAAAACCTGTCGGGACAGGAAAAGCTTGAGGAGGAGACGATGAATCAAACTTCAGCCGAAACTCACATAACCCATCGAGACGCCTCATATTCAGTTGCTGATGAAAGGGAATCTAAAACTGAGAAACACAATCTTCCACAATGAATTTAATAAGACCGTACCGAGGCAAAGAGGAACCGGATAATTCCACCTCCTCACTGGTCCAGGCATGCATGTGATATGGGCATTTCCCTAGACAAAAACAAAACAGATCAACATTTTTGAATCACAAATACAGCACTGTGCTCCCAGGAATCTATATATGGATGAAAAACTATTTACAAAGAAGTGATCAGTGCACAAAAGAAACACATTGCCCTCACCTGTAAAGAGTATCCTTGCTCACACTGGAACATGACAACATCTCCCACCATGTATCGATCCCCAACTCTAATCCCATAGGTTGGAGTCTGAGGCTCTGGACATGTATCTAGGCCAATAGCTGTAAACACACAGAGATCAAAACTGCGGCAATCATCGGGTTTATAAAATCTCCACAGAGTAGCACAGACAGCTACCGTTCGGAAAAGATTCCAGGTTCAGGTTCCAGGAATCTGGAGTGCTGGTGTCTGAAAACATTTGGTTAGAAGGACAGTTTTCTGGCTAATTATTTTATGGATGTAAATATGGACACCTGGCTCTGTTTTGTGTAGAACAGGTGTCTCTCTCTGGCTCAGCATCTGCAGTCATACAGATCATTTGGCAGAATTCTGCTATGAAAATACGTCCGTTGGCCGAGACCAGCTCTTTCCACTGGCATTATCCCTTTGATTACTTGCTATAAAAAGAAGATGGAAAATCTATCTATCTATCTATCTATCTATCTATCTATCTATCTATCTATCTATCTATCTATCTATCTATCTATCTATCTATCTATCTATCTATCTATCTATCTTTCTGTAATGCTGGGTGAACTCAAAAAACAAAAGAAGAGCTGGATCCAAATGCAATTTTATAGTTTAATAACAAAATAACATAAAACCACGGTGACCAGAGAACCAGGGAACAGAAAACCGAATGAGCATCACCAAACATACATCCAACAAAGGACATCACCAGACAAAGACCATAAGAAACACTTGGGTATAAATACACTCAAGGGGAGATTGGCAAACAAGACACATCTGGGAACAATCAGGAACTAATCAATAAGAAAAACTACAAAGGACTACAAAACTTGGCACATAACCAACCAACCAACCAACCAACCAACCAACCAACCAACCAACCAACCAACCAACATCCATCCATCCATCCATCCATCCATCCATCCATCCATCCATCCATCCATCCATCCATCCATCCATCCATCCATCCATCCATCCATCCATCCATCCATCCATCCATCCATCCATCCATCCATCTATCTATCCACCCTACTTGTTACTACTATAGAAAATTGACAAGCAAAAGGATTTCCCCAAGAGGTCAAGGTGTAGGGTGGGGTAATAAATGCAGTACAAAATGATGTTGAGCTTTATTTAACAGACCCGGTCATTTAAAGGGCATCAATAGAGTAATGCTGTTACATTCTGCTGTTGTGTTGTACCTGTGTATTCCAGATGGAAGCCGGCTGCTGACACACTGATGTCTGACACAAAGTTCAGGTAGAGGTTGTTAGACGTGCTATTCAGGAGCTGAGGAATGGTGGTTCCTGATAAAGGAGAAACTGCGTTATGAATGTTGAAGATTAAGAAAAGCTGTGATTCTTTAACTTCTGCACAGTCAAAATCACACCAGCTGGGGTTGAAATAAAAAACAGATAAGGTGGATTACCAAGCAAAGACGTTTAGAGCATATGGGAAGGGTGGCCTAAGACCACATAAGACTCTTATTAATGGGAACATCTTTAACGTTCATGCTGTGAAGAAAAGTTGTGGTACACCTGTTAACATTTGTCTTTTGACACGGAAACCTCACTGTTTTAAATACTTCCTGCTGTACAGTTCAACTATGAGGTCAACTTCTCAGCTGCTGGAAACATCTAAATTACTGCTCCCACAGCGCAGCCATAAAAGCCTTCCCTGTCCCTGAAAGCAAGATAAAGTCACCATTCCCAACAGGACACTCTAAACCAATGTTTCCCATCCTCCAGGAATAGCCCAGAAACACTGTTACAAACACTGTGTCTTCATGACAAGAAGAGCATTGAGCCATCAGGGCTTCGCAATGACAAGCTGTTAGCATCAGTACACTTCTTCTGGCCGCTCGGTTAACAAACAAATGAAGTGCTGAGTGTCGAGGTGCAGAACCCATTACACGTGCTGCCAGACAGAGCAATTCATTAGCTAGCCAAAAACAGCACCGAGCCTGAAACCTGAGCCTCCTCCAAGTTTGCTGGCTTCGAAAATTGCAAACAATTTTTCAAGGTGTGACTCAGTTAATGATATCAAGTTCTGGTGAGCAATCTCTGATGTTTTTGACTCGCTTAATTTAGTCCTAAATTGTAAGTCGCTTTGGACAAAAGCGTCTGCTAAATGACTAAATGTAAATGTTTTTATTTTAATTCATTTTTTGTAAAGACTAAGAGCAAAGATTATTTTGTTTGGAAGGAGGCATTAAACCACTCCTAATGTTATATTGCTGTAATATGAATTACACAAGCTTATAAAATGACACTATTCAGGAATACTTCATTCTGATTGGTCAATCGTGGCTTTCAGCGGTGAGATATTTCTGAATGATGATCATTGCATGCAGCATAACCAACCTTATTCCTTACGATTACAAAAATGAACTATCTACAGCAACAGTAGTAAAGTGTCCAGTCTATTCACCTTATTTTTAACGGAAATACGGACGCAGCCAGTTGACGGTCAGGCAATTCCGGTCACTGGCGCGCTAACTCACTTTTCACCGTAGCGGTTAATCAAACAAGCGTTCCTAACAACTAACTCATCGTTATGGCTTCAAGGAAGCTCGGGATTGTTTGTGCAGCTAGAGGTTGTCATAATAACTGGTACAAAAGAAAGATTTACTTGGAGCAGGAGTGTTTTAATCATCGAAATCATCATTTTAATCATCAGGCGCCTACGACCGGCGACACACTGGCTGCGTGGCGTTTCTGTTGCGTGGCGTTTTACATGTCTTTGCACACCAGAAACGTGACATATGATAAGCCTCATTGGTGATATATTTGACATAATGGGGAGAGATGTGGAAGGCCTATACTTAATGTAAACATAAATATATAGCAGCAAAGACAACGTCGGCAGTATTGACGGCAAAATAGGCTACAGAATATTTCGTTCTGTATTGACAGGTGCAATATTAGAAAATCGATAATATTTTTTTTCCATTGCATTTATATCTGCATTTGTCAAAACCTAAACTTTCAAACATCAAAATGTAATTTATTAATATGTATTCATGTCAAAATGACATACAAAAATCTTTTCCTATTCTATTTTGCCTGGAAACGCTTCCAACACGCTTGCGTGTCGCGTGAAAAATAGGCGTCGATTCTATTTCTAGCATGCACGCGTTTTCCGTGCGGCGCGTGTCACGCAGGCAGTGTGCACGTTCTAACCTGTTAACTATGGGAGCCGAAATAAAAACGGACACGCCACGCAGCCAGTGTGTCGCCGGCCTGAGGAATCCCTTCGCCAGTGGTTAAAAGCTTTACATTTGAAGAAACCACCGAAACGACCGTATGTTTGTTCTTTTCATTTCTTGAACACAAGACCTACAGAAGACCACCCGATACCAGAAAAGTGGCTGGGCTATGAAGTCTCAATAAAAACCATAATAAAAACTCCAAGGAGAAACAAAATCATTATAGTAACCCCTGTATAAAATCTAGTGATCAGGCATAATGGCATGATCATGGCATTTATTTTGTATGATTTACAATTATTTATAGCCATCTACTTATTGCTATCCTGTGCTTTGGTTGCATTCTGATGGCTTATTAATACATTTGACATGACAAAATACCTCCATATATATTAGTCCAGCGTTGGCTCGACCGTGTTTAGGGCGGTGCTGAAGGCGCCGGCGAAGTTTTGGCACTCTGCCAGCTAGACACATGAGTGTTTCAACCAGGTCCGGTACCCTACCTGAGTGAGGCGGGGCTTTAGTTCTTTGTTGTATTCATCTGCTACGGCATGTGTAACATTTTTTCTGTCAACTCTGTATAATCCTTCGCGATCGATATCGTTATTTAGCCCAGGGAAGTGAGGAAACGGAAGTGCCGCACAAAAAACGGATATTGGACCCATGTTTACTTCCGCGTTCGAAAATAAGGTGAATAGTATATTTATTTTCCATATTTTCAAAACCCAAATTGGGGTTCGCAAAGAATTACAGCTTATATTTTAAAATAAAAAGATAAACTATTTTGTTTACCTGCATGGCATGTGACCATTGATTAACTTTAAAAAAACGTGAAGATGCAAATGTTTTGTTAAATTATTAAAATATTAACTTAAATCTCATGTAGTGACAGACAAAAAAGTAGACCTACATATACAGTATATACTGATGAGGGTCATTGGAGTAAAAGATCAGCCAGAGATTTCAACTTCCAAAACAGGAAAAAGCTACCCTGGAAATCCAGAGTTCTTGCGAGAGCACAAGTTGAATTTGCTCAGCGACTTTACTCTGGCGTCGAGTAATGATGCTCATTAAATATGCCCTTGTATCCGAGCTGCACCAATCACATCGGGTTATCTGATATAGGCGGGATGACGACAGCGCTGTGATGTCGAAGTCATTAGTAAACATTGCAAGATGGCTTTGGATGAACACCAGTTGTTTGAAACGGCTTTGGCCGCTACAATGAACGAGTTAGACTTGGCTTTTTATCTAAAAGAGGAACAGAAGACGGCGCTCGAATCCTTCCTTTGCAAGAAGGGCGTTTTTGCTGTTTTGCCGACCGGATACGGCAAGAGTCTAATCTACCAGTGAGCTCCGCTGGTAGCTAAGCGTATGGGGCTTGTTGTGATTGGTCATAGTGTTATCCAATTGCGTGCAGTGAGATTTCAAATGCATGCTTGGTGCCGCCCCTCGAGCTGGCCGATTTTCATTAGTCGATGCCAGACCATTAATCTTTCAGATTTAGGTCTGGATTTCCAGGCTAGGAAAAAGCATGTAGTTCTCCAGTAGTTAAACTCTCACCTGAATAGCTGCCCAGTCTGGGTGCATTGTTGTCTGCGCCATCATAGAAATCCAGAGAATCCCAGTTATGTTCTGTGGCAAAACTCACAACTTGGATCTGATTTATAAAGAAAGTAAATACATGAGCAAGAAGTGGTAGATAAAAAGCACAAAGACAGTCAATAAAGTACGGAACTCCTTTCTATCTATCTATCTATCTATCTATCTATCTATCTATCTATCTATCTATCTATCTATCTATCTATCTATCTATCTATCTATCTATCTATCTATCTATCTATCTATCTATCTATCTATCACATTGCCACAAAATAAAAATAAATTCTGTTTATTTGAGCTTTTATATTCTGAGAAAAGGTTCCCATAAATATTGATAAAAAGAAATATTTCTTGAGCAGCAAATCATCATATTAGAATGATTTCTGAAAGATCATGTGACACTGAAGACTGGAGAAATGATGCTGGAAATTCAGCTTTGCATCACAGAAAATAAATGATATTTTACAATGTATTCACATAGAAAACAGTTATTTCTAGTGCAGACAGTGTCACTGATTATAATGAAAGTGATTTTTGGGGATTTGTTGTATTTGGATGAGTTGCGACATATATCAACAAAATCACCACATTTGCAAAAAAAAACAAAAAAAAAAAAACAGGCAAGGTGAAGAAACAGACTGTCACTGAAGTCTGTAGAACTATACTCCCCATCATTTCTAAATTAAACATTGCCTTATGCATAATTAACTAGGCATTAAGAATTCCCTTTATTGTAGTTTAAACTTTTCAATCACTGACGCTTCTTGTCTGAAACAATTAATTTGAGGAACTTCAAACAAGCTCCTCCACTCACTTGTATCCCAGCTCCCTCAGGAACAGACACCTTCCACACACAGTTGAGGTTGTTATCGTAGGGTTCCGGGTAACCCGGGGACAAAATGGTCCCTTTACGCATCGCCAGGATCCCTCCACAAGGCACTGTGAAGACGAAACGAAAGACAGGAAAGTGTGTTAGAAAAATCATTAATTTTCAGTGCTGTGTAAATGGATGGGATTCATCAACCTTGGTACAAAAGAGAAGCAACTTTTGATGAGTAATCAAAGCCAACTTGGCTACATGATTACTCACAACTAGGCCTTGATGCTTTCCTGCTTTTAAAAATATACTTGCTTTTTATAAATAGATACTGAGTAGGTGTTCCTATGATTCTGTAATCAGAATCCAACTAGGTTTTACATTTAGTTAAACTAAAAAAAACCTTAAAGAAAAAAAACTTTAATGAAATGAAAAATGCTACACAGATATTGGCTTGGAGCAATGGAAAAGTAATGTGATTATAAGATACAGAAGATATATGCATATGATTTATCAGCCCACTTTTTAAAGAGGACCTATTTTGCCCTTTTACAAAGTCTTGATTTTGTTTTTAGTCTCTACTAGAATAGGGTTTCATGCTTGAATGTAAAAAAAAAAAAAAACATATCCCCCATATTTGACATTATTGCAGCTCCTCTCTTCCCAGTCTATCAGTGACGCTCTGGGGTGCGTTTCCCAAACAATGACGTAACTCTCTGCTTAACTACCATAGTATGATGCATCGTTGAAGAAATCAGCTATCTAGTCACGACTGTTTCCCGAAACCATATTGTAGCAAATTGGTCGTTCAACCACGCTGGTTTATGACGTCACGCACGTGGTGGAGTAATAACTTCTTTTAATGAAACTGTTTGAGATCGAATTAACGCTAGATGTTTTGATATAAATTACAGACATGACATCTGAGGGCTATTTCACAGTTTTTTTTCTCAGTTATTTTGCTTTATTTCCAGATTCAATCATAGGCTCGTTCTTACATAGTCGAGCGCGTTCACACATATGCAGTCTTCAAAAACGGTGTTTTAAATCTTTTGACAAACTCAAAGACGTAAATTACATTTGTATGTTTTCTAAATTAAAGACACAGGTTGTACTGTATGTTGCTTATTTTGCTCAAGATAAAGATGTTTTGACTCCACATGTCATGCAAACTCTGCTTCTAACCACAGGTCGAGAGCTGTCGTTCCAACCACACAACTTTGTGATGCTGTTTACGAATGTTCATTAGAACGATGGTTTCGGGAAACACCGACTCGTTGAACTGCTGATAACGACGGAACTTGCGACCATAGTTGGCTAACGATGCTTTCGGGAAACGCAACCCTGTTTAGTTCCTGTCTCTATGAAGCCCCTCCTTCTGAAAAGCACACTGTGCTCTGATTGGTCGCCTGGATCAGTGTGTTGTGATTGGTCGAGCGCTTCGAGTGTGTTTGGGAAATGTTACCTTACCATGACCACCAGTTTCAACACACTACTAACTAACTCAACCAGGCCCCGCCCCTTTATTCTGCATATGAATTATTTAAATGAGGAATATTGTGACGTGTTCGTTCCCGGAAGAAAACTCAAGACTACAATGGAGGCGTTTTAGGGAGTTCAGAAACACTGACACTGATATAGAGAAGAACTCGTGGAGGGAATTTGCGCTTTGTAACTTTGCAGAGCGTTTTCATGCTCAAACAGCAACATTACACACTAAAGAAAGTTGAAGATGTAAAAAAGCATAAAAAGCAGAGATCCTCTTTAAAGGTAGAAGTGTCTGTCGGTGCGGTGTGAATTAACCTTAAGAAAGTCAATCATACAGGTTTGGAATGACATAAGAATATGTACTGTAAATGATGACAGAATTTTTATTTTTGGGTGAACCATTTCTTTAAGTTATGATCTCTTAGTTCCTGCATTTTACACTCTAAATTTCAATTTCACTGCATTTAAAAAGCACAACGTAGCACAGAAAGATCAGGAAAGACTGTCTCCTACAGGAGAAGCCGGATAAGCAGTTTTCTCCTGTTTGCTGGAGCAGATCTAGAAGCACTGAGTGGATCTGTCAATAACAAAGCACAGGCTGCTATCTGACTCTGGCAGGGCAGAACTGTCTTTGTTATCCTATGCTTAGGTAAGATGCTATCTGTCAAGGACAAGCGTATAATCTAGAGGTCAAAGCCAATCACTTTGTTTAAACAGCTACGAGTGGGTAGGGACATCCTGATTGATGCAGAAAGAGAGCGGGATGGAGAGCGAGGAGAAACAGGGAGGCCGGATATGGAGCAGGGCTCTATATATCTGTGTCAGATTCTTCAATTATTAACCAAATTCACTTCCCTGCAACTTTGGGGTCATTCATTTTTAACCAGTGATATATAGAATACAGCGTGCGCTCAGGTAATCATGTGAAATATCACAGATCTCTGACCTTTTACACAGAGATGAGCAGGGAAACAAAACAAGGTGTGAAACGATAAAGCAGACGCCTGTCATGAGCAACACTACAGTATTCTCATATTTTGTCAGCGTTTGTAACATATAGGTGTACCTCCGGATGGGAGGGAAAAAAATATAATGAAATATGGTTTTTTTCTTCCTAAAGTAACATCAACAGTGAGACCAGCTTGATGCTGAAAATTCAGCTTTGCATCACAGAAATAAATTATATTTTAAAGTATATTAAAATAGAAAACCATTATTTTAAACTGTAATAATATGTCACAATTTTACAATTTTTTCTTCTGTATTTTTGATCAAATAAATGCAGTCTTGATGAGCATGAGAGACTTCTTTCAAAAACATCAAAAATAGTAATGTTTCCAAAATGTTGACCGGTACTGTGTATGTGTGTGTGTGTGTGTGTGTGTGTGTGTGTGTGTGTGTGTGTATATGTGTGTGTATATGTGTGTGTATATATATATATATATATATATATATATATATATACGAGCTTGATAAAAATGATCATTCTAGAAGGGGGGGGGGGGGTATTAACATGCCTAAGACTTTTGCACAGTACTGTATATACACACATACATGCATACTATATATATGTATATACTGATTGCTGAACACACAGTTCTTGCTGTCTTTCAGCCTAAATATGACAGGAAAAACATAATAGTCAAATGTGTAGCAGAAAATCCATAGTAAGACAGAAAGAGAGATTGACAGAGACACAATTAGGTGGCTTGTTAAAATCAGACGTCTTACTCTGCTAAACACCTCTCTAAAACTAGAGTAAACAGCTGAAGAGTGTCTGCTTGTATCGTGATATTTGACCTCAGCCTGTTTCCCTGTGCTAACTCAAACAAAATCTACTTAATTAACTCTGATACTCTCGGTCACATTCTACACAGGTTTACTTCAGCTTGTGTTTTGCTTCGCTGCGATGTATCATTCAGCTAACTATGCTTGGTTACACAACCGAACTGTGAAGACAAAAGGCCACATCGATTGTGCGTCACTGATGAGGTTTGAACTTACCGACGCAAGTGGGCAACGTGTCGTTCCACTGAGCCAGAGCATCAGGGACGGTCTCGCAGTGAATGGCAGAGGAGCCGTGGAGCGTGTATCCTGGGTTACACTCGAACATCACTGACGCACCCACGGCGAAGTTGTTGCCGATGCGCTTGCCGAAGCGAGGCTCTGGAACAGAATTGCACTGCGTGGCACTGGTCCTTGGTACAGCTGAGACAGGATCATACAAGAGAGAGTTTAACTTCGCAAAGGAGTGTCTTTGTGTTTCTATTGGGGTCTGACGGTACACGTATTCCTACCAAAACGCTCGATTCGGTGTACAGAGTTGTTTTAATCACTGCACATGCTGAACTTTGTGTGCGCAACAATTTCAAACTCTGAGTTTCCCTCTAGGATGGGACGATTTGGTTTATTATAATGATATACAGGGTGGGCCATTTATATGGATACACCGTAATAACATGGGAATGGTTGGTGATATTAAAGTCCCGTTTGTCCGACTTCTAAATGGCCACCATGGTCACCACCCATCTTGAGGAGTTTGCCCCCTCACATATACTAATGTGCCACAAACAGGACTTTAATATCACCAACCATTCCCATGTTATTACGGTGTATCCATATAAATGGCCCACCCTGTACATTGATGTTGCAAACACATCTGAAAAATAATGAAGGTCTCAAAGTGCACGATTGAAGTTGTCTTAATCATGACACATGCTTTATATTAAGCATTTCAAACTAAACCATAAACCTACAAGGCTTGCCCTACTGTCAGATGCATGTTGTTTAATGCATTTTCCTCATCTTACGGTTGTATAAACAAATGCTGGGTTGTTTTAACACAATTTTGGGTCAAATATGGACAAATCCAAACGTTGGGTCAAAAATTTAATTTAAAAATGTAACCCAGTCATTGGGTTTGTCCATATTTGACCCAAAGTTGGGTTGAAACAACCCAGCATTTTTTAGTGTACTTATCTGTAAATGTTAAAAATTCAGGCAAGTATTTCCATTCCAACGATCTTGACAGCAAACTAGTCTACGTTTAACTTCGCAGAAGACAAGTGCCATGGAGCGCAATAATTCAAACCTATTTTAACCAACATATTTTGCTTTTTGCATGAAAACTGTAAGCCCTTCAAATCTCTTCCCTCAATTACAACATTATGTTTCAGCAATATTGACAGCCTTTTTTAACGACAGACATGGTTTGTTCAGTAAACCAGTGTTTGAACCACTGCCGTACCGAAAACAAACTTCAAAAACTTCAAAACCGAACCATCGTTTTTTGTGTACCGTTACACCCCTAATGAAAAGGCCTTGACTGTGGCAGAAATACTTATTATCAAAAACAAACAAACGTGTATCTGAAACAGAAAGACATTTATTCAATCTACACATATTTCTTTTAAAAAGGCTGTTTTTGAAACCATCTTACAGTAAGCGGAAGAAACCCAACTTGAAAATGTCAGGCCTTGACCTGCTAACTAATTCTGGATTCTACCGGTTTCCTGCGCTTGTAGATATGTAGATAACATTGCAGATATCTTGTTAAATGCCAATTTAAATCACAAATCAAACAGAGATATAAAACCAGGCATCTGAAATGCCAAAAATACTCATCAATCTAAAAGTGGAGAATATAATGATTCATCAGGAACAGACTAGGTTTTGAAATTATTCAGTCACTTAGAAGAGGAGTTTGTTTGATTGACTCGCAAAGTACCAAAATAAAGACGTGTGGGAGAAATGCTTTAGAACAAACTGTTCTTTACATTTCAATGATCTTTAAAGATATTAAAACAATGTGAAGCTATTTAAAACTTCATACAAAGATTTGAAACATTTGCTGAGGTAAGTAGCATGTCTTCCACTAAAATGATTAAATGGGACTAAATAAAAACTAAAACTTAAACTAAAACTGAAATGAAATGAAAATAAATTATACCTAAATAGCGATATTTAAATAATAATAAAAGGACAAAAGCACATAAAGACATTTCTAAAAAATTAAACTAAAGTTTATGATTGTATGTTTTGAAAAGTATAAATCAACTAGTGTTATAGGAAGTAACAAAACTATTTTCAATAGTCTGGATGTTGTATAAATACAATAAATAGAAATATTGTTCTTGATAGAGCTGAAAACTGACCTTGGTAAACAAAATGAAAGCCTTTGGCAGTTTCTGGTCCAACTGTAGTAAACTTGATAGTTATTTGATTTCCCGTACTCAAGGGCAAAGACTCCCCTGGAAAACAGACACAGAGTAAATATATTTCAAAATTGCATTTCAGAGATCTGTATCATTGTTGCTTCTTTAGGCTTCAAAAGACTTCTGATAGAGAAGCATATCTGCAGAGGGGAAATGTCTCTTTTTATGTTGAACTCCCATGTGGCTGTTCAGTCAAATGACAATAACCACCTTCTTCCAGAGTAAAAAGCCTCTGACGGATCCATTTACTACAGGACGCTCCAACACAAATTATGAGATAAACACACAATTTACTCCGCCTCATCACATTCACACCAGAGTGACAGCTATTTTTTATTCTTCTATCTTCTTCTATTAACCACATCTTTGTTTAGTATTGTTCTGAGTGTAGTCAGTGCAGTCCAACTCAATGCAGTCCAAAAGCACAGAACATCACACATTTTCCATGATGATGAATATTGACTGTGTGGTCAGTTTTGAGGACAGGACGGTGCATTGATTGTGTGAGCTTTACCTGAGTGAGACCCAGAGAGAGAAGACAGCAGAGAGGACTGTTGCGTTGGCCCATCGTAAATGTCCACAACATCATTCAGTGACGTCTGGAACAGGACAAACTGTCCAAATAGAACTGAGGAGGAGACAAAAACAGGCAAAGTGTCAAAATGTTCAAAAAAACATTGATGCATTCTTGATTACTGACCAACAAAATGTCCATTTTGTTGAGTATCCTTGCAAGCACAGTCTTAAATGAGTTAAATGAAGTCTTAAATAAACATTGTGAGTTGTGAGAAAATGTAACGCGTGTCAGATCCACGTCATGTGCGGCAGGTCTTAAAGTGACAGCAGCCTAATAAACCTGCTGTTGTGATGTCTGTCATTAAAGCAACACCAAAGCACTTTTCCTCTGCGGTCCCCCTACAGGTTGGAAGCGGAATTGTCCATTACCGCTGTCGTAAATAATTTAGCCTAGCGCAGCCTACCGTCGCACACACGCTCACAGTTTATCCAGCACCGGCTTTGGAATGAACAATGTCCACAGACAAGGTAGAGTATGTTGCATGATTTTATGAAAGTATGATGTATTGCGACATCAGAAACGAAGAAAAACAAAATAATGACATCGCTTGCTTTTTTTTTTTGCTATTGTAATGCTTGCCGTAAAGCAAGTCAAATTTGTAGTTTCTTATGTCTCATTCGAACTACAGAAACGCTACCCGATCTGGCAAACTTGCATAGTGCGGTTATAGCAGATATAGGGCCGCAAAGCGAATGCAGAAGTGCCGTTCACCCTGTTACGGCTTGATGAACCCTTGAAACCATTTTGTAAACATTATTTTAAGGTACAAAATAATTTTTGGTGTTGCTCTAAGGTTAATCAAAGAACAAAAGAAAAAGAGAAAATCATCCACTGCTCTTAGCTGAATAACATTTGCAGCTTTAATAAGAATTAATTTATATTTAATTCACAATTTATGCAGTGAAGACTGAAGTGTTTGATAACTATTTAATTTCTGTATATATCCTGTTAGACCTACCTGAAAATCTTAAAACACTGTTTACAAGGTTACATGGGTCAAAAACAACGAAAACAATAACGTTTTGTGCGTTTTGACAGGGCAAGGGAGAATCTGAACCGGTCTGACTGGGTCACTAGAAAAAATTGAGCCCTGATATATTGAAGGGCAGGTAAATGTGACATTTATTATTATGGGTTAAGTTCCTTTATATTAAAAGTTGTTATATTTTTAAAAGCTTAATAAATGTTTAAATTGATAGCTTTTAATTATACTGTAATGCCGGCTATAATTGAGAAAATAAATCAATTGCATAGAGACATCAGTAGCAGTAATGGTGTCTGTGATAGCGGCCTTCTTTCAAAAAAAGATGACATTAAACAAATATTTAATGAAATAATTATAAGAAAATAAAGAAATTGCTAAAAAATTCAACTAAAATTATCATAAAAAAAAAAACGCTTGTAGATTAACTTGTAGCATTTGAAGTGATTTATTGTTTTATTTGACATTTATTAAGTCCAAATATAGTGTTTTTTAAAAAAAAAAAAAAATTACATTGACCATTTATCGACCATAATGCACACTAACCAAAGTGACCTCTCGACTGTTGAGAATCTTACAAGCAGCAAATGTGTCATGAAAGGTTTTCTGCCTGTATTACTCATTTACTTCACACACATTTAGATTCCCATTTAGAAGCCACTATAGTCAAGTCAAGTCAAGTCACCTTTATTTATATAGCGCTTTTTACAATACAGATTGTATCAAAGCAGCTTCACAGTGATAACATGAAAATAATACAACAAAGTTTGTTTCTAGAAGAAAATTGCGTCACAGTCCACCTTAAGTAAGGCAGATCAATAATATTGTTGAATATTAAATGTCCCCAACTAAGCAAGCCGAAAGCCAAGGCAACAGTGGCAAGGAACTCCATCAAGGTGACAGTCAGCTATAGTACTTGAACATGCGAATACATTACGCAGAATCACGTTTCTTCAACGAATCTGTGCATTTTAGACCAGCGAGAGCTTATGCTTAAATCAAACATCTCCCTGTATCATGAGTGCCACTGTGCATTGGTTTCGTCCTCCACTGGCTTCACTTGTTACAGTCTCATCTGTGTCCAATGCTTTGATGTTTCCACCATCAGGAGAAAATCATTAGTATGCTACTCATCACCATTGCATCAAATCCCTACCCTATATCTTAAGGATTAGAGAAGATTAAACAAAACATTGTACGACGAACAAAACTTAGGGAGAAAGTTGTATTCTACTGACCTCATTGGGATCTCTCTTTTGCGGGCATGGTTAAATTAATTGAAAAAAGGCTTTAAATATAGCAGCCAAGCATCAAAATGCAGTTCTCAGGAGTGGATGAAATTAGCTCTGGTCTGTAAAGTCATGATATAAATGGACAGATTCTTCTGCTCGAAGGGCTCAGACTACATCCTTAACCGTGTCTTTGAAATCTGGCAGAGATTCCAGTGATTCAGCAGGACTGTAGGATCGATGGAGAGCTTCATGCGCTCAGCATCGCCACTGTGTGATTAAACAGTCCTCTGCTCGGCAATACAAGCGTGTAATCAAACTCTTGCAGAAACCAATTTTGAAAAAATGATTTATTTGTCTTTTGAGGTAAACAAAGAGCTTGATTACTTGGACCTGATTGGCTTTATTGGCATTGCATGCGGCGGCACCTGCTGCAAAGTTCTGGACAACAAATGACATTTCACCGGTTTGATTCCACTGAATCACAGACTGAACTAATTGAAATAATTTACTACACTTCTATGTCTGTCATTTATGAATGACTTCCTCAAAAAACACTTTTTTTTCCTAGTGATAAAGTATTTCTATAAGCGGTTTAATTCATAACATTTAATTAAAATTAAAATAAAAATATAAAAAAAAATTAATTAATCAAAACTAAATCCATAAAATGAACTATATATGAAGTGCCTGACGGAAACCTTTAAAGGTCTATTTAGAACTAGGGATGCTCCGATACGAACATTTTGGCAGACACGATAACTGATAATTATTTTCATTTGAAAGCTGATAACCGATACATTGGCCGATAAATCTAAATTCAAATTTGCATATAATTTTTGAGAGCACACAATTATAATGATGTTCTCACCATAATTTTATGTAGCCTATGACAGACTTGCGCTGCACATGTTGCATTTAACTGCATTTTCTTTTTTTGAAGTGATTCCAATCATATTTCAAGCAATTCAAAGCCATCATGTTGAACAGTGCGCATCAGTGTCTCAGCTAGAGGAAATAATCCATTATTTAAGATACCGGACAAATTTTCTTATCGGGATCGATAACGATAACATTAAAAATGAACATAAATCGGTCGATACCGATATGGTGGCTGATATATCATGCATTCCTATTTAGATTATTTTCTTGTAAAGGCCAATTCACACTGCAACGACCAATGCCGACAGTCACCAGATTACAGTAAGTCACTTCTCAGACATCCCAAAACCCGATTCAACGTTCACTCAGCATAAAAGAACTAGCGTTGTGTTGTCGCCTCGCGTTGGCAGCGTCTCGGCCAAAAAGCTGTGGTTGAACACACCAACGGGACTACATGCGACTGTCGGCTAACATGTACACACTGCAAAAACTGGGCTGTCCGACGCTCAACGACTATCAGGCCGCTGACCGTCGGCTTGGTGTGGTTTAGAGTGAACCACAGATAGATGACAGGGGCCTATGTAGGAAGTACGCAGCCTTCGACATCTGGAGCCCAGCTATAGTGCGAATTGTGGGCACTTATGAAATCAGGCTGTTACTGAAAGTGGCTGCAAACTCTGGAAAATGAATCATGCCTCATCAAGTCTGTTGCCAGCTTGCGTGCAGGGAGTAGACGTGTCCCCTATGCCTTTGATAAGAACAATAGAAGGGAAGATAGTGGCGGTCCTCAATCCATTATTCTTGAGTTTCCCATCTCCAAGGCTTTAGCGATGCCAAGACAATTACCACTTCATGTCAGAAAACAATCATGGCCGCTAAGGTTTCGCTCACATGCACCAAACAAAATGGGGCAATGAGACAAAACATCAATTTGGAAGGGTAAAAATGATACAGTTTATTTATTCATTTATTTTAGAACGTGAATCTCAACAAAAGACGGATCCCTTTACGCATGCTGTTACGCACCTATTAATAATGTAGAAGGCTTAAGTAGTACATGTTGTAATCATACTCAACCCATTATAATTACATTAGGCAGGGAAAGTTTGAAAGATGAAGACAGGGTGACGTCCTCATCAGGGACTGCTTTTGTAAAGTGAAGCTGAGAGAAACTGGACTTAAAATGCTTTTGGGACAACAAAATGTAGACGTATTACTGTAATATTCATGGAACATCAAAATGTAATGTCAAATGTATCAAAAAGCATTTAAACAGCAGAACTCAAAATAAGTATATATATAATAAAATGTCAAGTGTATTAGAATGTGTTTGAGAACTACACAGTTGCACTAAAGTGCATTTTAGCAATAGTGCTGTTCAAAATAAGTATTATTAATGTGTTTCAGATGTCAGACCTTACAAAAATGACATACTTAAAGGGATGGTAATTTCAACTAAGTTACACTACGTTGTCAACTAACACTAAGTTGTCAACACTTCGAAAAAAAATAAAATAAATTCGACGTTACATTGATTTGGGGAAAACCCCTAAAAGTCCTTTGCAAAACTCACAATTGAAGGGAAAAGTGGAAAACTTTTCCGAAGTGTTGACAACTTACTGTTGACTAATAATTGTTGCAAACTGGTACTACAAAAAAAATATTAATGCATTCCTGGAAGTGGGCGTCGTTACACTACATCTTTATGCATCGCTTTCTGCCAGGACTTTTCCGGGCTTTTCCCAAATCACGGAAGTGACGTCAACGTCCGGGTTAGTGGTAGCATTAGCCATCAGGCAAGTGTTATTTAAATAAACTCCTGATGTACTTACAAACTTTCCAATGCCTCGTTTTATGAGGACAGAACCTATTTGTACTACTGTAGAAGTTTGGTACCATTCTGGGCATTATTAGTGGGGTGATTTACGAGATACAACCTTGGATCCATTAGCGCCTGCACTAAGCCATTCGGTGTTTGGCTCGAGGTCATGGTGCAAAGGACCCTAGGTTGATTTTACTCCGAACCTTCCCATTAAGTGATATATACGTGCATATAGGAGGAAGGAAATCCAGACTACATTTACAGCCGACAGAAGGTTGGTTCATGAGTCAGAGTTTAGTAATTCCTGACACACACTGTAGCTCATCCTCAGCTTCTTGATGCCATTCCTTACACTTTCCTTTTGCTTCCCCGTAGCCCTTTTTTGAGAAGTGCCAATTGAAGCTGGATGTGTGCATGACATGAGCAGCGCTTGGACTGAAGCAAAGATCTGTGCATCCCTGTGACACATGACAGGGAACAAAATAAAAGAATATATATATATATATATATATATATATATATATATATATATATATATATATATATATATATATGTATGTATTTTGATTAAGATTAAAAGAGAGAACGCACAAATCAATATTCACAGCTCTGATGGTTTCTCCAGCCGTCCTCTCACAAATGGAAAATTAATTGGGCAGATTTCTATTTACAGTACTGGCACTTTCCACTAATAGGCTACACTTCGTGTCCCATCGCTCACTTTAAAAACATTAGATGCAAAAATACCATTTTGTGTTGTGAAAACTGTTAGATGCACAACCTTTCAAAAGCCTGGGGTCAATACGATTTTCACAAAAGAACCTTTATCGCAAATAAATGCTTTCATTTCATCAAAGAATATCATGCAACACAACTTCATTCAACATTGATAATAATCAGAAATGCAGCAAATCATGTTAGAATGATTTCTGAAGGGTCATGTGACACTGAAGACTGGAGTGATGATGATGAAAAGTCAGCTTTGATCACATAAATTAAATTTTAAAATATATTCATACAGAAAACAGTTTTAAATTGTCATAATTTTTCACAATGTTACTGTTTTTACTGTATTTTTTAAAAAAACTTACCCTTCCCTTCCCAAACTTTTGAATTAGTATATTATATCATTATAGTATTGTATTAATGTAACATTTTGCAGCGTTATAGCTTTTTGTTGTTGTTCTTTTAAAGATATGTTTTGTATTTACTTTATAAATGTTGATAATTTAATTTTCTGAATCAACATGCTCTTTTCACTCAACATTTATATGAACATAATAATAAACATTTAGGAGTTTCAGGCTCTATTTTGTGCCATATTCACAGAAAATGCCTATTTACTATGTGTTCATGCACTCACGTAAAGCTGAAGCATGTCCGTATGTTATGAGAATGAGTATGAAGCATCACTCATATGCAGATAGTTTCGCTCTCGGAAAGGCCTTTGGCTTTAATTCACAGTTTCTTTCTCCACTGCAGAAGATTGGCCTTTTCCATACATCCTCGTACGCTTAACACACTCTGACAGATGCTTACCGGCTGCTATGGAAATGAGGCCGGTGATTAATTCACACCTTTTCCCTCTTTTCTCATGACTTACACAATTCAGAAATAAAAAATAGCTTTGTGGTTCCCTGTCTCTCCATCTCTGGAGCTCGACTTGATCACCAATTCAATTTGGTCTTTGAAAGAAACAGAAGTGAATGGGGAGGGAACACACCTTTCCTTCTCCCCGTGACAACTCAGGTGGAGAGAGCCATGATTTCAATTTACTTTCATTAGCATAATCTGCAAAGCACGCTGGGATACCAGTCCTGCAGTGTTCTTGCAGTTAGAGCAAAATAGAAATTCCCCTTGATAGAAACACCCTGTTGTGCTGGAAAGCAACAGCAAAATACCTTAAAAGCAACTCTATTTAATATTTATACCAATGCTAAGGTATTAATTCACCTATAAAACAAAAACAAAAAACAAAAACATGTCTTTCCTTCTTCTGTGGAACACAAAAGGTGATGTTTTGAATAACGTCTCAGTGTTTTTCTCTATACAATGAAAGTCAGTGGGTCTAATGACCCCAACCATCAGTGCTGTAAGTGTGTTATTGAACCAGTTTGGTTTTGTGTTTTAGGGTTCCCGATGTTTTTGTTAAAATAAACCAAACAATCGATGTATACAGTATACACACATAGGCATGCATGCATGAAACTTAAAATAATAAAAAAAGAAACTTGACAACACATTTGAAACTAACGATAACTAACACAAATTAAACTAAGTGAAAAGGAAAAATAGAAATGAAAACAAATAAAACTAAATTAAACAACAGTAACCCTGGGTGAGGTGTAAAGCTGTTGTTGTTGTGTCATTCCTGCATCAAAATGGCGATGTTGTTCAGATGTCTTTTCTTAGAAAGGCAAACACTGCTTTACCAGACAACACACACACACACACACACACACACGCACGCACACACACGCACGCGCGCACACACACACACACACACACACACACACACACACACACACACACACACACACACACACACACACTTGTACATCTATCTTTATGAGGACATTCATTGACACAATGCAATCTCTATCCGCTTACCCTAACCTTACCCATCACAACTAAGTGCCTAACCCGACCCCTGACCCTAAACCGACCCTTAACCTCATTATAACCTTATCCCTAAAACCAAGTCTTGACCCTCAAACAGGCCTTTAAAGGCTCTCAGAAACTGAGGACTGGCCAACATGTCCTCACTTTACTCTCTTTGTCCTCACTCCAATGGTCTAAAACTTAAACTGGTCCTCACAAAGATACACACACACACACACACACACACACACGCACACACGCACGCACGCACGCACGCACGCACGCACGCACACCAGGTGTGTTCAGTATGCTGTCCAAGCCTCTCCATGTCTTTGTTCTCTCATTAGACTCTCTCTTTATATGACTCAGAGGACAGAGGTCACTCACGCACAGATTTACACCCCAGGGTCGTCTTCTTGTTCGGGGCGAGATGGCAGAGGTCTCTGATCGGATTCCTAGCACACCTGTCTGGATCTGCAGGCATGGGCTGGACATCCGCCTCACACATCAATGCCCGTCCCATAGGGACAGAGATGCTCGCGCACAATCTGCCAGGATCTCTTTGAGGTGGGAGACTCCTCAGGGCTCATCGGATGAGCCGGTGAAAAGCTGGCGGGATGAGACTCGCTCACATGCACAACCTTCACTGTAGACTGACAAATCAGCAGAAACCTTCAAACCTAAAACTACATTCTTTCAGCCGTCCGCTTCACATCTGTATATGCCACAAAGGTTCAGGGTTTGTTCTTTTTCACTTGAAATGTAATCCATACAGTAAACATAACCCACAAGCCATTTCCCCACCAAATGAATAATTGATAGATAACATGTATGAACCCTACGCATATCAAAATCGAGTTGGCCCCAGGTGCTATATCCACAAAAAAACAACATATTCAGACAGGGATAAAAATACAGTGAAAAAAGCATGGCCACCTGTGCATGTGTTATCAGTGAAGGATGTTCTGCAGTGTGTGTGTGTGGAAGACAGATAGCAGCGTTCACACTCACCACATGGTGGGGATAGAGGAATCAACACATGCTGCACGCACAAAACACAGGGAGAAGCTCCAAAAGCCTGCTTGTGTCTAAACATAGACATTGCAGAAGGTACAAATATTTTGATTTTTCTCATTGCATTAAATTGAGTAATTGCATTAAGTAAGCTAATGTTGTGTGGTGTAGTGGTTAAGCCTCAGAGAGCCAATTGTAGCCTTTTTATATTTACTATGGTTAAAAACAACAACAGCAGTCTGATCTCTGAAATGTTTGCCAGGAAAATAAAGTGTTTAAACTTGCATATGTTTAGACTATTTTCCACGCACAAATACAACCGTGATGGTGCGTCCCAATGCACGTACTTCTGCACTATTCTATGATGTTTTGTAGTATAAATAGTGTGAGTAGTGTAGTGTGTTCACACACCGAAAACTCCAAATAGAAAAAGTGCACTATAAATACCTGGATGATGCACATAATTAACTGAAAAAACAAAGTGTGGAATGTTGGAGACGTCATACACTCAACCATACTCATGTAACCTTATAAAATTCATACACTACACGGATGAGCGCATAGGTATAGTGTATAGTCTTGTCATTTGGGACACAACTTGAATCTTATGGGTCCATATTTTTAGGAACTAAAATATAAATAGGAACCTGTAAAATAAAATAAAAATACATAAAAAAAAAATAGTACTAATAATAAAACGTTTTTTAAATATATTAAAACAGTGCTGCATTTTGCAGTGTGATAAATAATCAAATCCAAATCCAAATCCAAAATTCACCAAAAAAACAATTTTTTTTTTAAAAATTTTATAACCAGTGGCTTTCAAAGGAGGAAAAAAATAAAGTTTATTATCAATATCAATGTCGAATGTCTTGAGGGTTAAACCTCTAACCCTCTTCACAGCGGGTCCTCTGGGCTTCAGCGCCTTGCATTGGCCCTCTATAGGTGTAATCCAAATTTACTTTAGACAAAACCATCTACTCATGGCTAAAGTACAGCTGTGATCAAAGTACAGTTGATCAAAATCGACTGCTGGCGGTAGATCCTTTTCCTATTTAGCACCAACACTTTGGAACAGTCTTCCTAACATTGTCTGGGAAGCAGACACACTCTGTCAGTTCAAAGCTAGACTAAAAACACATCTTTGACCTAGCATACACATAATACATTATAGACATTATTTTATAATTCAATGTTAGACTGCATAGATTAGGTCAGCCGGAACCGGGAACACTTCCCATAAATCCTGATGTACTCGTTACATCATAAGAAGAATGGCGTCTACACTAATATTAGTCTCTCTGTTTATCCCGAGGTTTACCGCAGTCCGCCGGATCCAGGCCGTATCCGGATCTGATGAAGGACCTGCGCTTGGACACGACGACAGTGCAGCCCTGAAATGTCAACTAGTCTCTTCCCTGTGAAGGCCTCCCCCCCTCCCTTTACCTCTCTACAGATAAAGTGTTGTCAGGATATTTCCGTTTCGCGTGGCTACGCGGAAGCGATAAAATTCTGTATTGTAAATGTTAAGGCCAGACAAGTGGTTTGTTGAGGGTTGATTTGTAGGGAAGGACTGCACGCCTGTGCACATATATTCAAACGCACATACCTATAGCCTGAACTCGTAATACGCATGTGCACGCCATCAGCGTTCTCACTGGTTCGCGTTTTTGAAGTTTGCGCAGAAAGAACTGAAGAGTTTTCTGTTAAAACGGTGTCGTGTTAGCGGCCCCTAAGTTAATAACTACGGTAATGATCGTTGCGACGGAAGTGAATCAATCAAACTAACTTTAGCTGGACAATAACTTTATTCAAGAACTGCTGTAAAGCCAAAACACTTTACTTTAATTTCCTATTATCAATGTAAAGCTGCTTTGGAACAATCTACATTGTTAAAAGCGCTATATAAATGAAGATGACTTGACTTGACTGTGTGTGTTGCTAATGTAACTGTCGTAGGCCAGTGTCGGTGTGTGTAAACCTCTCTCCTCTGATCTCTCCCGGCTCTATGTCATCCTCAGATTCTACAGCATCTATAGT
The DNA here is from genome assembly GCA_022828995.1 of Vimba vimba. Lineage (NCBI taxonomy): Eukaryota > Metazoa > Chordata > Actinopteri > Cypriniformes > Leuciscidae > Vimba > Vimba vimba. The sequence continues at coordinate 3,431,471 of CM040824.1, read as the reverse complement.
CAAATAGGTTAGGACTGAAGTCAGTAACTATGCATTTCATTTGTACCATCATGGCTATGAAACTGCACTTTTAGTAAAGTAAAATCAAATATCTGTGTATAAACAGCAAGACTATATAATGTATACTAGTGAACCGCATATGTAATTAATTAACAATTAACACTGAAGACAGGCTTATGGTGCATCAGAGCGCTATTCTGACGTTGTAAGCACTTCGATAATTATGATGGACCTTGCCAACATGCAAGGTCAGTTTGATATATGCCTATTTCCTTCACGTATATTGTGGACATTTAACCTTCACTGTTTTCTGGCAGAATAACATCTGCTTCTTTGCTAATTACCTGGACAATAGCCATGAGAATTGTACAAGTTTATGGTTGCACTGACCCTGACAATCAGCTGACATTAACCTTAATGACAACTCTTTCAGCTTTTCAGGTCAAATATACTCTATATAGATTCTCATATCAGCCAAGGCTGCATATATTTATGATTAATGTTGTGAACAGAAGTTTTCTACTTCTGTAATCTATTCCTGTGATCAAAACTGAATTTTCAGCATCATCACTCAATCATTCTAATATGCTGATTTGCTGCTAAAGAAACATTTCTGATTATTATTATCAATATTGAAAACAGTTGTGCTGCATAATAATTTTGTGAAAACTATGATAATATTTTTCTGGATTCTTTGATGAAGCACAACTAGTGGACTGAACTTAATTTATTTGACATGAATTTATTTTAACATTATATATACATTTACATTTAATATATATAAATTTAACAATATAATGCATAATTTTCTTTAAAAAAAAAAATACAAATAAATCTGACCCCAAACTATTGAATGGTACTGTATATATATCACATTATATATATCACATTAACCATTAACTCAAATATTTATTTTGCAAATACATTTATATTCACAAGAAGACTTAATGCTTTGATCTATTTTTGTTACACTTGTTAAAATATTTGTCCAAACTAATCTCACAGCTGTCAGATCTTCAGTAGCTTACTATAAAAGTTAGTATTGAAACTAAAAGTTAAACACCACAGAAACCCTTCCGCTGAGATTTTAATTTAAGAATTACTTTTGGAAAACACTGTGCTTAAGTTCCCTTAGCCAACGGCAAAGTCAAGAAATGACACTTACTGCTTGACTGAGATTTACCAGAGGAGAGAACTTTAGCACCTTTGGTCTGACTGAGTCATGAAACGCAACAAAAATATAATAATAATAATAATACAGAGTCCTGGTGTTCTTCTGCTTTCTCTTTCTCGCTGGTAAATGAACATTGCCTTGACTTCTGCTCTGTTCTGATGTTTTGGCTCTGGGGCTTGCAATTCCCAATCCTCCCAGGCTTTAGAATAGCTTTGTAGAGAGAGAAGAGCAATCCCTTTCCAAGAGAGCGTCTCAGTCAAAGACATGCAACTGTGACTGTGTGAGTGTGTGTTTGTTTGTATGGAGGTCAGAGTCAGCCAGGGGAAAAGCTATTTAGTGACAGAAAATATAGAAAGTGTAAGTGCTCTAATGGTCGCCCCCGGCATTCAAAAAGGGAGTTTATTTAATGTCTCTATATGCATTCATTTTGAATTGATACGTTGTTGAAAGTCTGTCTTGTTTTTCATCTACATATGAAGGCGCCCTAAAGCAAACTCCTAATGATAAATCAAAATACTGAAATACTGATATGGTCTCTAATGTTACATTCATTCATACTGTACATGTCTTCATGTATATAGGAAGGTGTAGTGTAGTTATATACGCTTTGCTTCAAATTCCACAAGTATCCACAATATATCAGTTGAAAAACTAATTTGTTTTATTAATGTATTAATTACAATGACCACTATGTCTCTAATAAGTCTACACACACAGACACACACACAGACACACACACAGACACACACGCGCGCGTGTGCGCGAGTACACACACACATATACACACATACGCAAGCACACACACGCTAGCATGCACACGCCTATGCAAACAACATACACACAGACACGTGTGAGTACACACACACATATACACACATACGCAAGCACACACACGCTAGCATGCACACGCCTATGCAAACAACATACACACAGACACGCGTGAGTACACACACACATATACACACATACGCAAGCACACACACGCTAGCAAGCACATACCTATGCACACATATGCACACACACACACACACATACGCAAGCACACACCTGCGCACACACACGCTAGCAAGCACACACCTATGCACACGCACGCACACACACATACACACGCACGCACACACACACACAAACACAAGCTAGCAAGCACACACACACACGCAAGCACACACCTGCGCGCACACACACACACACACACGCTAGCAAGCACACACCTACGCACACATACGCACACACACACACACACACAAGCTAGCAAGCACACACACACACACACACACACACACACACACACACACACACACACACACACACACACACACACACACACACACACACACACACACACACACACACACTTTATTGGCACTGATGGTTCCATGAAGAACCATTAACATCCACCGAACCTTTCATTGCACAAAAGGTTCTTTATTGTGGAGAAGGATTCTTCAGATTATTAAAACGTTCACACTAATATAAAATAGTTTTTATAAGAAATATTCACTAAAAGGTTCTTTGGGGAACCAAAGGTGCTTCTTCTGTAATCGCTGCGAAAACCCCTTTTTTTTAAGAGTGTAATATCAGTTTTTGAATGAAATATCGGGCACATGATTCAAAAACATATTAATAATGTTCTATTGAAATTCAATGAGAAAGGTGACAAGGTTGCTAATGCAACACCTACGAAGTGCTCAGACTGAGCTTCCCGCATGATCACAGCATATATTTAAACTCAAGGTTCTCGACTGATTAAACTGAAATCTGCAAGACAAGCCGACAGATAACGAATGCTCTGAAGTAAAACTAACATCTCACTGATTACATCTCCAACATGCCGCTCCGCAGCGCCGGCTCTCAAGGCTTAGCGCTGTTTGGCAACATAAATGTTTACTATCTTAAGCTGTGAAAAGCACGCTCACTCGTGCGGTGCTGTGATCAACAGTTTAAAACACATCATGCCCACTTGTATGGCGTGCAGAAAATTGTTTCCAAAACAGAAAGCAGAAATAAAGCCGTAATTGACGGTTTTGGCTTCAACATGGCATATTTTAACAGTCAGAGATCATCGATTTTGATTTTTTTCCCATGACCATGAGCGTGTGCGAGCGAGGATTCCCCTGCATATTTGTATTGACTGCCGGGGGCCAGCGGGGGTGGTGGGAGCCGACGGGGACATGGGCCGGGGGTGCATGCTCTGAATAATGCATCTCTCAGACCAAACCTGTCATTGTCTGAAATATTGCCGGCATCATTCTTTGTGACAGAATAATGAAACATTAAAAAAGGCAGTGGAGTGCTGCATTTTTAACAGGGGGCTCCAGAGCTCTGCCCTACAGATCAGAGCTGATGGGATACGTCTGTGTGTGTGTGTGTGTGTGTGTGTGTGTGTGTGTGTGTGTGTGGTGCTTTCATTCAGAAGAATGCAAGATCTGAAGTGTTTGCTCACTGTGATTAGGGACCATAAAGATCAGTGAATGTTAGCAATGTAATGTGCATCTTTTTTAATTACTGTTTCTTCACGACTGCAAGAAAATCCTTCCGTAATGAGGATTTATGTGTTGTTTCCTAGTAGAAAATATCTAAACAGTTTTACTTAAGCAAAACTGCATGTTATATTTAGACTTGTTCTCAGAGAACATTGTAAATTAAGTTTATTTTTCTTGCACCTTTGGGAAATTGTTGTGTTCTTATTATTATTTGAAGCATAAATCTAACAAACTATTGTAAGGTTCTTGTGTAAAATAGAAAACATATCTGCCAGTGGATTTTTTAACTGAATTTCGCTTTAAGCTGATGTATTTAGTCTTATGGGTGTTTAGATTTTAATTTTTTTCTGCAAAAAAGACAAAAATACCTAAGAAAAATGTATTTGGTGCCATGAAGGACTATAATTTCTCAGAACTGCTCTTAAATAACCTTGGAACATTTAAACATATTAGCAAATTATAATTTATGAATTACATATTTAATGTTTTGACATTCACTACAATTCAAAAGTTTGGGCTTTTGAAAGAAATGAACCCTTTCATGCATGAATTATGATAACCTCAGTCATGATCCAGTCAGGAAAATCCAGTCAGGATTTTTTTCCAATGTGTTTTATTGCTCTTAGGGCATGAAAAACAAGAATTGATTTTTATTTTATTTTTTTACAAATTTTTCAAAGAGATCTTCAGATGTCCACTTGAGTGGAAGGCATGCGGTTATGGTTTAAACTTAAGATATACTATATTAAATATAAGACAATAATCAAACAGATAAAGTATGTGAATTTAACAAACTAATCAATACAATTATATCAAATCATGTGAAAACTATAAAATATATACAAAAAATATAAATGCAAAATATTGCAAAGGCTTCATACAACTTCATACAAGTTGCACTTCGCGTATCTATGATATCAGAACATGAGGACGCGATTCCATCAGAATTTTCTACAGTCTGTCAAGGTACAACTGTGGAAACCACTCAGAAGCTCACTCCAGTGTACCAGAGTATGGAGATTTACCCTTATTAGCTGATAATTTTGATTATGTTCAAGATGGACATGCACATTTCTATCATAGCCCTCCTCTGAGAAAACCTAGCGATACGCTTTTTCAATCTCATCTGAAATGATCAGTGTTGGGGGTAACGCACTACAAGTAACATGCATAACGCATTCAATATTCACATTATAATTATGAATTGTAGCTGAAATATAGCAATTGATGCATGACGTCCACTACAGTGGACATGTGATTAATCAGAGTTTTCTCTCAATCTAAAATCAAAACTTGGAAAATTTTTACTGTGATATGACTCATTAGATATTGCTTTATGCTGCGATATTTTTTTTACCTACAAGAGTCTCCTAGGATAGAAGGAATGGGTGGATATTCCGGAGCAACTTGGCATGTCTGACTGACCCTTGGCCATCTTGGTTTGGAGGGGAAAAAAAATCGAAACACAAAGGCTTGCCACTTGGTTGCAATTTATAGGATGATGCACCAGGGTCCAATGAAGAGGCTGATGTGCAACTTTGCCATAAAAACCCGTGCAAATTCAAGAAAATGCTTTTTTAATAGCTGTCCACTGTAGTGACCACTATGCGTGAAAGGGTTAATACTTTTATTCACAAAGGAAGCATTACATTGATCAAAAGTGACAGTAAAGACATTTATAACGTTACAAAAGAAACGCCTCCATTGTAGTCTTGAGTTTTCTTCTGGGAATGAACACGTCACAATATTCCTCATTTAAATAATTTATATGCAGAATAAAGGGGCGGGGCCTGGTTGAGTTAGTTAGTAGTGTGTTGAAACTGGTGGTTATGGTAAGGGGCGGGACATTTCCCAAACACTCTTGAGGCGTTTGACCAATCACAACACACTGCTCCAGCCGACCAATCAGAGCACAGTGTGCTTTTCAGAAGGAGGGGCTTCATAGAGACAGGAACTAAACAGAGCGTTACTGACAGACTGGGAAGAGAGGAGCTGCAATAATGGAGAATATGGGAAAAATAATGTTTTTTTTTTTAACATTCAACCATGAAAACCTATTCTAGTAGAGCCCAAAAACAAAATCAAGACTTTGAAAAAGGGCATAATACGTTATTTAAAGGTGCTGTCTGTAAGAATCTCAGAGATCGTTGTTTCCCTGCCTCCTCCTCCTCCTCCTCCTCCTCCTCCTCCTCAGACTCGACACTCACGCGAGTTGCCAGTTTGAGGACGCGCAACAGAAACAAGCAAAACTGACAACAAAAGTCAAGGAGACTTAGTTGATGAGTTGATGAGATTTACCTGCATTTTAATATGCTCTTGTTCATATAGATGTTTAGATGGATACCGAGGCTTTTTAGGTTGTGTGGAATCTGCAATCTCTGACCCAGTTTGTTTGCTCGTTTCCAAGGCTGCGATACGCTGTGTTTCCTGCCAACTGGCAACCCGGGGTGTCGAAATACTATTGGGTGAACTGGCAGTGGGCGGAGTCACACAGACCAAAAAAAAAAAAACCCGACAGACAACACGGAACGTGTAAAATAATAAGTAAAATAATTGGCTGTAGAAAGGGGCAATGTTTTTCAGAGAAACGAGTGTGAACTTAGCATGTTTCCTAAATATCTGCAAACATATTATGGTATTTTTATGCTTTAGTAGAGTAAATAAAACAGCACCTTTAAATCCCAAATTTTGCAATATTATTTGCTATCATTCATTGTAGTTACTGGATCTGCATCCGCTCTCCACATTTCCACCTACACTTACTTCTGCGAATGTACATTGCCTCCAGAAATCTGCATGGTACCAACAAAAAGGCACAAAATTCACAGACAGTGAACCTCGATGGTGGAAAGATCTTCCCGACGGTATCGGAACAACTCAATCCCTCTCTACCTTCAAAAACCAGCACAACAATGAGCACTCAACCTACACCTAAGCATTTTTTTAAACTTTCTTAACTCTTTTTCACTTATTTTAACTTCTCTGCAGCAGCTGTGGAACTGCGTGTCACAGGACTGTCTCTCAAGGATGAATGATTTTGTTGTATTGTTCCTCTTTTGTAGATCACTTTGGAGAAAAGCATCTGCTAAATGAAAAATAATCATACATTTTTGACCACCAGCCTTGTGCGCCAAAAAACTACTCAAAGCATTGGCAATGTCCATTTTATGATTCCTTCACAGTCTCAATGGATTGAATGCAAGTTTTTGTATTCCCAAACCACGGCCACCAATAAAACTGGCTTCACAATATCTCAAGAATCATTACACACAGCTGAACTTTTCTGGCTTATACGATCTGCTTCCATGCTGTTTCTGAATCCGACAAAACAAAAGCTTTTATGACAACCGTAAGATATGTATCTCCACTCCAACACAAGCGCTCAGCCCAGGCTTTGTTCTACAAGGCACTTTAAGCTTTTAATCGTTCCCTCTGTTGGCCTGGATGTTTGACGATACTTCAGGTGCATGATAATGAAATCTCCCCCTCCCAGCAGATGAGAAGCTCAGCAACATCAGCACAAAACACACTTATACATCTCCCTTCCTGGATTTGCTCTCTTTTTCACTCTCTATTTGTGTACTTTTTTGCCATTATCTTGTTCCACTCACATATTGAATGATTTGAACAGAGCTGCTGATGACAAATGTAAACCAAACTCATACAGGACTAATTAAAATCAAAAGTCTTGCACGTTATTTTGCCCAAGACTGTATTTATTCAGTTTTTAAACAGTTACACACTGTGACATTTGGCTTTGCTAATTGAGCATAATAGATGTATCTTTGCAGATAACGATAAGAGGATATCACTTTAAAAGATAGGCATGGTTTACTAATTATTCGTTGATGTAAAAGAACCTCAGCCCTTTTGCAATTCCAATCATTACTAATGGCTTGAACTACAGCTCCGGGGGAACAAGACAAATTGCTGTGATTGTTTATGTCTAGATCTCAGTACCTGGGGTTAAAATCCATAGATATAAATTAACAATTCCTTTGTTCCTATGATCAACAGAGTTGCGTACCACTCAGCATTGAATTTAGAATGGCTCTTAAATAACAAACTATTTAATTTCAAATAAAATAATTTTTAAACGGCTATTAACCCAAAACATTTAATTATACAAAAATTCTGTCACCATTTATTCACCCTTATATCATTCCAAACCTTTATGACTTTCTTTCTTCCCTTCAGTGGAATATAAAAGTAGAAATTTCAACGTTTCATTGACTTTCATCATATTCTTCAGAATATATTATTTTATGTTCCACAGAAGAAAGAATGAAAGGAAGGTTTGGAATGACATGAGGGCGAGTAAATGATGAACTAGCTCTTTAAATTCTGCACAAACCTCAATTTGGAGACTAGGGCAAATATCTTTGTTTCCCTTGCATTTGCCTGCTAGTACTGATTTTTTATTTATTTAATTCTTTTATTGCAATTGGTCTTCTAGTCAGAGAGAAACGCTTTGACTCAATCTGTATCCCACTCATTTGACAGAAATAGTTTAGAGTACTGTATAGTAGAGGAATTTAAAAGTCAATATTTGTGTTGGGAACTGAACAAGCAGGCAATATTTCACGGTATGTTTAGTACTACGTGTACACATGCCAATGTTGAAAATGGCGAGTTCAATGGAGTGATGTATGTGTTTCAGGGGCTAAAACACCTCAGTTGCTGACGATTCATTTTCACTCCTTTTCATTTGCAAAGCTATCATGTTTGCGTTTTATTAAGGCTTCATTTCAGATGACATCTAACTCGTTTAGGACCCTCCATCACAGCGCGAACAGTTCAATGACCAGAGACGGGCCTCGGGGAGACATCACAAACCGCTCGCATAATGCCAAACGATGCTTGTGAGGGAGGTCTAAAATCCCCAGAATAGTTAAACTGACAGATACATTTACAGAGCAGGGTTTTTTTTTCCTCTTTTGTCATGGTTTCTCTTCTTTCAACACCAAATACCTCATAATAACACCAGAGACTTCTTGGTACAGGACTGGGATAGCAAAGCGGCTTTCTTTTAGCACAAAAATGAAACCTAAGACAAGAGACCGAGAGGTCTGAAGTGCTTTCTCATTTCACACTTTCATCTCTGTAGTATTTTCCAACTGGCTATCTGGATATTACAATCACAGGCTGTCTGCAAACATTTCAAGCCTCCCTGGAATACAGCAGGTCAAGGATTCTGGGTAATCTGAACTTGTTTCAATAAATGAAAAGGATAGTTCACCCCCAAATTTTAATTCTGTCATCATTTACTCACCCTCATGTTGTTCCAAACATTTGTTACTTACTTCTATGGAACACAAAATATATTTAGAATAATGTTTCAACTGTTTTGTGACATTTCTGAAATAACAGGTTTGGATGAACTATCCCTTTCGGTAGCTAAAAGAGGACCTATTATTCCCTTTTACAAAGTCTTGATTTGGTTTGTTGTTGATACTTTATTGATCCTTTACAGGAAATTGCATTGTCACGGCAGCTTCAACACACAAAGATACAGCACCACACTTAACAAATAAGTCACTTCCGTACCAATATACAATTAAAAAAGAAACAATACATAACAAAAATAAATAGTTTTGGGCAGTTCAGTAAAACATTAATAAAATGTTTTTGGGCTCTACTAGAATAGGATTTCATGAATGTTGATTATTTTCCACATATTCTCCATTGTTGCCTTCTGAAAAGCACTCTGTGCTCTGAATGGTCGGCTGGATCAGTGTGTTGTGATTGGTCAACTGTTTCAAGAGTGTTTGGGAAATGTCCCGCCCCTTACCATAACCACCAGTTTCAACACACTACTAACTAACTCAACCAGGCCCCGCCCCTTTATTCTGCGTATGAATTATTTAAATGAGGAATATTGGGATGTTTTCGTTCCCGGAAGAATAATAGCACAATAGGTCTTCTTTAAACGTAGTTGGTTCTGTTTAGTTAGTAGCTAACTGCTTTTCTAAAAACAGTAGCTTGACTACTTTAAATTATTAGTCGCTTGCAGCTAAACAAGCAACACTTCTGTTACACAGAGACTCAGAGACACAAAGACCAAATTCATTTCAGTTCATCTCTTCATCTCTTTTTCCACTGCTGGTTTGGAAGGTCAGGTCTTTGTGCAGTGACACCAGACTGGCTACGCTCTCAAGACTATGACATATTCTTACTGCGCAACACCTTGCTTCTAGACAGGTCCATATTCGACAGATGGCTTTAAAGTGTAAATGAAAGACGAGGAACCTAGTTGCTAAGCTACACGCATTCTGTCTAGGAAATAGCAAATTGAATGTACAGTATAGAAATGAATGCAGGAGACTTGTATACTTCGACATAATTCAGATGAGACTCACCCTTGTGAAGAAGTAGTACACTTCAGCATACTTTTTAAAATAGTAGTATACTTGATACGGAAATAAGAAGACACCGGTAATCAAGTGCAAACTGAAGTATTAACATCACATGTTTATTGCAACTAAATGAAAACGTATAATAATTTACATTTATATTTAATGCAATTAGATGAGTGGTTTTTGACCACCTTAAGAAAGTACATTTTATATGTAATTTCATAATTCTATTGTCTATTATTGAAATATGGTTAGTGTACTGCTGAATGTACTGCATTTATGGTAAACTTTAATGTAATTTATATTCAAACTCAAATATCTAAATAACACAAGTGTAATGATGAATATGCAATTTACACATCAAAATAAGTGTACTTCTTTAAAGTAAAACTTTAAATTTTACATTACAAAAGTGCACTTAAGTGTGTTAATAAACAGTCATGAGAGTGTACTGCTTAAGTACACTTAAGCAGCCTTTTATTTCAATAATATATTATCTACAAGTACGATCATTAAAAATATTTGAAGTGCACATTGAATACTATTAAGCACACTGCAAAGTAACATGATTTTATACACTCAAAATGAATGTGAATATTATGGTATGTAATAGTGTCATATGTTCAAGACATGATGAGACTTTGGGCCCTATTTTAACGATCTGAAACCAGCGTCGGCGCTGTGGTGGGGCATTCGAGGGCCGTGCCCCCCCAGCGGTTATTGATGCCCCTCCTACCACAGGCCATGGCGTGGCCCAAATTTTTTTTTTTTGCATTATTTTTTTTAATATTAAATGTACAAATTGTAACTTACATGAAATAAAATGAAATGAACGGGGAAAACGTATAATTTTGGTTGTTCATGACATGTTTCTAGGCTTAGTCATCATTGGTCAATGCTTATTGGTTGCTGAGTAAACTTGTTACATTTGATTTGCAGCGCACAAAATCCATTTCAAGTTGTTGTTTGAATTGAAAACAACAGTTTGTCCGTCTATATCATAGACAGTCAGCGGCTAACTGTTTGCCTAATTCTCGACAAAAAATGGATTTACGAAAATGGTTTAGTCCTCCTCAGCCTCTTCCATCAGCAGACTCTGACACTCCGGCCACCACCACCAGTGATAAATGGTTTCACAACAGAGAGTGGTTGGAGTACAGTGTCAAGGCAGATGCAGCATTTTGTTTTTGCTGTCGGATGTTCAGTTTTACTAGAGTGTGGGCTATCGTAACTGGAAACACGCTATGGCCAAAGACCGTGGATTTCATAAACATGAAACTTCGAAGGACCACATGTCTTGCTATGCAATGTGGAAGGAGAGGGAGATGCGTCGCAATACGGGGAATGAGGTATCAACCAATTGGCTAATGTGGTGAAGACAATCCCTCGCAATGCCACTTACACCTGTCATGATATGCAAAATTAACTTATAAGAACACTCTGGTGACAGAGGCTATAGTGGAGGAAGTTGGTGACTCCTATTACACTTTGAAAGTTGATGGGACGCGTGACCCCACAGGATGTGAAAATATATCGATTGTGCTTCAATTTGTGAATGAGTCTTGCGAAGCTACAGAGCGTCTACTGTGCATCGCTACGGCTCAGAAAGGTGACGCGCAGACATTAACTGACACCGTTCTGACTGAGCTTAACAAAGTTGGCCTGGATAGCTCAAAAATTCTGAGTCAGGTATATGATGGAGCTGCGCTTATGTCGGGGAAACGTGGTGGTGTTCAGAAAATTCTACAGGACAGACTTGGACGCGAGATACCATATGTGCACTGCCTTAACCATCAGTTGCATTTGGTTGTGGTTCATAGCATGTCTGCAGAGACCGCACTTTTGGAGTTTTTTGAGGTGTGCGATTCCCTCTACAAGTTCTATAGAAAGCCAACGGTTGCTATGCATTATAAAGGTGCGCATCTTAAGCGTCTTCTGGAGCAGAGATGGACAGGGCATCTTGCCACTGTCTCAGTCATTCTTAAGTCATTTAATAACATAAAATTGATTCTGACTGATGCTGACACTGTGCTGAACTATGGTGCAGAGATGAGAATGAAAGCTACAGGCGCGAGATATCTGAGCCAAGTTTCATGTTCCTTGCCAACTTAACCCACAGAATCCTTTCTCTATTGGACCCACCGAACAAGCTTCTTCAGAGAGAGGACACTGACTTGTTGACTGGTTTAAGTGTTGTGGCGAGTGCAACAGCATGTGTTAAAAAACGCAGATGCTGGATACTGCCACGCCCACCAGCGAGTCACTGAGACCCGGGCCCAAACGGAGACGCATAGAGAGCACACGGATGGATGGTTTCATCGTTACAGGGCCTACAGGAGGACACAGAGGTGATGATGACTTGGAAACTGAACTTCAGAGAGTGTACTACAGCACTATTGATTCGGTGGTTGGGGAACTGGAGCGTAGATTCAGCGAGCGCAACTCACAACTGGCAAGCGCACTTGCAGCACAACATCCAGAGGCCGATAACTTCCTTGATGTGAAGCTGTGAAGCATATTCTCGACCTGTCACAATCGATTATGATTGACGCCGAGTTTGAAGTTGCTAAAGAATTTTTAATGTCACAAAAGCAAGCAATGCAGGGAGACTGGACCATACAGCACATCATCTCAACGTACCACAACCATCTGATTGCAATGCCCAGTGTGCTGACTGCTTTCAAACATGCGTTAACATTTGCCGCATCCACAGCAATGTGTGAGAATTCAGACAGAGAAAGACTTGACACGCAAATGCACAAGCGAATGGAAGGACACAGTACTTAGACGGTTCAGCAGCAACACTCATCGTCTGCAACTCTTCTGAGAGTAAGTCGTTTGTTCATTTCACTTATTGAAGCCAGCCCTGGCTTTCATGATAAGGCCTACGAAGCAGGTGAATTGTTGATGAATGTTTGCTGGGTCTATCTGCATTTGTGTTTTATACTCGGCTGCCTGTAAGATATGTAAGGGATCATGTAGAGCGAGGCGGTTGTATAACATGGCTACCTACAAAATAAATCAATAATTTGACACAAAATATTGATTTAAAATGGAGTTTATTTATTTAAAAACTATTGTATTGCTCCGCTAAAGAAAATAGTCCGTTCCGTCTCTACGGTTAGAATCCTGCGTCCATAGCAACGCTCTGTTTTTCATGGCAACGGTGTGTTATACTCGCATTATACATTAGAATTCAACCAAGCCATGTAATAATTAATAATAATAATAAAAAACGTGTTTAGTTTTATATAGCATTTCTGCTGTGTTGGACTATGATGTCGCCACTGCGTCAAAATATTTGTCAAACGTCAGTGCCCCCCCCCGCCGATGACCCAATGCCCCTCCAGTAGATGTGCCCTGGCATCGACTCTGTCTGAAACGCAAGTATCAAATGCGAAACGCAAGTAACTTTGTGGGCGGGTCTCGGGCTCTGTTGCTATTATACCGGCGGGATAAATGACTCTTGCGCCCGACGCAAATCTAAAATGTGTTGGTCTGAAGTAGCTACATTACTTTTTGGTGTAACGTGAAATAAACCAATCAGAGCGTCATCTCACATTCCCTTTAAGAGCAGGCGCGCTTGTTCCATGGCGGATTGCTGTTATAATGGCGGATTTGCCAGACGCACGCCAGGAGCGGTTCACAGCCGAGGAGACCGACGTTCTCGTCAGGGCCGTAAAACACAGAGAAGTGACATTGTATGGGGATGGAGAAACACACCCAAATTAGCTTCGGTTTAACAGGCGTATAATAATTTGGGTAAATGTGTAATCTAGATTTATGCCTATTTTTTCACATCTTCATGGACACAACAATGAGTAGTGTAATATGTTTCCTTGTAATTATCTACGGTTTCAAAAATGTGAACTGCTGTGTCTGTGTAGATGAGAGAAGCAAAGTATATGTGCGTTGCACACACTACATTATGGCCAAGCATGCGCCCTTAAAATATCATCTGAATAACGCGCCACTGACTTTAGACTAGGTTTTTCCTGGTCTGTGGCGGAATTGTTTTCTGAAACTGCAAAATAGCACCAGGGAACGTTTGCCCCGGAACACGCCTCCTCTTTTCGCTGAACCGCCCCCGGGAGCGCAAGTTCATTTCCTAATTTACCGACGTGCGTCTGTGGAGGGAAAAGTCCGCTGTGCGTCGGGTGCAAAATAGGAATGATACATGTGTCGTGTACAAAGTCAATTGCGCTGGGTGCAAGATAGGGCCCTTTGAATTTAAACTAGGACTGTGTGAATTAATTAACATGTTAACATAGTTAAACATGTTTAAAACCACATTCAGACGTAATAAAAAGAGAGTTTTGAGCATATATTGCCTCACAAAAAGCCTCTAGAATTTGTATGTTAAAAAACACCAAATGCATTGAAAAGCATCACTCCAGTATTTTTATGCCTTTGCTGTGTTGTTAAATGTGGTTAAACTGCATCCAATCTTGTTGTGTATTTCCAGTTACTCACCGAACTCCCTGGGAACAGAGATAGCGTACACACAGCTCTGTCCCGTCGTGTAGTTCCTCGGGAAATTCGGCGACAGCACGGTTCCATCTGTCCCAGTAGAGCGACTTCCACATGGTGCTGTACACACAAACACCCAGATCACTCATTATTTTAAGCTTAAACATTCATGATGAACTGCTATTTTTGAGACACCAGTCTGGATAGAAACAAAATCTTGGCTAGCGAAGCATGTACAAGTCATTTTACGTGTTTGATTCATTTTGTTTGGTCTACGGCAGCAGGACCGAGCTGTTTTTCTCTCAGAGATTCTCTTAAACATCCATCTTTACTTGCGGACTGTACCTTGACAGCTGGGCAGCCCCCTGTTCCAGCCAGGCCTGCCATCATCACCCATAATGCAGGTAAGCGTGGAGTAGCCCTGGAGGACGTAGCCTGCCTCACAGTAGAAGGTCACGGTGGAGCCCAGCTTGTAGTCACTGCCCAGCCGAGTGCCATTCATCACATTACCGGGATCAAAGCATGACTCCCTCAGCTTAGCTGTGAGAGATGGAGAGAAGGTGCAGGAAAAGCAAGGGTTGAAATCACTTTAGGTGTATCTTAGCTTGCAGGATGGGTGGATATTGGTTGAAAGTTGAAACCAAAATTACTTTACAACATAACCAAATAGACTTTTTTATTGGGGTTGAAGCTTGTCTGGTAACTATAAACTGTAATTCTTGTAAAAATAAATAAATAAAATAAAATAATAATAATAATATACATATATATATTTGTATTACGGGCAGGGTTATTATCAGTGTGTTTAAGAACAAAAGTTGACAAAAGGAAAATATATTAAGACTTAAAACATATTTTGAAGGCTTGAAACACATTTTAAATAAAGATAATTGTTTTATCAAGTTCAGGATTAAGTTTAAGGGTGATTCTCACAAAACTGTACGTTCTGCAAGTTTTATTCAAGGTAAATTAAAAATACTTTTTATTTTCATAATTCAAAAATTATGGATAGAGTGCAACAGCAAAAACGGCGAGGTAAAAACAAATGTTACATTTGTTTAGAGCTTTATATATATATAATATTATATAAATGTATATATATATAATACTCATTACATGCAAAGTGAGATATTTCAAGCCTTATAATTTTGATGATTATGGCTTACAGCTTATGAAAACCCCAAATTCAAAATCTCAGAAATTTTGAAAATGTTCATAAGCTGTAAGCCATAATCATCAAAATTATAAGGCTTGAAATATCTCACTTTGCATGTAATTTTCTATATAATATATTAGTTTCACCTTTTAAGTTGAATTACTGAAATAAATTAACTTTTGCATGATATTCAAATTTTTCGAGTTTCACCTGCATATATATATATATATATATATATATATATATATATATATATATATATATATATATATATATACTTATAGTTAACTGAACTAAAACCATAAACAAAAAAATTTTGTTGCTTGAAATAAAATAAAATATAAAAAAACATTTTATTTCAGCTAGTAGCCTCGCAACATTTCTCATTTTTATTTAGTTTAACTTGATGTACTGAAATAAATAAAAATAAAATAAAAATTAATAAAACTATATAGACAAAGAAAAACTTCTGGAAATGACAAAAAACAACAACAAAATTACTAAACCTTTAACTAAAATTTAAATGGAAAATAAAAAAAAATTAAAACTAATAATAAAAACTAGAAAAGTATATTAATTATACTAAAATAAAAAACAGAAAAAAAAAATGGTAATGTTAATTTTTTGTGTGAACTATCACTTTAAACCGTCAACTGAATAATACTCACAATTAATTTGACTGTGCAGTCAGAATTATGTGTTTCTAACTAAGGGTTTGGACGTTTAGGCTGGAGAAATGTCAGAGTCTACCTTTGTACTCCAGGTGAAAGCCGGTGTAGCTGACAGATCCATCACTGCGGAAGGCCAGGTACATGCTGTTAGAGCTGCTCTCGATCCGTTCGGGAAGCTTGCTGTCCTGGAAGCTCCCGATCAGAGGGCTGTTGCTGTCCGTTCCATCGTAGATATACAAGAAGTCGTAGTTGGGCTCTATGCTGAAGCTGGGAGAAATGATCAAAGAGGAGTTTTCTGAATAGAGGGATCAAAAGCTCTTCATCTGGATACAGATATTCGAGTCCTGAGATCAACTTTGCAGACGAAAGTATAAAGTAAAACAAGTACAAAGAAATCAGAGACTGTTTTAGAGTGATACGGGAGGCCGGGGCAAGTTGTCACATTTCTTACTCCATTAAATATTTTTTGGCAAATGCAACCTCAGATGAACAACCACAAATTGCATATTACACCATGTTGTTATTTATTTATTTAAAGCTCTTTGTCGCCCTCTCTGTTCGAAATCTGCAATTGCAGTTATTCGCGCAATTATAAACTTTACGTGTGTTGTGCCTCGGCACGGCACAGCGTGGATGAATCCAATGTTTTGAGGAGAATGTGCGCGCCGATGTGGATACCGGCATTCGCAATCACAGATTCTACTTTTTGGAAGAATAACCAACATAACAATTTTCACCGGAAAATGTCGTCTGAACAAGTAACATCCACTTTTGTTCTGACCAACTAAGGGGAAAAAGCATTGCAGTAAATCGCGCCGATTAAATCAAACGATCGCTTATCATATCACGACAAACCGTGCAAATTATACTTTGTTCTCAAATTGTTAATGTTAACAACATCAGCATTCGTGACTACATTTAATGCCCTTCTGATATTATCCTTGTTTTCGCTTGGGCCGGTTGCGGTCTCTTTTTTCTGTAGCCAGTCCGAAGGCTTTTGCGTTTTACAGCGGGTGAATCTCCAGTTGGTGATTGTCGTTTGAACCTTTCTGGATCCGCCATCAAATTGATGAGTTTAATTATATCAAGTGCTGTGAGAAAAGGCTATAAATCTCCACCTCCAGCATCCTCACACTCATAGCCGACTAGCCGAGGCTCTTCTTTATGTGTACAGATGTGACATAATGACACAAAGACATGCTCGAATTTCCCACTGGAGTTAAAAACATTATTACAAGCTTACCGTTTTGAATCGAGCTACGGCAAGCAGAGAGTTCTGAACACTGGCTGGTTATGTACTTGCTCAAAAAAATATTTTGGATAATTTTTAACCCAAAAAAGTTACGGACTGCAGCTTTAATAAAACTAAAGCCAAAATGGAAAAGCCATGGGTGACAAACTACAGTAAGTCCACCCTACGATGCAATTGCTTGTAGAGCCACTTTTAGCAGCAATAAGTTGAAGGAATGGTTTTCTGTATGACAGTATCAGTCTCTCGCATCGTTTTGGCCCGCTCTTCTTTACAACGTTGCTTCAGTTCATTGAGGATCGCAACATTTCGGTCGGGTTGAGGTCTGGACTTTGACTGGGCCGGTGCAACACCTTGATTCTTTTCTTTTCCAGCCATTCTGTTGTAGATTTGCTGGTGTTCGTGGGATCATTGTCCTGTTGCATGACCTAATTTCAGCCAAGTTTTAGCTGTCTCTCACAGATGGTCTCACATGTGACTCTAGAATACTTTCCTGTCCATCTAAATACCTGTTATGCATGCTAACTTGCTTGCGAGGTACGTTGACGTATGCCACTATATTATCCATATGGCCAGCATGACAGCTGACCATTAAGGCGGAACATATAAATAACCAAGCGTTGAATGGCACGTGCAGAATCAGCATCTCTGCTGGGCTCAGACACACACTTATAAACACTTGCACCTTTTCATTTGCAGTAAGGTGCAATGATAAGGTCCCGCACATCAGTGGAGAGTCATTTGCATGAGATGGATTGTGACTGAATCAGATTTACACTCCCTTTCCCCCCCCCATTATGCAGAGAGAGAATGCTAAGCATGCCTTCCACACTTCACTGCGTCAGAATCCACTGCTTAGGGGTTATTATAGGATAATTCATACACAGGATAAGATCCTTTACACCACATTAAAAAAGCCATTAATTCCTGATAAACAGATGCAGATGCCCCCGTACTCCATACCCTCTGTAGCTGTCAATCAGAAAACAATTATTTCTGCGGAAATCAGGTTGATGGCACAAACTGTACTATTGCTAAATAGAGAGACACCCGGATGGGATTACATTTGTAGTGATGCTAAAAGAGGTCACTTTTTTTTTTTTTTTCGGAGTGTATTGTTCATTTCCAATTTCATTATGGACATATTTCATACCATGGATTTTTTAAGGAGAAAGGAGTCAGTAATGGACTGTGTAATGAAAGTCTTTGAGATGGAACCCGAACGAGAGCCATTTATTAGAAACTTGCCCGTTCTGGCAGAACTCCAACATGCTTGTTTACTCGGAGAGGACCAAATTCTAATGAGAAAGAGGCTACATAATGCCAACCATGAGGATGACACTACCTGCCGGGCTGGGCTTTGAAAAAGAGAGGAAAAAGTTCTTCCTCATCTGTTTTTGGGGCTGATGTATGGCTCTAACAAGCAGCTGTGAAGGTTTTGAAAAATATTAGGCACTAGAAAACTCACAAAACAGCCTCAAATGGCAGCTCCGGTTGTGATGAATGCTGTAAATCGTGACACATAGGCAGAATGAAAGATTGTTTTTGAGCTATCGCTGTCATTAAAGCAACTGCTCTTAGATGATGAGTCAAAGAGAAGACGAGGCAAAGTTTAAACGTTCAACAGTCGTAGATATTTCAAAGTGTGAGCGTGAGAGACAGAAGGAGAAATCCTGAAACCTAAGCACTTCTTCTTCTTCTTCTTCCGCTGACTGTGTGCGAATCCTGATTATTATTCCACGGCCTCACGCCTGGACTAGACCCTCGCGACACGCTTTGATCCAGGTGGAAGGGAATGGCTTGCTAGCGGTGCTATTAGCATTAACATTAGGACTTTGGCGACTGTCAAATAGGACGAACTCCTACAGCACTCGAACTTAACCTCGCGCTGACCCCGACTGGACGGAGGATCCCGCTTGCGGCTCGAGCGGCGCTTCGTGTTGGCTAAATGAAAAATGGACATAATTAGCAACATGATTGGACTGTGAAGGAAATTTATCAACCTTGCTTTTATACTAATTGGTCACATCACTCAAGGCAGAGACACCGCTCTACACCTTTAAGGCAGGAAGAGGGGAAGCTAAAAAAAAAGAAAAAAAAAAAGGGACCACCGTCAGGTTCATTACAGACAAAATGAGCAAAGAATTCCAGCTGGGCTCATTATCTCTCCCAGACATGAAATGCATTTTAATTCAGACATTGATAGCAGTCGCGCTACATAATTACTCAACACGTCGACTGCGGCCATGTCGAAGGACACCGTGGGCGCTCGTTTTAGATTCAGCGTTACGACACAGCAGCCTCTAAATGAACTCGTGAACTCATCAGTTGGAGATATTATAGCTCAAGTGAAGGCATAAACGAAAGACCAGGAATAAGCGCACGCTGAGATTATTTCCGATCGCACATCTTTCTGTCTCATCGGACACAATTTAAACTGCGCTGACCCCACCACAACAGAGGGTTCAGCGGATATTAACCTTCCACAGAACCACACGGTCTGCATTCACAAAATTTGCTGGACAACTAAGGTAAGTAGACAAACCTCCCTCCCCGTTCACGACATTCTCACACAAACACTAACCTGAAGCTGCAGACAAACATCGGAGTGTCCTCAAAGATAAAGTACATAAAAACACCCGGCCTAATGCACACCCTCAGCTGAGACGAGACGTCTAGAATATATTTGATATATGGATAAAATAATTATAATAATATATAATAATAATAATAATAATAATAATAATAATACATATAATAATAAATAATTATAAAATAATAATAATATGCATATATAAACATATATATATATATATATATATATATATATATGGATAAAATAATTATATATATATATATTAAATGTTATTATTAAATGTTAACTATTACATGATTATACATACATGATAAATTTACAAAATAATTTTGTTTGTCTTTCTCCCTCTCTTCGTTTTTATTACGTGTTTCTGATTCTCACCACTGATTAATAAATCTTAAATAAATACAAATAATATTTCCTTTTTATATATGCATATATACTGTATATTCCTACTGTATACTGTATGCTCCCCTTTTTCATATATATATATATATATATATATATATATATATATATATATATATATATATATATATATATAATTATAAAGATTATAAATACTGTATATATAGTAAATACAACTATAAAACATTTCTGCTACTTTAAATAAATAATTGTTAATTGAAATAAAATAAAAAACAAATATTTTATTTTAACATTTCTTATTTTTATATAGTTTAACTTGATGTACTTAAATTAAAACTAAAATAAAAATTGTAATAAAAATATAAAAATAAAAATATAGACATGTTTAATTTAAAAAAAAAACAACAACTAAAATAACTAAAATGAAAATGAAAACAGAAAGTATTAAAAAACAAAAACGAATTCAGAATATTAATAAAAACTATATAACAATGTAGTTTTCTCTCTCTCTCTCTCTCCCTCTCTCTCTGTCTATCATGCAGTATATTGTATTGTTATCGTATTACTTTTTATGTATCTTTTTTCAGCTTTGTTTGTGAATTTCCCTGTTGTATGAATTGCACAGCCGTACAGAACAGCTCACAGATGAGTTTACCTGATGAACGCAAGAGACAGGACGTAATCCGAGTTGACGGCGATGAGCCAGTCGCAGTCCTTGCTGTGCGGGTATGGATGAGGGAAGTTGGGCGACAGAATAAACCCAGAGGAACCGGTGAGATTGCCCCCACATGGAGCTGGGAAAACACAGAGGACTCGTATCAGCAGCATATGGGCATTAGTAACACATGAGGAGAATCTCTTATTAAAACATGCGGCTTGAACATCTGTGCCAACCAGGAACCAGGAGAACGAGCGCTGGAGTGAACACACGCAGACAGAGATATGGAAGCTCCTCTGAGGAACCGCGCCATGTAAAGCGCTCATATCTTATATATGAGAATGAGAACTATAGTGAGAGAGAAAGGTCATTTAAAATATGAAAGGAAAAGCTGAAAATCCTGCTTCCAATATGAAGTGTCTTTTGAAAGAAAGAGACAATCCGTATCTGGTAATTTGATATTCATTAATTTGGGCAGACTTTCATGTCACTGCGATGATAAGGAATCTCAATGGTGTCGGGTCTTTCACATTGAGTACAACTCTTGAGAACGGCCTGATTAAAAGAAGTTAAAGTGCTTTTTAGATACATGTTCTGCTGTCAGCATCTAAAGCAATATGTGCTAATTAACTCTTAACCGCTTAGATGAGTAAAACAATACTTCTTATGTACAGTATGAGGCTTTGTCTAATGTTTACAGATACAGCACCTACAGTGTACAAATACAGTACAATTTGGCATATCATAACTTTTTTAAAACATCCTGCTTTGTTGTGCGAACTGTTAGATACAAAAACAATATATATATATATATATGTAAACATTTCTGTTGCTTTAAATAAATGTTAACTAAAATAAAATAAAAACAAACTTTAATTTCAACATTTCTGATTTTCATTTAACTTGATGTACTAAAATAACTAAAACTGAAATAAAAATATTATAAAAAAATTAAATTTGAAAAATAATTTTATTAAAAAATAATAAAAATATTAATAAAACTATAATAGTATCTGAATGATCCTAAAATAACACTATAATAAACCAATTTAAATGACTAAAAAATGTTTAGTTTTGTCATAATTTTTGTAAATAATCTCATTCCATTTTCTTTTTCTTCTTCCTTTACTTCAAAATTGTTGTATTGACTGAATTCTTCAAACTACACTATTCACTATTCAATAATTAAAATTAAAAATTAAAAAATTAAATAACAAACATATATCTTTTATTTAAAATATGGGAATTATATGTAAATTAAATAAAATCCATACAAACCAACATTTGATCACAAGCTACTGTAGCTAGCAACCCTGTTGCTCATTCCGGTTTAGTTTTGAATGCATTACGTATATTTAATTGTAATGTTTATTCAATATTATTGCAAGAAAATAACAAGATCAAACAAATGTTACATGCAGCCAGTATAATTCTAAAGTCGAATACTAATTCCACCAGATCCATTCCTTTAATTAAATCCCGATATAAAGCCTCACCTATACAGACAGGAGGGCTGGGTTGCCAGTAGTAGCGGTTCTCCACTTGTATGCAGGTAATCTTCACGTCTCCCTGCAGTTCATACCCAGGATCACACTGGAAGGTCACGGTGTCTCCAGGCTCGCGACCGTCTCCATTACGACTGCCGTTCATGGGAACTCCTGGATCCCTGCAGGCCGTGGCCACTGAGCCTGCGATCACATTCAGAGCAATTAACAGTCGATTAACCCCTCATGAGCAGTGACTGTACGCTGTCAGTCCACAGATCACAGAGACACTCACTGGAGAACTCGATGGCGAATCCAGACTTGCTGATGTAGAAGTCGGTCTCGAACTGAACGGTGACCATGTTGAGTGTGCTGTGGATGTTCTCGGGCAGAAGAGATCCGCTCACCTCCCTCAGAGACATCTCGTTCTCCAGAGGCCCGTCCCAGACCCTCAGGATGTCGTGGGACGCTTCCGTGTCGAAGGCTAGAAACTGCAGGCTGTTCATATCAAAGTGAACACGCATACATGCATCAGGTCATACTGGTCCAGTCACGCGTCATTAGATGCACAGTGTACAGTGATGGAAATAAAGGGCTGTCTGACACAGAACAGGTGTGCCGCGCATTATTACCCACAATGCATAAAACGAACAGCACGGTAAGGTTATTATAGTTAACTAAAATTACAACTACTAAATCCATAAAAAACTGCCACTTGAAATTAAATAAATGTTAACTGAAAAAACTTCAGCTGGTTGGCAAGGCATTATTGCTCATTTTCATGCAGTTTTACTTAATGTACTAAAATAACAAACTAAAACTAAAATAGAAATAAATAAAAACTATATAGACATTATATATGTACAGTATATATATAGTATATGTGTGTATGTACTGTATGTTTTCTAATAAATATGTGTGTATATTAGTGCTGTCAAACCGATTAATCAGGATTAATCGCATCTAACATAAAAGTTTGTTCATATAATATATGATATAATAAGTTTATATAATATAATACGTTTATTTAATAATGTGTGTGTAATATATATATATATATATATATATATATATATATATATATATATATATATATATATATATATATATATTCATGCATATATAAATAAATATGTATATACACACCCACACACACAAGTTTTTAAGATAGATGCAATTAATCACGATTAATTGATTTGACAGCACTAATGTATGTTTAAATATATATATATATATATATATATAACTAAAATTAAAATGAAAAATATACAAATTTAAACTTATTTTAAATATTAATAGAACCAATAATAGTATCATATTTCCATCTCTCTGAACCCAGACGGATAGAAGAGTTTGATTAGGCAGAAATAAATGATCAATTCTTTGCAGAGTCGTGACAAATCACAGAGGTAGAGTTATATAATCATATCTCAAATATTATGCTCCAGGGTTCGAATAATTGAGGAGAACAATTGCATCTCCATTCTGAGCATCAGTCCTTGACTACAATTTAACAACCTGGTCTGATCGAGACATCAGATGAACAAATAATGAGCGAGTGTGCAATTTCAAAAAAGCTTTTTGCTGCAAAGAGAATTATAAAGAGGACAAATTATTAGGCTGTAGTGCAGCATTAAAAGTGCAACAGCGTTTTAACCCCCTGAGGTCGGCAATCACGCCGGCGTGATCTACTCGTTTTTTTTTTTATCAGTGCAAAATACTCTGTTGATTTTGATTTTACATACTTGTGTTGTACATCATTCAAAACTGTTAAATGTCTTCTTTTATTTGTGTACACTCATAATAAAAACAAAATGTTGTGTTTTCCGTAAAACAAAGAAAATAAACATGATGCGCGTTCTGCCGTCTCTCTCAATGTGAAACTCATTCTGAAACGCGACAGAAAATGACCTGTAACTCAGCGAATGTTTGTCACACAGACTTGAAACGCATGTCTATACAACGCTTGGAATCTCTATTTTTAAAGTATGTAAATAATATAAAAAACAAATATTCTATTTTTAAGTAGTCCATACGAAAGCAGCGGCATGTACAGTTTCTCAAACGCGCCCTCATTAAATTTAATTTGAACACGCCTACGAGCGCACGAGCGATTGACATGCAAATGATCCATGCGGAAAAACACAGACCTGTAAACGCCCTCATCACCTCAAAACAAAGAAGCAGAGACTTCGTAACTTAATCCTTACTGTGTTTGAAAGACGCGCCAGAGCTTACATTGGATTTAGGCTACCTCAGAAGAAGAAGAACGCGATTTGAAGACAATAAAGATTTAAGGTAAGAAGTTTTTACATATTAGTTTGTTATTGTTGCATAAATGTCACATTGCAGTTGAACTGTTGCTAGATATATGGGGAATATTATAATATTTAGACCCGTGTTTACTGTTAAGCCTACTGTGTTTGTGGATATCTGGTCAAACGTAGATATGTATGGTAACCATAATGTTTTATATTTGAGCGCGATCGCGTTTGAATGTATCAGATTTTGCAGCGCGATCGCGTTTGAATGTATCATTTGAACATTTGAAAAGCAAAACGCACCAAACGGCTTCATGTTTTTACTATTATCTCATTTCATATCATCATAACGAATGGAAACATTTGAAGTAACATGATAATCAATATATTTTTCTCTAGCTTGGTTGTTACTGAAATATTTTGGAAGATTTATACTGCTATCTATTGTTATTATTATTTTACCCAGCACTGCACATAGCTTATGCCTACAAGGCACAACAAACCTTGTGTTCATTATATTATATATTGTTGGAAACATTTGTGTGTGTGTGTGTGTATTTTGTGAACTTTAAAAAGCAATTTTAACCAGAAAAATCTAATATTTATTTCCAAAATCGTGCAGGCCTTTCTCTTGATATCAGTATGTTCACTTTTTTTTCAGGGCCCAGATGCCACTGAGTCCTGCCGACTTCAACATTCACATGAGTCTCTGGAACATGAACATGGTAAAGTGAAAATCAAACACCTTGGAAATTAAAGGTATGTATAATGTTTTTAGGAATGGCACAAAGGTCTGTCTTTGAAGTGTTTTTTTTGGCATTTGTTGTGTATCTTTGGGTTATGTTGTGTTGTAAATAAATCCAAACAATTTAAAAGCCATTCTTTTTTAAATCTCCTCATTTACAGTATTGTGCAAGGTTGCTCAGAATGACAGGGCTATTAGGAGCTATATTAGGATAGCTCCTAATAGGGCCGTTGGGGAGGTTCTTTGTCTTTCTCAGGTGAGAAAAGCTTACATATTAATGAGCTGCCGCATAAGGCTTTCTAACACAAAACACGTCGTAAAATTTTTAAATCAATATATTGTCTTCTCTGAATGAGCAGTCAGGGTGATTTTCACATTGTTTTGGAGCAAATATTCTAGGCTACGTGATACAATTTTCAAAAGTCTTGTGAAGAAATAATCAGTATGGGTTTCATGGCCTTATTTCAGTGAGAATTTTTTTTTGTATTTTCACAAACCACGCATAAATGTCATTATCTCAAAACTACAAACTTTTACATACATGCTGTTGATATATTGTTGTAGCAGAGTTTGTGCTGAATACAGTTTAATTAGACTTTAGCCATGAAAATGTCACAAGTAACAGAAATAACCAGAAATGTCAGAGCATGTCAGAACACCTCCAGGGCCCAGAAAACAGCTCAGACCTCAGAGGGTTAAGCTTTATAATGAGTTTGGCAGTGCAGGTGGTAAACAAAGAGATTTACGAGGCGCCATCAGCTCATCTGATGTCTTCTTTTCTCTCCGTACAGATGCAGCATCAATGGCCAGCTCCACCATTAGAGGTTTATTAATAGATAAAGCCTCTTGTCTCAGCTGAATTCACTGGCTGTATTCTTATGGGTTTGGTAATGAACCGATCGGTGGAGGACGGACAGCGGAGGGTACAATATATTCACATTTGAAGCAAATACTGATCAGCACCTAATGATGTTTCCCGAATCCACCTCGACGACCCACGTGCAGCGCAGATTGTTGTCGTAGGGGAACGGATAACCTGGAGACAAGATGCGTCCTGATGTCTCGCCTTTAAAACGTCCACCGCATTCAGCTGGGGAAAGAGAGAGGACCAAACAAGAGAGGGGGTGGGAAGGAGAAGTGAGAAGAAGCAGTTTATCATGCATACTCTCACATGAGCACACACACATCACGGCCCCTGAAGATTTGCAGGTGAGCACTGAAATAATTAGGGGTGTCTCTCAAACAAGCACAACACGAGAATGAAAAGCACGGTAAAAAACACAGTTAGATTGATGAAGCCCCGTGAGGTTTACAGGCATCTGAACACTTTCTGGATCTCAGGGAATAACTTTTC
Source organism: Vimba vimba (assembly GCA_022828995.1). Lineage (NCBI taxonomy): Eukaryota > Metazoa > Chordata > Actinopteri > Cypriniformes > Leuciscidae > Vimba > Vimba vimba. Next base: position 3,404,445 of record CM040824.1, on the reverse strand, counting down.
TGTTAATAGAACAAAGTGGACAAAAGTTGCAAGTGAAAAACAAAAACAAAGAGGGAAACTGAAACTGAGTGTCATTTTAATTTTGTATCATGCTGAATTCCTGGTGCCCACTGTTGTCTTATTGTATTCAATTGACAGTACAAAAAATTACAGAATAAAAAAAAAACTGAATAAAAAACAAACAAATCACTCAATAACTTATTCTTGCTAAAAATATCCAACACACACATGAAGTGATTCCCAAATCACGGAAGTGACCTCGAGGTCCGGGTTAGCGGTAGCATTAGCCATCAGGCAAGTGTTATTTAAATAAACTCCTGATGTACTTACAAACTTTCCAATGCCTCGTTTTATGAGTACAGAACCTATTTGTACTACTGTAGAAGTTTGGTACCATTCCGGGCATTATTAGTGGAGTAATTTACGAGATACAACCTTGGATCCATTAGCGCCTGCACTAAGCCATTCGGCTGATATCTCTAAATAAGCTCTAACTTTAATAATGTTCGACCAAGGGAAAAAAAGTTTCGGGGGGTGGGGGGGTGGGGTGTGTGTGTGTTTGGCTCGAGGTCATGGTGCAAATTTACTCTGAACCATCCCTTTAACAATTTTACCATGAATCATTAATACCATTTTTATATATTTTTATATTAAATTCAAAATATTTATAAATATATTTTAAATATAAATATTTTATTCAGAAAATGTGTATATTTATGCTAATTATAATGAAACTAGCATAGTCTGCCATTTTATTTCAGAAATGTTTCATGTAATTTACATAATTATCATTTCCATCACCCTAATTTTCATGTGGTGGAAATGTTAATAACGCTTAAGAATGACAGAGATCACCAGCGATGCATCAATATCCACAGTGGGACATTTCTAGCAGACAAATTAAACAAACTAGCGAGACTAAAAGGTGTGTTTTAAAGGAGTCCGCAGGGTGCCTATAGTTTAACCCAACAATAGTGTCTCTATCTCTGTCAGTTTCGGCACTTCTCTATTCTTCTGTCTCTCTCTCAGCCTGAATCCCCTGTTAGAAGCTGAGGTGATCTGTCGGCTTCAAGTCAGAGCATCAATCAAATGAACAAATGAGCCTGACGTCCATTTTGATGCATCCTGATGGCATTCAGACTCGCCACTTTAGCCCTCTGCACTGGGTTCATTATCAGTCGGCTTTCACAAGCACTTTATTAGGAAACTTTAATTGCAAGCAGTCTCTTTTCCCCTCAGACCCCTTTTCTATCTTCCCCTATCCCGTCCCTCCCGTTCTCCCTCTTGTAACAAACTGCAGGGGCCGGGAGGAACAGTTTCGAGAGTTTCTTAATGATTCCCTTTTCAGCAATTCCTGTCACTGAGTCTCATTTGCATAAACCATCTACATGACAAACAATGGACGCACAGCTCAATGAAGCCTGAATAACAGGGTTCAGATTGCGACTTGATTAATCTGAACATTAGTGTGTTTTTTAGACATCCGGAATAGAGGCGTCTTCCGAACGTATCCCTCCCAATCCTCTCACTAAACCAACATCCCGCCACGTCCATCGCTCATCAGGGCCGCGGCTCAGTCACGTGTCATTGGCCGGTTAGGAGCGCTCAGTCACCATTGATTGGCTGCGCACGCGTTGGAAATCAATGCAGGAAGATTGGGAGTTGGTTCGAGGTTAAAAATGTGCATGTCCTCTCCCAGCGCTATTATGACATAATGCCATGTTGAGCCGTCTCACGCTAGCTGTGTTTACGACGGCGCGGTTACGCTCTGCTCTGAGAAGAATGCTGATTTAGCATTGCGGTGGTGCAGCTTTTCTCTGCAGAAATGTCTCATTCACACACCTTACCTGTGGACTTGAATGAAAAATATAAAAATAGTTAAATATTTTATCTGTAATAAAAAAAGGAACTGCAAGATGGATACGCCTTCTCGCTATTTTGATATATCTCACTTTTGCTAAAGGTCACATCAAATGACCCGCACATTTCGCCTGTCAAAGGAAGTGAAATATCCTCCACATTATTACATATCTATTATTAATGCTGGCAGATAAGTCTGAAACTCAGGCTGATTAGTATTTTGCGAGCCAACCGTCGGTTCTGACATGGAAATGACATAAGTGCGAGTAAAGACATGCTCAGTGTTAAACACAAAAGGATAGTCATTGTGTTTTATCTACGTCTGCCGTGCGGAAGCAATTTGGACGAGCGCTTTGAGTCTAATCAGAGCTCATTAAGACTAAATCTAATAGTGAGCAAATCTGATCTGGGGTCAGTCGACATAGCAATATCCAACTCATTGGAGGCTAAATCCCCATAATCACCATTCATCAGGAAAATGAAGAAAGTAATAGCAGCACACAGTCTTATCTCAAGCCCTCATGTGCTTTGCTTGATGAAGAATCATCTCCATAGCTCAACCGGGAGCCCCTGCATTCGCTACAATATTAACAACCTGCACCATTAGTCACAGATGGAGCGAGGGCTTCCACCACTGCTAATGTTGTCAAGAAACACTTTGGACTATTTAGAAGGTATAAGCATAATGTGGCTTTTAAATGTGCTTTATCCAGTGCAGAATATGAGCAATGCTGCAGCTTTAGCGAGCTTCAGAAATGGGGAGGGGCTTATACTGCAGCCTTGGATAATTATGACAAATGGCTGAGAGCAACACTGAGCTCAGTTATGATAACCATGAGGAGAGATCAGGCTGGAATGATGCATACTCGCTAATAAACCAAGTTAAAATGTGGTTTCCAAGACAAGAAAAATTCTCCATGCACTCCACTCACTACACTCACTATTTATAATGAAACAGTATGTGACATTCTGAATTGACCTGTTCGCATCAAGTGATATTCCTTGCATTTTACACATATTAATAATATTTTTTGAATGAATATGTTAATTTAGATCTAAATTATAGTTGTGCGTTTAACTTAAACCATTCATACATTTGCGCATTTTTGCCTTTTGACCCCCTTTCCTCCAGGAAGAACATCAGCGAAAGGATGTGACAGAAAGTCAGTGTACAGCACAACCTGGAAACTTCTGCTTCTCCCACATGATTTATAATGCGACATTAAGCTCTGGTTGTGAATGGATGGACTAATACATTACACTGTTAACAATGATCCATTTGTAACAATTCTATGCACACTCGTTTTGCATGTGTGCAACTTATAGTGCTAAAGGCGTTATTGAATTCATAGCCACATCCATGGTGGTGATAGTGGGGTACGTTAACATTAGTCTATATTAGTGCTAGAATATTCATGCTGGATTATAGATTATTGTTATTAAGGATAATATGAACTTTAATAAAAACTAAATAAAATAAATTTGAAAAGAGGTTCACAGTCTGGTAACCTAAATTAACAGCTTATTCTTTTTTCCTTTATGAAATATTTCAAATCGATTTCATTAAAATCATTACATTACATTTTTTTCATCGTTAATCGCATAGCATAGCATAGCATAGCATAGCATAGCATAACATAACATAACATAACATAACATAAAACACAACATACCATACCATACCATACCATACCATACCATACAAGATATAACAACATACCATACCATACCATACCATAACATAACATAACATAACATAACATAACATAACATAACATAACATAACATAACATAACATAACATAACACACCATACCATACCATACCATACCATACCATACCATACCATACAACATAAGATATAACAACATATCATAAGACAGCATAACATACCATAACATATAACACACCACACCATACCATACCATACCATACCATACCATACCATACCATACCATAAAACACAACACAACACAACACAACACAACATATACAACACAACATATAACATACCAACATAAAATTGCAAAATAAACCCAGATAGGGTGATCAAGATCAATGAAAAGAGTTGGATTAGAGGGAAGAAAGCAAAGGGTGGATTTAGTTTGTCTGAACACAGCAAGCACTGCCCAGCAAGCCACGTCCATTGTAAAACATCAAATATGTATTTTGTTGTGGCTTTATCAGACTACTGGCATGCAAATAGCAGTGCTTTACAAAGAAATCACTTGAAATACTTTCTGTGGAATTATAAGGCCTCTATATTTATTGACTTTGAAAGGCTTTTTTATCATACAAGATTCATGAAATCAAAGTCAAAGCTGAGAGAATTTAAAGGTGAAGCATGTAAGATTTTTTTATGTTAAAATACATTTTCTTAACCCAGTTTATTGTTGACTGCTATGAGTATGCCATTAATGGGTTTATCTCCCTCAAAAGTGTAAGCATTGAGCCACCCAGGCACCATCAAAACATTGAGAGTTCGCTCAGATCTGTCAATCTCTTTCCAGCTCAACCAATAGCGTGAGTTTGGGGCGTGGCTACTGTAGAAGGCGGAGCCAGAGGGGGGTTTGCTGCTGTGGGACCATGACTGACACGTTACATTCAGCTACGGGTACAGGAGTGAAAGCCAAAATTTAAAGAACTTTAAATATTAAACCAGTCATGAACACGTCAAAGCGGGCATTGCGATGAAACACACTACAATGGTTGCTTCAATACCATACAGCATCATCATGCACCTGTTCAGAAAGACAAATATACCAGTTTATAATGTTTACTTTGACGTGCCTCAAACAGTTGTTTTATTTCAACCAAGCGAGACAATAACCCCCCCCACCCTCGCCTGAAACGTGATTTCAAAGGGTCTCACAGCAATTCAAAGGGACATCCGCATTCACTCTAAACAGAGCATATCATGACACATAGCAACACAGCTAAAAGTATATAACATGTTGGACCTTGAAAGTATTGAAAGTGGCCTACTTTTACCTGTTGAGGTCTTCACGGGTCCATTACGATCAGAAAACCCGAGGTCCGAGCGGGTTCGGGGCCAAAACTTTGACAAGTACACGCATTTGCAAGGTTGTTTGAAAATATGCTTTATATTTGTAATTCCGCTAGGTGCCACTAGTGCTGCAGAAACTACATACTTCACCTTTGAAGACCATACTCGTTCCGTGACTTTCGACCCTGCTTCAAAGTACACTAATAATTTACTGCACATCCTTTCTACACGGTCTGAACTGCTGAACGGTCTTACCGATGCAGGAAGGAAGAGAATTATCCCAGGCCCGCCTCTCTCCCGTCATGCATTTGAGCACGCCGCTGCCGTGGAGAGTGTATCCGGGGTCACACTTGTAGGTGATGGTGCTTCCAGAGAAGTGGCCCTGGTCGTTGACCTTGAAGCCAAACTGGGGCACCCCAGGGTCCTCACAGTGAGAGAGCTCAAAACCTGAAAGACATTATGACTGTTAGATTCAAGTAATGGCAGATTCATCAAGAAATGATTCATCAATATTTTCTTAAGATGAGTGCTTTTATTGTACTTTTTAGACCATATCCCTGCAAAAATCTCTCATAAATGACAAAAACTATGATAAGTTCAGTAAGACTAGATTTGGAATATGATTGAGAACATTATGAGCTTTATGAGGTCATTATAGCAGAATATTGCAGAAATTTTCCTTCGCCTGGTATTTTCATGCTGCTCTGTGGCACAGCTGTAAAAGTTTGCCATTAATGTGATCATTAACAGCAACAATTTGAAGTTAAGATCCTACTGGGCTGGTAGGCAGAGACGGTCCCTTGCTAAGCAGGCAGAACAATTAAGATTAAGTGCTTGGTTAATTTGGAGCCATAATCAGAACCAAAGCACAGACCCACTCACTGTGCGACACATCCTGTTATTAATTGTGTAGCTATGACTCATTATCATTATACAGCCAGGACTCAGAAATAGCTGAAAACAAATGGCAGCTCACTCAGTATATCAGAGAACTTTAATTAAGTGCTGATTTTTCAAAGTTTCATTTTATACCAATCTTTATTAATAAGTTATTAACATACACTAGATTTTTATAATTATATATGCATGCAACTATTTTAATATACAGTAATATCCCAAAAATATGCAGATAAATAGGTCACATTACATTTTCAATGGCATATGAATTGAAAAGTGAATTAAAAAAATGATAAAACATTACACACAACATCAAAAGTGTGTTAGTGCTTCTTTTAAAAACAAGACACTTAGTTTGAAATACACTTTTTTTTTTGGGTCAAACATTTTTGGAGGGTCCTGTATATGGATTTTTACAGTATGAATCAAAGTTCTATGACTTTCCAACTAATAAAATGTAAATATAATGATAAGTCAAGCGTTATATAATGCTTTTTAATTCAATAACATTTATCAATTTCCACATTTCAGCTCTGCAACGCGAAAAAAAGTATAATCAACCTTGTTATTAAAGTTATTAGAGTTATTAAAGTGTTTCCACCAAAGTCTGTCAGGGTGTCTTCAGGGCTTAGCAAAATCCCCTCATTTCGAAACTCGCTCCTCTCAAAAATAATAGGTCTCTTAAGAAGACCACATAGGGGACGTGTAAAGCTTATCAGCGATCCGCCATTAAGCTGCAAGTTGTTAAGTACAGATAAACACAACAACTGCAGGTGGAGGCAACAACTTCACTAAAATCTGACACCTGGCTTTGATTGCTAGTTGATTACAGGTCGCAGCTTCACAGCACGCTTGGGTTGAGATTAGGACTCAACCAAATAAACAATGCTATTTTAATCAGCTACATTCACCACCCTGTCCTGAACAGGTCTCTGAATTTCAGCATCTAGTGACCGGAGGTGGCCTGGCTTCTCTGGCTCTCTCTGACCTTTATTATACACTCAAATGGCTAATCCTTCAAGGGGAATGGAGTCGTAGACAGACCTGGATTTAGTCGATTTCAAATGAGATAGCCCACCAGCAGGTTAATACTTTACCCCCCCAGTGGAACTAAACCTTGTTGAATCCCACACTGTGAGCACAATAGCATTAAAGCGCACCAAATTCAGTCCAAGTGCCTGCACAACTCTGGCTCTGGGCCAACAAAGCCAAGGTCAGTGGAGACACAGTTGTGTTTCTCCTGGTCCACTTCCTGATAATCCCTTTGAGCTGATTGTTTCAGATGTTCTCATGCTTTTGTTATGTCTTTCCTGTGTAAAACAGCTTTTCTTATCTATTGGTTTTTGAGTTGTAAGGAAGCAAAATCTGTTTGGAGACTTGCTACTGCCAATACATCCACAGACATGCTGCTATGAACAAGAAAGACATGCTGCTACTGCACATATAACATGAAAATACCCATAGCAAATCTGTATAGGTGGAGCTGGGGAAGGTGCAAACACAGAACCAACTTTTTAAAAGTTAAGCAGCGAGATCATTGGCTGCACAATCCAATCAGCTCGAGCCATGTTAGATGATGTCATTACTGTAGGTTGCATTAAGAACCAATCAGAGTTTCCTGACTGAACTATATATTTCATGCATCTTTTCATTTGCAGAATGAAAGTATTCTCCTTCATTTGATGAATTATTGATAGTAATGCCAATTAAAGCCTAGTTTATGCTTCAAAATGACAGAAAATAGCAGCAGCACCAAGAAGAAGCAACACTGAGAAGTCGCAGTTTGTGGAACTTTACATTTCTAGACATTGCTGTATGAAGAAGACTGTACAATATAATTATACAAGATGTAGCTGACAAATACTACATATATAGTTCTCTAAATACTCCTAAACAACAACAACTGATCAGCTACAGCATATAATCTATTATTCATCTATATAGTTTAAAATATCTCTAAAAATGTTTAAACCAAACCTACACTCTTATAAGAAAAGGTTCTATATATAGAACATTAAAGGGTTCCGTCATGTGATTCATATATAGGGTTTTAGGGGTTCCTATTAGGATGCTTTTTTATTTTGATTCAATTTTATGAATTAAACAGCTGGTAAACATACTTCATGAAAAAATCACATACATCACTAGAAAAAAATTAAATGAAGCAATCATTTCTCCGTCTATAGAACCATTCTGACACAAGCGTTCTTTAAAATTGAGTCAAGATCTATATTAAACCCCATTGAACCTTTTTTTCTAAGAGCGTATCACACAGATATGACAACTGCACACATACTGAAGTATTGCATCAGGTACTGATACACAAATGCTTTCAAGAGAAGAAAAACGTTAAAACAAGGTCAAACATCAAAATACCGCACATTGCTCACAGTCCACCACAGAACATCCATAGAAAAAACAAAAACATATAAACTGCAATTAAAGACAAATTCATCCATCAATGTACCATTATTAGGAATTCATGGCTCGACAGCACAGAACTGTGTAGCTGTTTGGGAAATATTGGCTCGGATAATTAAAATAAATACTGTTCCACTAAGCCTTAAATGTTTTACTCACACTATCAACACGAAAAACATAAAGTGGCTCACTAATGGCCATTATGCAAGATATGTTGATGATATAGAAGCCATCAGCAATCACTCGGCTGATCAAAATAAAGCAATGACATTCAATCTGCTGCTTTCTTCCAGTCACTCGCCTGCAATGTGAATGACCCTTACAAGACAGGCTCTTTTATTAAGTCTGTATTCTGTATTGCTAAGGTGCAGACGTGTGTGCAGGCTGTAGGGCCAGTGTGATAACTTACTGGAATAAACCAGTTTGAAGCCTTCTCCAGTGGCCTCGGCGTCGCTGTAGAACTCCAGCCACAGGTGATTGGAGGTGCTGATGAGGGTCAGACCCAGCATTGATGAACCAGTGAAGGCTCCCAGCATGTGAGCGCCGTTGTCTTTACCATCATAGATCTGTGAGGCAGAAAGATTAAATGTAGATCATAAAGCAAGAGCAAGAGCAAGATCAAAAGAAAAACCCACCTCATATTTGTTCTGTGGTATATATAGCCCGACTATTGTTTGAACAGTCTGTCTGAGATAATCATATACGATTCTTTCTCTCCATTTATCTGAATGCGTACATCAGTATCTGCAGTACCATCTTAGTCACATAATAAAGCTACTTTGAAACAATCTGTATTGTATAAAGCGCTATAGAAATAAAAAATGTTTTCTATGCATGTTTTTTTTGCATGGTTTGCATGTTCATGAATATGACCATTTAAACTGATTGTCAAGTACAATTTTAACCTTTTTTGGTTAAAAAACAGAAGTCCCTTTTCACACTAAACAAATGGCTAACTGTATGACTGACTTTCTTCAGTGGAACACAAATGTACCCTATATCCACTTCTTACAATATAATAAAAGTAAATGAGGATTTTAGTTTAAAAGGCCAGTTAAAGTGGTCCAAACCATCTTTGTGTGAGGAACAGACTGAAATAGAATTAGTTTTTTTCCCCCCACTTTAAATTTTGACTTCCAGCCAATAGCTATCATTGGGCGTTCACTGTAATTTGCTTCTGATAAAAGCGTCTGCCCAATGCATACATTTAAATGTAATATAAAGTTCAGAAATCATAATGATCCAGAGTTTAATTCACTGACTCGATGATCCAGGTGTTATGGTTAACAGCTCACTGGAGTGGAAGATCATCAGTGATTAATAACTTAAATTTCAGTCTAAGTAGACTTGAAATATAGGGTACCACCAAATGTAAGTGATATTTGAATGGTGATTTAGCATATTTATGAATGTTTGACCAGCCCAGCACACACTTTTATTTTACTGCAAAATAATGGCACAGATATTCTTCAAAGCTTTTTACCTTTTGTGTTCTATACAAAGTAAGTTATAAGGGTGAGGGTGACTAAATTTAATTTATTTATTTATTTTTGCTTTTGGTAATGTCTTACTCTGTCTATCAAACCAAGACTGGTGTCCTCTCCAAAAACAAAAGTTGGAGTGTGTATTTACAAAATGCAAATAACCCACATTGCTGGCAGAAGCTATTTAGCTCCGCCTACCAGTGTCTGATCAAACCAGCCACATTTACACAAGAAATTCAAGAGTTCAGATCCGCCTGTCATGGGTGGTTGCAGGAAGGCAGATGAAGAAGAAGATATATTTCCAACACAAAGGTTTATGGTGATAATATAAATGATAGCAGAACAGGCAGCAACACATACCATACACGACGTAGATCGGGCCAAGACTGACTGAACAGCCGGAACTTAAATGCAAACACAGATGAGGATGATTAACTGAACACAGGTGATACAGATAAACTGATAATGACAGTGAAGATGACACATGACATGTGATGACAGGCAGACAAGTCCAATGAAAACAAACTAAACACAACGGTGACAACGCCATTTCCCAAACTTGCTTCTCCCTTTTCCCATTACATATCAGCTCAGAGAGGCATTACAATTTTTTTTAAAGAAAATATTAGAAAAGTGCAAATAAATTGCCTAACAGGTATTTAATAGTGTGAATAAAGTGTTTATCGGGGAGGATTAGGGGTAGAGGAGGGTTTTAGGGACAAGTAAACATAATCAAATACACTGAATATGTTGTTATTATTGCATAATGTTTTATAATATATATATATATATATATATATAAAAAACTAAGGAATAACAAATAATAATAATAATAAAAAACTAACAAATAATATCTGCCACTCTTTGCACTAATAAATAGTATCTAACAACTATTTACACTAAGTAAGAAAATACCCTATGTTGCACTTAGTGTAAATAACATATGTGACCCTGGACCACAAAATCAGTCTTATGGGTAAATTTATACATCATCTGAAAACTAAATAAGCTTTCCATTGATGTATGGTTTGTTAGGATATGACAATATTTGGCCGAGATACAACTATTGAAAATCTGGAATCTGAGGGTGCAAAAAAATCTAAATATTGAGAAAATCTCCTTTAAAGTTGTCCATTTCTTTTGGCGATTGTGCTGCATTCACTCACAAAAATACATTTTTGATATATTTAAGGTAGGAAATTTACAAATATCTTCATGGATCATGATCTTTACTTGATATCCTAATGATTTTGGGCATAAAAGAAAAATCGATAATTTTGACCCATACAATGTATTGTTGGCTATTGCCACAAATATACCCGTGCGACTTATGACTGGTGACATGATCCAGGGTCACATATATCGCTATTTGCACTAAGTGCCAAAAAAGAGTTGCATGACACTCCTGTTTTTTGCAGCACTGTAACTGTGTTGAAATACCTTCAGAATGTCACCCTGGGCCAGATGGAAGGTTCTAGCCGAAATATTGATTCCTTTCCCAGCCTGCACCTGTATGCTGTAAATGCACTCGTGGTTGTTCTCGTAGTTCATGGGGTAATTCGGTGACAGCAGAATCCCTTCATTGTTGATGACAGACGAGCCGCACTCCGCTAGAGATGGGAAATAAAACCATGCAACATTGGGGAAAAATGGAGTAACACAAGCACAAAGCTAGTAATCAAACCGTCAACTACTATTATTATATAAAGATATTGAGTTAACATTTTGCAACGAGCTCTCAAGCACACACCACATGGACATACTGCTGCCGTAAAAGCTCATCGTGCATTAATACGGATCTGGCATTTTCAGAATGATTGGTCTGGACAGCACGAGTCTGCGGTGCTCGTGTGACGGCGGGTCTGGAAAGTGAAATCGACAGTAACCGTTCGTAGCTTAAATTCAAAATGCTATGGTGTTAGGGGACATCAAATGTGGATTTAATGGAACAACAGACAGTAAAAACAGTTGTATTAATATCCATCATGTATTCCGGTGCAAGAGAAAGACCAACATAAAGCAACACAGCCTGGCTGATTTATTTAACGTCCCCTCGCCGTTTCCCTCCATGCTGCTCCATGTTATGACGATATTACCAGTGTCATATTTTGAATAAATCATCGCTGTTACTGCCTCCATTTAGTAAATTACCTACATACACCCCCCCCTCTGTGAGTCAGCCCAGGACATGATGTGAATTTACACTGGGCGAGAGTTCTCGCTTCTCCCATATGCCCTTCAGTTCAGGGGGAAAAAGTTGAAATGTGACTGACCATATGAAGTTCACAACTGACCAGCCTGCAATCTCAATTAGTTAGGCTGTCTCAGAGTGATAGAATTTTCAGCTATAAATAGAGTTTTTCAGCTTTATATTCACATACTCACATATGTTTTGTTCATACTAAAGATAAAATATCAATTTTGGGATTGCGATTGCTCCTGTCGGAACTGATGTTTGTGTACAGTAGTTTCGATGGATCTGGTCCTGCTTCATTCACACAACCTGATCTGTTCTGACACGCAGCTGAAACTGACCCTTGTGTTCGTAAAGTACTTCAAAATGTTACTTTCAGAGAGGATGGAAGTATGTTAAAAGAATTATGGGATTTTCTGGGAGTTTCTTTGAGAGTCACGTCAGATGCCAGAGCTTATTAAGTGATGTGTAATCCGACGGAGCGGGAAGTCAGGAGATCGGATTGAGGGAAGCAGCACTTCAGAAGCGGGAGACACTGAGAGGTTTGATACCTGTGCAGACCATAGACATTTCTAGAACTTCTTTAGGGTCTGCGATTAAATCAACTGTCATCACCCTTAATGTTTGCTGAAAAGTGACTATAGGAAGCTATGTGAAGTTATATCATCCCTTTCTCATAGCAATTAAAAAGATTAAAAGGATTGTGCACCCAAAAATGAAAACAAAAATGTCTCGGTATTTAGGAGTGAATTCAGGGTGATTGAGACTCACTTTTCACCCCAAATCCCCCCCCCCCCTCCCCCTTATTTGGGGGGACTATAGGGTGGATGAAAAAGTCTATTCTCTCATGCATCGTGATTCTCTCTTCAACGATTCTGAAACTGAGTTTCATTTTTAACCGCAGGTGCGCTCTAGAAACAGCCGTATTCTGCTTGCATCCATTTCAACACACAAAAAAACCCTCGACCTTCCATAAGATAATCTTCTATTTAGTTTGAAAAGGTTGAAGCAAATTACAAGGGAAATCAAAAGCTTCATTGCACAGGATCTGCGCTGTGGGAAACGTGGGCTTTGCTTAATGATACACTTACAATGTGCGATCTTGCTTGCTGGTATTTCAGCGTTTTACCCTCAAAATGCTCTATGAAGGCATCCTTTATATTGTTTAGAATTCAGTAAGCCTATATATCCAATATATGAAACTTGTAAGTAATTAAATAAAATATACAACTGAATGTAATATTTAAAGTCGGTACACTAAAAATGTACATCAAAAATCATTTTGGAATTGAATCGTGACTCCCAGAATCAGAATCGGATTGTTAGGTGTCTAAAGAGTCCCGCTCCCAGTAGCCACACAGTAAGAAAAAAGAAATCCTGTATAGAAAAAAAAAGATCTATAATTATTTTATCATTGCATCGCAACCCTCTGAATCCTGATTGAATTGTGAGGTGCCTAGAGATTCCCACCCCTTTAATTAAACAAACCTGAACGGTTTTAAACCATTGAAAGGATTGAAATAACCTCACATAGCTTACTACAGTATAGTTACTGTTTAGCAAATGTGAAGGATTTTTACAGGTAATCGCAGACCCTAATAAGTTGTATCCTCCCCTCTAGTCAATGGTGGACCTGGTAATAAGCAATGTACAGGCAATCTTTGACATGAAGCTGTCACAGGCTCCATTCTTCATTCCAGTAAAAATCACAAACATAAAATACAGCCATACTGTTACTCATATACTATCTACTGAAATGCATGACATATTAATTATTAAAAAAAAAAAAGAGTCAATTGAGATTCAACCGTGTGACCTCTCACACTTACAGCCAGGATTATTCATCTGAAGATCAGCTCACTCTCGGGTCAGGGACTGGGAATCGCCCCGGAGACTGAAATCCTAGAATCGCCCCTGGCACAGAACTTTGGTCATAGGGGGAACTTTCAGAAAGTACCAATTCTTCCATTTTTTTTAAATGCAGCACAGGTTTTATGCATACTTAACAAATTACACACATCTGTGAAAGGAATACTTAGTGGCGGATTCTGGCATGGACGATATTGGCAGTTGCCAAGCGTGGCAGCGTCATCTGCACGCCTATACACATCACACAGGCACTGCAATTCTGCTATGTAAGAGGTTTGCATTAAAATATGCAAAAACCTCTGCAACAATGTTACAACCCCAAATCCAGAAAAGTTGGGGCATTTTGTGAAATGCAATACAATCAAGTATGTGTGATTGGTTAATTCTCTTTAAACTTTATTTTAACTGACAAACATACAAAGAAAAGATCTTCAAGGTTTTCACTGACCAACTTATATATAAACACATTTTGATTTCGATGGCTGCTACACACTCCAAAAAAGTTGGGACTAGAGCAAAATAAAGGTAAAAAGTTAAACAGCATCACAGCGTCATCAAGCTACGTCTTTGTTTTTGTTTTTAATAAGCGACCTCTATAGCGGTGAAACTTACACACTGTGCCAGTAATGAAGTGATAATATTGTCGTACAGTACAGGTAAACTTATTCCCTGAAAATCCAGAGTTCTCGCGAGAGCACAAGTTGAATTGCTCAGCGAGTTTACTCTGGCGTCGAGTAATGATGCTCATTAAATATGCCCGAGCTGCACCAATCACATCGGGTTATCTGATATAAGCGGGCCAGAGACGAGATGACGACAGCGCTGTGACGTCGAAGTCATTAGTAAACATTGCAAGATGGCGATGGATGAACACCAGTTGTTTGAAGACGGCGCTCGAATCGTTCCTTTGCAAGAAGGGCGTTTTTGCTGTTTTGCCGACCGGATACGGCAAGAGTCTAATCTACCAGTGAGCTCCGCTGGTAGCTAAGCGTATGGGGCTTGTTGTGATTGGTCGTAGTGTTATCCAATTGCGTGCAGTGAGATTTTCAAATGCATGCTTGGTGCCGCCCCTCGAGCTGGCCGATTTTCATTAGTTGATGCCAGACCATTTAGGTCTGGATTTCCAGGCTAGTCAACTTAATCAAATCAAATCAAATCAAATAAAACGTGCGTTGACTTCAAAGTATGTAGTGAGATACACACAGACATGCAGTTACATGCAATTACAGTATGTTACCTCAGGAATTGAATGCAAGACCTTGCATCATCCATCTTATAACTACAAACCCGTTTAAGTGATGTCATTGATGTTTGAAAAATAAATACATTTTATTGTATACAAAATGGATAAGTTATTAATACATTACCATTCAAAAATCTGGGCATCACTATGAAAATGTTCTTTTTTGATACTTTAATTCAGCAAGGATGCATTAAATTAAAAGTTACAAAGTTTCAAAAGTTTCAAATAAATGCTGTTCTTTTGAGCTTTATATTCAAAGAATCCTAAAAAAAAAAATACTATATTGAGTAGCACAATTATTGAGAAATGATGCTGAAAATGGAGACCTTTCATCACAGAAAAAAGTAGTAAAAATATTAAAAATTTTCGAAAATATTTATTTATATAATATATATCATTACAAACAAACACTAGCATCTGCAAGTATTAACTCTCTTATACAAGATACCATTATAAACTATAATCAGCTGGTAAAAATGAATGTAACATCCTCTCAAAAAAGATAAATGTGGTCATTCAGAAAAATGGTCTCATTTAAAGCGATTTAACGATGAATGAAGTGCATTGTGGAGCCTAACACTAATCCCTATCCTTGTGTAGACTATAAACAAAGCATGCATCAATCAACCAAATGGTTTAAACGCAGTGTTTAAATGTATGCACACTAAACGGCTGCTGCAAACAAGTGTCGTGCTGCTAATCCAGTGGAAAAAGATTCTTGCCTGTTGAATCGCTGTGTCTGATTTCTTTAAGCCAGTCGCCTGATGCCATAAAAGGCCAATCTGATAAGATCTGCTTCTGAAAGACAGCAGGCTTTACTTTCTTTGGTGACAACATCATTTGTGAGGTGTACACAAAGGATTGGATGTGCTCACGTAAGCCACTGAAGCTCTTTCAATCTGTTTCTTCTAACTCAATCGCCGGACGAGAGTTCAGGCAACAGTCACTAGATACAAATGTCCGCCACTATCAGATATTGTTGTTTGGCTTGCATTTATTGTCAGCCTGTGTACTGTCGTGCCTGACTCTTGTTTGGTTTGCTTGGAAACAGACGAAATTTGTCCAGAAGGCTCAGTGAGTTGATGTTGCAGCCCATGGCAATGACCGCCACAAGCTCCAATATTAAAGATGCTGAAGTTACAAAAAGCAGAACACAAGGGTAAGGACGTGTGTCCACCAGCACTCTTCTGAAAACGCCTTGCTGCAGGCGCAAATATTTGTTTCTGAATATAAAAATTTGACACAATGTAACATAATTGCTCTGCCACTAGTTTTGGATGAAGAGATGTTCTGTGGTGTTGTCGCTGTACAAGCAGAATGTGATGGTTGGTCAGTGTGGTATTTGTCCCTCTACTGTGATTGGACGGCTGGGTAAAATGTGAAAGTGATGCGTTCTTTCAAACATTCTCCAACTCTCCAACTCTGAAATTAAACAAAACTTCAAAACTTTCAAATTTGTGCCACGCCCATATTTAGGGCACTGGGTAATGAAGTTAAAAAATATACTTTTGACTGAATATGAAACTTTATTTCTCTTGTGAAATTTGAGAAATCTTCCATAGACTATAAAGTAGCCTACTTTTAAAGTATATATATTTTTTATGATTTTTTACCTAATTTGAACTAATTAGCAAACTAAGTAAATGTAATTTAAAAATGATTTAATTGCCAAATTAAAGGCTACCTTGCAACCCTTGCTATCACCATAAAAAAAAAAAAAAAAGAAAGATTGGTCACACATGAGAAAGCAATCCATTCCAGAAAGAAAGAAAAAGTTATTTTTTATTTTGACAGCCAATTGAATAAAATAAGCTAAAATCACCGCCAAGATAAGAAACATGAGGACATCTAATCTCACATCTAGTTGTAAAAATATTTCAGGCAAAATTGAAGGAAATATTTATAAACCAAATATGATTTTCATGATGATTAAATCATCATAGTCATTAATCACAAAATATGACTTTAATTTGAACTACAACTGCTAAATTAAAGGTTAGTGAAGCTGTGCAAACTGAGAAAGAATTATGAATTATGGAAAGCTGTATTCACATGCATTTGCATTACTATTAAATCTGAAGCCACTAGCCTTGAAATCCACATGCCTGATAAAGCCAGCTGTAAACCTCTTGAATAGAACATGCCTTTAAATCTTCACACACACACATCCTCAGCAGGAGCTTTGCAATATAAGGCTGATATGATGAAAGGCAAAGTAAAAGCCCTAGTATATCATAACCTGCATTTCCATCCAGCATGTCATCTGGCACAATAACATAATGAACTCATTGATACAGCTCAGTGCCTACTGAGAGGCAATTTTGCTACCATTTCTTTCACTAGATAGAGGTGAGCGGACCGCCTCAAGTGGAAGACGGTATTCAAACTCATCTGTGCATTTACAATCATCGAAGCATCATGGGGTTCAACATTGCTTAATTCCCTTTTTAATTTGGCTGTGTAGATGCTAGACAACTCAAGACGGCCAGTCTAAGAAATGGTTTTCACAGCAAATGATCCATTAGTACAGGGTTCAGCAAAACCACGTTTCACTTTTCACTTTCTTCCCTTAAGACAGGGTTGCTTTCTAGCTTAATCCTTGGAGTAAACGGTAAAAAACAGGTGGAAAGTGACTAGACGTTCCATCAGGGGACTTCGATGCTTACTACTCTCTTGTAAACACGGGAAACAAGGATACATGTGAAATTGGAGTGTTTGGTAAAAACAAATCAATTTGAAATGCAGCAGCAACGCAGGCGAAACATTGCTGAAATTGCTTTATGATGGAATATGACCTTCTGAACCACAGGAAACAAAACTGAAGGGAAACCAAAACTGATGAATCTGCAATGCAGTGTTTGTGTGGGTCAGAAGCTCGAACCTCTCTGACAGATAATCAGGTAAACTGAATTCTGAAGCGCAATTTAAATTCCAAACACATCACAGCTGTTCACACACCATTTAGGAGGTTTGCCTCTGTGTGTGTCTTTAGAGCGAGTTGAAAGGGCTGATATAATCACACACACTCACACACACACACACACCGAATAAATACTCGTGTTTCTCACATTTTTCTAAGGTGGACTTATTACGTAGCAAGGTCACACCACAGCACAAACAGGAGTGGCACTTTTTATCTTCTTATGCAAATGGTGGAGAGAACAATAGACGGACGGACGGACGGATGGATGGATGGATGGACGGACAGAAAGAACGATAGAAAGGCAGACAGCTAGACTGATAATCAGACAGACGGATGGCCAGACAGACAGACAGCCAGACAGACAGACAGACAGATAGACAGATGGATGGATGGATGGATGGATGGATGGACAGAAAGACAGATAAAGGCAGACAGATGGATGGATGGATGGATGGATGGACGGACGGACGGACAGATGGATGGATGGATGGACAGAAAGACAGATAAAGGCAGACAGATGGATGGATGGATGGATGGATGGATGGATGGACGGATGGACGGACGGACGGAGCGATGGATGGATGGACAGATGGATGGATGGATGGACAGAAAGAACGATAAAGGCAGACAGATGGATGGATGGATGGATGGATGGATGGATGGACAGAAAGAATGATAGAAAGGCAGACAGATAGACTGATAATCAGACTGATGAACAGACAGACAGATAGAACGATAGATAGATAGATAGATAGATAGATAGATAGATAGATAGATAGATAGATAGATAGATAGATAGATCTTGTCATCCATGCTTTCCTCATTATTCCTCTTATTGTCCGTACGGAGCACTAGAATGGATTAAGCTGGCAGGGACATTTTTATCCCTACGATAATCAGCGGAAATCCCTTTGTTATCCTTTTACTCCTAAATTAAAAGCAAACTGCTTAATGCGGCACGAGATGAGATTCTGCCATTCTAAACCCCTCAGGGAGCCCGACACAAAAGGGATGTCACAGCCACCCAATCCCGCCAGCAGATTACAGAATATTAAAGGAAGCAATATTGACATTTTCCATAAGCATGATAGGCCTAAAGTTCAGTCTAACTGCAGTGTAACCCAATTATCCTGATTAGAGGAGAGCTGTGCTCTCTGTGGACGGCAGAGAGAGAGGAGAGGAAGAGGACGAGGAAGAGGAAGAGGCTGTTGTTGAACAGACAAAAGAGAGAGGGAGGAGACAGACAACTGACTCTGAAAGACATGTAAGGAAGTTAAAAACCCTGCTTGTGAAGCATCAGGAAGACATCAATATAAAACAGACTGCAGTTTGTTCAGAGTTTGTTGTCTGCAACATCATTCCCAAACCACTCATTGATTGTTTGTTTCCTGCTGAATAGTCTTGAATAGTCCTGCTGTTCACAGTCTCAAGAGTATATGAACAATTTCATGCTCTCCATAACAAGATGTACAGTATTTCCTTTCTTTCAATACTTCTACTGTACCACTTTATGAAATGTTTCAAACAATTCAGAATTTTGAAACCCTATGTATCTATCAGGCTTCTGAATTCAAACATCAAAAGTGACAATTATCAATTCAATAATATATTTCTTTGCTAAATAAACAAATGAATTTAAGGCCTTTGGTAGGGAATACATGGCTAGTCAACTGCACAGTAAGCATCGTGTTTTGTCCTACAGATGTGCGATTTGTGCAAGATTTAGGAGTTTCTTTCCATCAGAAATATAAGCTTTTCTCTAGACAAAATGCAGCTGCTTTTATCTCTTTTAACACACATTGAATATTTTAAGAAAACCTTGCCTCAATACACACTCTTTGCAAAACACACAGAGATGAATTATAGATAACATTAAGAATGAATGATATGTTTTGAGTTTGTATATGTAAGAGCATCTTCAATCACCCATTTGGGGAATAAATATACATTAATACTGTATCACCGTTAGCACCGTATTCTATTAAGGCAAAACTTTTTCACATGTGAGATGGAACAAGATGTTGAAGTCCATTTCCAAATGAGAAACTCCAGCAGTGTTTAATCATGAGGATTCGGTTAATGTCTCTCCCTGGCATTTGCAATAGAAGCACTGAAGCCGAATGCATTAAAAATGTACAAGACGTGCCCTGTAAGATATAGCTTGCAACAAAGAAGCCTTAAAAATACAGTTTTAATATCTATGCTAATGATAAAGCCTTCCTCTACAGCGAAAAAGAGACGAACAAATGGTGGAAAACGAGGCGGTCGTGAAAGTTTTGCTAGCTAGATCGACGGGGATCAACATATTGAACAGTTTTTTACAGCTGCAATTAAAGTTTAGAATACATTATGAATTGCGAATGATATGAGGGATGGTTTCGCATGAATAATTGATTTAGACGATTATACATTCATAAAGCATGTCATCATATACTGGGGGTCATGTGACTGGGCCACAAATCCCCTCAGAACTTGATTACTCAATCTGTGCCTTTGGCTGTGATGAATATGTACTAGCATGTAAATCAGCAATCTGACACAATCTAGAGTATAATTTTTATGAGGTAAACAGTGTGTTTGGGTTGAGCTACTCAGGACAGTATTTTGCAATGTGTGTTCATAATAAAGTACTACATAAAACTATAGAATAATAGAGGCACTGAGACCTTTTCCACCCCATTTCACTAGCACATGTTATGCCCAGATCCATCATCAAGCCCACACATATGGCCCATCTGCCATCATAGAGTCTCATCCAACATCAGCCGTAACCAATGTCTGTCAATTTCAGCCATCACATCACAACTCACCTTACTGCATATGACAGAGTCCTAATTTTGAATAAGTCATTATAATCTTCATAGAACTTTAAAACATAGGGCCCTATCTTGCAACCAGCGCAACTGACTTTGTACACGACGCATGTATCATTCCTATTTTGCACCCGACGCACAACAGACTTTTCCCTCCACAGACGCACGTCGGTAAATTAGGGAATGAACTTGCGCTCCCGGCGGCGGTTCAGCGAAAAGAGGAGGCGTGTTCCGGCGCAAACGTTCCCTGGTGCTATTTTGCAGTTTCAGAAAACAAATCCGCCACAGACCAGGAAAAACCTAGTCTAAAGTCAGTGGCGCGTTATTCAGATGCTATTTTAAGGGCGCATGCTTGGCCATAATGTAGCGTGTGCACAACGCGCATATACTTTGCTTCTCTCATCTACACAGACGCAGCAGTTCACATTTTTGAAACCGTACATAATTACAAGGAAAATATTCCACATGAGGGAAATCATTGTGGTGTCCATGAAGATGTGAAAAAATAGGCATAAATCTAGCTTACACATTTACCCAAATTATTATACGGTTGTTTAACCGAAGCTAATTTGGGTGTGTTTCTCCATCCCCATACAATGCCACTTCTCTGTGTTTTAAGGCCCTGACGAGAACGTCGGTCTCCTCGGCTGTGAACCGCTCCTGGCGTGCGTCTGGCAAATCCGCCGTTATAATATCAATCCGCCATGGAACAAGCGCGCCTGCTCTTAAAGGGACAAAGACTACACGTTACGCCCCAAACCACACCTATGAGTAATGAAGCTACTTCAGACCAACCCATTTTAGACTCCTGAGATCCGCCCACAAAGTTACTTGCGTTTCGCGTTTGATACTTAGGAAGTAGGAAAATAGGAAGCTTGACACAATATTATCTCAAAATGATGGATGTCATTTAAAAAATATGGAAATTAGCGGAAATAAGTTAATGCAGCCTCTTATTTACATAAAGGTAAATATAAAGCTGACTGATTTATATTTTTAATGTATATAATTGTATATAATACATCATTTAAAACTGTATTGCCTATATTGCTGCCACAATAATGGCCCGTTTCAAATGTTTAAGTGCTTTGTTTCTCTTTCTCCTTTTTGTTCTTAACAGTTCCCACCCGCTGAGGTGGAGTGGTGATAAAATATTGTTCTTTTGAATAATTTCCAGCATTTCAGTAATAAAAATGTACATCTTTGAAGCGCAATAATTATCGTATGGTGCTCTGCGGTGGTCAAAAAGGATTTAAACAGTGAATTTTGAAGTGATCTCTTCTTGTAAACTCAGTGATATGGATTCGGACGGCATTTCAATTACCACATGACCTTGGTGTCGGATTTTTATGTGGGTTGTGAAAGGAAAACACTGACATTCTGGATTCGGATGACAATAAAATCACCTACTAGCCACTGTAAATGTTGAAAATACTTTACGACCCCATGAGAAACAATTAATTACCATCCGAATAAGACTCTTAGAAGAAAAGGTTTTATATTAAAGCTCAAAGGGTTCTGCCAGGTGCTTCATATACAGAACCATTCATGGGAACCCATCATTTCGAGGATTTACTTTTCATTTATTTTAAATATTATTAACCAGCTCTAAAACATATAGAAAACTTGAAATAACCTGTTAAACATGAAAGTATATGCAACCATTTAAGACATTTCTCCTTATATAGAACATTTTTGACATAAACCGTTCTTTAAAATTGAGTCAAGAACCCTAGAGTTCTATACAGAACCCAATTGAACCTTTTTTTCTTAGAGTGTAGGACATATTACAAGACCATATGACTGGGTTACTTAAGTACCAAGTCTTTGTCAAGCAACTATCTTGAATTGGCAAAAAACATCAATTTATATCCAAAATATCCATAACTAATAGTTTTCAACAACAAAAAAGAACACTGGCAAAACATCCTTTATAACATAATAAAATATATGCAATATATTTGTTTCTTGCATAAATAAACAAATAACTAACTAAATACATTTCCAAATACACAGCTAATTTTGAATCACTATCACTATAATTTTTTTTTTTTTTGGTAGCAAATGGTGCAGTTATAACATCTACCAACAGGAAATGATACAATCCTGAACCTTTGGAGCCTCTCAAAGTTTCTTCCACATGTATGTGTTTTTCCTCATCAGTGTTTCTAAGGCAACATTCTTAGTAAAGCTTCTTTGAAACTAATTGTATTGTGAAAAGCTCTATACAATACATTTGAGGACTTCAGCCTTGACAGCACTGTGTTTCCATTATGACTTTGATTGAAATGTGGCCTTTGTGGGCAGATTCCCATTCTTCAGACCACAGCCTGAGTTTATACCAAATTACTGATATATCTTCATATTTCAAAACATCTTGACCACCGGCAAATGAATACCTGTCACAAACCTAATCTATTCAGTTCTTGACTATAAAACTGTTCAAGGTAATTCCAAGGTGCTTAACATCTCAAACTTCATTTATCACAGTTTAATCTCAACAATACAAAAGCTGCACCTTGTCTTGCATAATATGTGTTAACGCTCAAGTTAAATGATTAACTTCACGTTAACAGAAAGTGAGTCAGAGAAGATGCCCTGTGGTCTCTGAATGAGAAAAGGCATAACATGTGATCAGATAATGTAATTCTTATTGCAACACATTGAACAGACTTGTCTCAACTCATAAACGTCACATATGATTAATAGCACTATAAGAGAAAGATCGGATGCTGCAGGAGACTTTACCAGTGCAGAGATTCATCTTGAGGAATAGATTAAAAAAGACGAGGAGGAAAATAGCTGGCTCACTCTCTATGGTTCTGCGTTGGCTTCAACATATTTCTCCTTGAACAGATCTGTGAGATTACTGCTTAAAATAAACTAATTGGAGGAACTTTAACAAGTTTAAAGCTAAAGCGTGACATTCCTGTGCCACAAATGCAATTGCAAAAATAAATGAACAGGTTTCCCGAACACTCTCCTCGTCGGTCATTGGTCTGGCCAAATAGATTGCCATTGGTCAGAGGGAGTTTGTTTTATGTCTATGTCATGTCTAACACACTTGCTTATTCGAACCCCTTGGCCCTAATTGTAGAAAGCCCATTTGTCTTTATTTTATATAAAAAAAAAATTTTTTTCTTTTGCAATGTAAAATCGATAGTTGTGATGGATAGGAGGGAAAGCTGAGGCCTGTGTTACTGTCAAGTGATTTTGATGAATACACTGCCTTTGTCTACCTCCCCTCAAGTGGAAGGTATGGGTTTTAATCCAAAACTAAAAACACCTTCAGCTCCTCGAGGTGTTACAGTCACTGCTGTCGCTCTGTTACAATCTCAAGAACCAGTAACCTGTGGCGGGTCCAGCTTGTATAGCACCCCAGGACAATTTTCTGCAGAATAGATACATGATACTAGCTGTGCTTTCTCGCTCTCTCATGAATCACGTGTAACAGTATAATGGATCCGTGCGTTAGGCCTTAAAGGGATGGTTCAGAGTAATTTCAACCTAGGGTCATTTGCACGAGGCATTGGAAAGTTTGTAAGTACATCAGGAGTTTATTTAAATAACACTTGCCTGATGGCTAATGCTACCGCTAACCCGGACGTTTCGGTTGATATCTCTAAATAAGCTCTAACTTTAATAGTGTTTGACCAAGGGAAAAAAAGCTTCTGGGGGGGTGTTTGGCTCGAGGTCATGGTGCAAAGGACCCTAGGTTGATTTTACTCCGAACCATCCCTTTAAAGTGACAGCAGGTATATTAGGCAAATTATGAGATAATATAAAAAATATCTATATGGCAGTTTTCCCCCATGGTATCGATGTCAAAATTGTGGCCTGTTAAAATGCTGAGTGGCTAGTAACTTTGGAAAACAGTGGCTATTGAGCAAAAAAAAAGTTAATGTCAAGCCCTGGATAACTATATACAGTGAGGAAAATAAGTATTTGAACACCCTGCTATTTTGCAAGTTCTCCCACTTGGAAATCATGGAGGGGTTTGAAATTGTCATCGTAGGTGCATGTCCACTGTGAGAGACATAATGTAAAAAAAAAAATCCAGAAATCACAATGTATGATTTTTTAACTATTTATTTGTATGATACAGCTGCAAATAAGTATTTGAACACCTGTCTATCAGCTAGAATTCTGACCCTCAAAGACCTGTTAGTCTGCCTTTAAAATGTCCACCTCCACTCCATTTATTATCCTAAATTAGATGCACCTGTTTGAGGTCGTTAGCTGCATAAAGACACCTGTCCACCCCATACAATCAGTAAGAATCCAACTACTAACATGGCCAAGACCAAAGAGCTGTCCAAAGACACTAGAGACAAAATTGTACACCTCCACAAGGCTGGAAAGGGCTACGGGGAAATTGCCAAGCAGCTTGGTGAAAAAAGGTCCACTGTTGGAGCAATCATTAGAAAATGGAAGAAGCTAAACATGACTGTCAATCTCCCTCGGACTGGGGCTCCATGCAAGATCTCACCTCGTGGGGTCTCAATGATCCTAAGAAAGGTGAGAAATCAGCCCAGAACTACACGGGAGGAGCTGGTCAATGACCTGAAAAGAGCTGGGACCACCGTTTCCAAGGTTACTGTTGGTAATACACTACGACGTCATGGTTTGAAATCATGCATGGCACGGAAGGTTCCCCTGCTTAAACCAGCACATGTCAAGGCCCGTCTTAAGTTTGCCAATTACCATTTGGATGATCCAGAGGAGTCATGGGAGAAAGTCATGTGGTCAGATGAGACCAAAATAGAACTTTTTGGTCATAATTCCACTAAACGTGTTTGGAGGAAGAAGAATGATGAGTACCATCCCAAGAACACCATCCCTACTGTGAAGCATGGGGGTGGTAGCATCATGCTTTGGGGGTGTTTTTCTGCACATGGGACAGGGCGACTGCACTGTATTAAGGAGAGGATGACCGGGGCCATGTATTGCGAGATTTTGGGGAACAACCTCCTTCCCTCAGTTAGAGCATTGAAGATGGGTCGAGGCTGGGTCTTCCAACATGACAATGACCCGAAGCACACAGCCAGGATAACCAAGGAGTGGCTCTGTAAGAAGCATATCAAGGTTCTGGCGTGGCCTAGCCAGTCTCCAGACCTAAACCCAATAGAGAATCTTTGGAGGGAGCTCAAACTCCTGTTTCTCAGCGACAGCCCAGAAACCTGACTGATCTAGAGAAGATCTGTGTGGAGGAGTGGGCCAAAATCCCTCCTGCAGTGTGTGCAAACCTGGTGAAAAACTACAGGAAACGTTTGACCTCTGTAATTGCAAACAAAGGCTACTGTACCAAATATTAACATTGATTTTCTCAGGTGTTCAAATACTTATTTGCAGCTGTATCATACAAATAAATAGTTAAAAAATCATACATTGTGATTTCTGGATTTTTTTTTTAGATTATGTCTCTCACAGTGGACATGCACCTACGATGACAATTTCAGACCCCTCCATGATTTCCAAGTGGGAGAACTTGCAAAATAGCAGGGTGTTCAAATACTTATTTTCCTCACTGTATATATATATATATTTAAAACATTGTTATTGTTATTTGTTAACATTGTGAATCTTTTTGGCCACTATAATCACCTAGTGAAAATATGATATTGTGACAGTCCTAACGGATGTGACAATGTGACGCGTGCAAATGAGCTTAAACAAAAACTGCAATTGCGCAAACCACCATTCCTGATTTGTTTGTGTAGGCAGCTGGCAATGTCACCCACACTTAAATCCGACAACTGAATGTAACCTTGTTCGGATGTGATCCTTGATTTTCAGAACTGATTTGTTTTACCTAAAGAGAATATTGTGGGGACACAACCTCCTGGTTGAGTGTAGAATAAATATAAATAAATAAATCCGAAGACAAACAGCCATGATAAATGCAGTTATTATTTTTTTCAATTAATGTGAAAAATGGCCGGTGACCCCTCATGACCAGAGAAAAGTGAAGCGACACTAGCAAAAGTTCTCCATTATTATAATTGCTATTTTGTTTATGTCCCTGTCTTGTGACATGCACGGCTAACTCACAATTGATGCGGCTTCAGCCCACTCCGTCTACGTCTGATGAATGCTTTATTGCAGAGGAGTCACTTACTGACAACGGTGAGCAAGATACACTGAGAGATACAATCAAGAAACACTGAAACATGACAATAGTGCTACTAAATCACTTCAAATGCTCTCGGCAGTATAGCCAGCCAAGCTGAATTGTGAAAGCAACTGTGAAGGAAGTTTGGCGTGGAAATGCGTTTCTGTCCTGGAGTTTATTAGCTCTGGGAACCAAAATGGAAACATGACCCCTCTGCACGGTAACACGATGACCCTTTGTGTTTCCAGGGAAGCAGCAGGAACCAATTACTCTATCGTAATCAGGCTCGACTTCGAGCCAGGCATAGAAAGTGACCGTGGCCATATTGGAGTAAACTGATGAAAACTCATGTCATCACTTCATGTCAATCTGTATGACTTTCTTCGAAAATTGTGCTTTTTTTATTGTGACGGCCTCACACCGTGTCCTGATCAGACGCTAATGCGATTCCAGCAACGAACAGTTTGTCTGTCCACACCAGACGAGACTACGAGACCTGACAAAATCAATCAAAACTCACAGCCAATCAGAAGAGCGTATGGGCGGAGTCTCTCTGCACAAAATGGATGAGTACATAATCTAATTAATAAATACTACACCATTTTAACATTATTAAAAATACATACTGAGTGACTAATTTATTTTCAAGATCTGAGATGTTCCAGGCGGCTGGTTTGAACAAAAACTCTGATTAACATGGAAAAGATGCCTTTTATTGCATGTTGCGTCGTCATGTCTGGTCAGGACACGGTGTTTGGACTTATTTTTGCATTATATTGAAAAGAATGGCCAGGATATTCTGTAAAAATTCATCTTTCGTTTTCCAAGAAAGAACATACAAGTTCATACAAGTCTGAATCGATTCGAGGTTGAGTAAATAACAAATTTTTTAGGTGAACTGTCCCTTTAAACCACTCATTGTTTGAACCCCTCTGATTTATCCTCTGTAAAAGCAGGTTCATCATCGGGCCGACAGTCAAAGTGAAAACGTCAGCATAATCTTTCTTTAGAATCAGCAATATGTCCATGTGGAGTGCCATTTGGTAGTGAATCAAGAGAATAAAAGTTTAAATGAATGAAAACAGCTGACAACGTACCAACACACCTTGGCAGAGGTGCGCTCCACATGCGCCGACCCCCTCCCAGGCAAATGATTTCTGGCGCTCCCTCCAGCCGGTAGCCCATGTTACACGAGAAGGTGAGAGTATCTCCGATACCAAAGCTGTAACCGTTACGCCGCCCAAAATCAGGCACTCCTGGATCCTCACATGGCTCCAGGTTGTATTCTGAGAGATACAGAATATGAAAGAATTTTATCATTTTATGTAATATGTATTAGAAGTAAAGGTAACACTTTATTTTACAATGTCCTTGTTACATATGTTACATGTACTTACCATAGTAATAACAGTAAATTATGCATCATTACATGCAACTGACCTTCAACCAAATCCTAATCCTACCCATGTAGTTGCTTAATATTACTCAGTACTTAAATATATAATTACACTGTAACAATTACACCTTAAAATAAAGTGTATAATGAACTTGAAAATACAAAAACATGTCCATTTTTTTTTTGTTACACTTTATTTTAAGGTGACGTAGTTACATTGTACTTACTCAAATAAGTAGTGAGTAATATTAATTAACTACATGTACTTATTATAGACTTACGGTTAGGGTTTGTTTAGGGTTAGTTACTTGTAATTATTCATTATTTACTGTTATTACTATAGTAAGTACATGTAGTTACTACATGTGAAATTAAATTACATATTCATTTCATATTTTTAAAATTTTTATACATTACATTTTTTTGTTTTAATTTTTGTTAAATTCATCATTGGTATTTCTATCAAAGATATTAAAATATTCTGACAAAGTATAAGAAGATGTAATGAAAATGTATCTTATTCAGAAGAATAAATAAAATACTTGACGCCAGGGTTATTATCGGTAACTAAAACTATCAAAAACATTTATGTTCATTGAAATAAAGCTGAAATAAAATAAGATATAAATATTAGTTGAAAAAAATTTAACTAAACGAAAATTTGAAATGTTGCCTTGGCAATAAACCACATTTTTAAAATGATTAACTAGATATAAAAATTAAAACTGAATAAATTAAACCTTAATAGCAACATAAAAAATGAATAAAACGACAAAAGCACATGCCATTCAGATAAATTGAACTAAAATTTACATAAAAAATGAACATATTTGACTCTCAGTGTTAATTTCATTAAAAATAAAAAAGTATTTAAAAACCTAAAAAATAAAATAAGGTTTAATAAATGTTTTAATGTGCCTATAAACAATGGTTTTAATGGGGCATGCTCAGGTACGAAAATGTATTTTATTCAGAAGAATAAAGCTCCCTCGAGATAAAAAAAAAAAAAAAAGACTAGAGCCGCCACGGTCCAAATTAATAATAAAACTAAAATAACACTGCTTGAAGCACAATCACAATAACTCGATACCGTCACAGGGTATACAACACAAGGACTCAACTACTGTCCCAGCGTCCCCGTTCTCCAGGACACTCCTCACCTGAAAATGTGATGTTGAAACCTTCGTAGGAGATGGAGAAGTCAGATATGAAGCGGAGCTGGGCCTTGAAGTTGCCATAGAGTCCTGCATTGATGGGCGAGGGCAGTTCTGCGCCTGTGAGGCGGGCGAGTGGCTGAACAAAACTCCTGTTCTCAGTGATGAGCAGATAGTCATGATGATCCTCCAGGTGGAAGGTGTTAAAGGTGAACTGAACACCTATCGGGGAAACAAAACCAATGCACAAATGAAGCATGGTTCAAGTTTCTGGTCAACTTCTGACGGTCCGGTGGAGATTAGAGTAGGTAGAAAACGGACAAAAAAAAGAGAGAAGAGTAAAAGGAATGATCCAGCATTTGAGGTCAAGCTCATTATACAAGGCAAGGGGGTCCTGCTAAGGGTACAGCTTACTCGTGAGAATGGAGGCCCATTCATTAAAACTTTTTCTCAGGCCCTGTGAATTTAAGCAACAGCCCTTGACTGAGGTCACATTCTGTAGAACAAAGACAATTTTGATACTGACCCTTTTTTGTCAGAAAGAGAAAAGTGTATTTTTAGTCCTAACTGATCTGTCCACTAAACATAATGGCCTTCAAAACTGATATGCATTAGCAGCCATGGGAAATTAAAATTCAGAGGAACTTTCATTATTCTGAACTCAAAGGTTGGATAATGATATTTGAGAGTAGGGCATGGACAAGAACCTAAATCTGTATTCATGACAGACTATGTGATGGACTCTCGGAGCTTGCTTTTCATTCTATCATCAGTTCATACTGTGTATTATTCTGCAGTATCTGGTATATTCAAATAAATGTTTCTATAAGTCGTGGTAAACTGTAGGTAAGATATAGCCTATCAGTAGTGGTTTTACCTTTGCCATGGCTGACCTCCACAGTCCAGGTGCAGTTCAGGGAGCTGGGATAGACCTCAGGGTATCCAGGGGAAAGGATGGTGCCTCCCGGTCCTCGAACATCACCCCCACAGAGTGCTGTAGGGCAGAGGGAGTGAAGTTCCTACTTAAACAGACCTTTCACTTTTCACTACACAACCATAAACGATTTCTTTCTTCTATCAGCTCGTATACTTGGCTTATCAGCTGACATGTCAAAATAACATCTGTATCTTGATTCCTAGTGACTGAAACTCCGAAGCACTTGCATACACTACCGTTCAAGAGTTTAGGGTTATGCATTATCTTCTTTGCTTTTGTTTAGAAATAAAGCTATTTAGCTGCTTTCACATCCACCTCTCCGTCTCTTCTTCTTTTGCCTGACCAGACATTACACAAATCATCATATTAGAGTGATTTCTGAAGGATCATGTGACACTGAAGACTGAAGTAATGAGGCTGAAAATTCAGCTTTGATCACAGGAATAAATTACAGTTATTTTAAATTGTAATAATATTTCACAATATTATTTTTTTTAACTGTATTTTTTGATCAAATAAATGCAGCCTTGATGAGCACAAGAGGTAGCCTGGCTAACGTCAGACCAAGTCTCATTTGAGACTTGGTCTGGGAACCACGTGTTCATTTTCTCG
Source organism: Vimba vimba (assembly GCA_022828995.1). NCBI lineage: Eukaryota > Metazoa > Chordata > Actinopteri > Cypriniformes > Leuciscidae > Vimba > Vimba vimba. The sequence continues at coordinate 3,373,524 of CM040824.1, read as the reverse complement.
TATTTGAGGCGTGGTTTACGAATGCCCAGAGCCGTTTATTGGGCGCTATGAATGTCTATCAAATGCGCCTGTACGTAGCTCATAGCCAATCGCTTCAGTTATACCAGATGACGTATGTAGAGTGACAGAAATTCGACGAGGATAAAGACGATGGGTCAAAGATTTATTTGTACACGATGGCGTTTAGCGAATATTACCGTTTTAAACATGAGGGTAGAAGGTAACGTCGAGTCTGATGCCATGTTGGATCCATAGATATAAACAAACTGCTTCGGTGTCGTCATCGTCTTGCTGCTCCCTCCCCGTTCTGTGATTGGTTCCCTTTTTCAGGGGAAAATCTGGTCCATGGTGTCCAGACTGCCTAACAGCGTGAATAAAATCGCGCTGCGAGCAAGGCAGCATGGGGAAACCCAGGCTACACAAGAGGCTCAAAAACATAAAAAAAAATCTAACCTAAATGTTTGAACGGGAGTGTATCTGTATTCATTACAATCCAGTGGGGTCCAAAAATCTGAGACCATAATTGGAAAGACCACTTTTCTACTATAGTACAAATTCAGTTCCTTCCATTAACAGTTTGAGTGAAAAAAAAAATCGGATCAAAATCTTAAATCAGACCTGGGAGATAGGGAGTCAAGTTTTTTCTGATGCAACTCTATTCAATGTATAGTGTTCATGCCTTGCAGAGTTTTATCCATCTATAACAAAAATACACTCTTATTGGTCAGAAACTATTCCTCATACTGCTCTGTTTGGATCAATGTCCATGCACTTCTCTCTTAAACCCCGCCTGGTGCTCAGTGGAGGAGCATGTACAGTCTCCACAGACCCTGTTACCTCAGACAGCAGTGTAGGCAGGTGCATGCCTCTAATGTAAGCTGCATTTAGATCCCATGAAAGTGAGATGACTGCAGTAAAAAGTGCCTCTGGATGTCTAATCTGGTGAGCGCATCAGTTCCTATCAGCTAAAGCAGCCTTCACAGCAAATTGCCTCTCAGAGTCCTCCTCAGCGACGGGCTAATGGCCTTGCATTGAATCACATTGTTTCAGTTTAGCTGCCTTAGAGAAAGGAAAGCGAAAGAACGTAATCAAATAGCCGAAGGACAAGCAGCCTAAGAAGCTCTGACAGCGCAAGACACAGGTAACGTCTTTCATCCAGCGTTCATTGCCAGCACAAGCCTGCTGTTTAGCACTGTCCTGCTTTAGTAATACGGTCTATTAAACCCTCTTTGTCACCGACTCTGAACCTCTTTTATTCAAGATGTAAATTGACACGTCACCTTTTTTCTTTACAAAACAGTCACAAGGATTCGCAGTGCTTTTTTTTTTTTTGTACTACAAATGTCTCAGGAGACTAACCGTCACAGGTGGGTAGTGGGTGGCTCCACCAGTGGTTCTTTTCACAAACCAATGGCTCTTCGTGGCTGAGGCGATAGCCTGAGTCGCAGCCGAAAGACACGGTGGAGCCGATGGAGAAGTCCTGACCATAACGAAGACCGTTGACTGGAATCCCTGGATCCAGGCAGGAGTAGGCATCTATTGTTACGCCTAGGAATAGTCAGGCATATGAAGTTTACAAAAAAGCGTCATTTAAGAGCATTTTAGTTAACCTTTGGTCCTATAATGGTGCTCTTTAATAACAAGGTGTTAAAAGTGAAGTATGTAAGAGTTTTTATGTTAAAATACATTCTCTTAACCCACATTATTGTCCATTAATGGGTTTATCTCCCTCAAAACTGTAAGCATTGAGCCGCCCAGGCACCATCAAAACATTGAGAGTTCACTCAGATCTGTCAATCTCTTTCAAGCTCAACCAATAGTGTGAGTTTGGGGCGTGGCCATGACTGACAAGTAACACGGAAAAAGAGACTCAGCTTCGGGTACAGGAATGCCAGACAAAATTTGCTGTGTTTAAACCTTAAAAAGATTAAACCAGTCTTCAAAGCGAATGGGGCGTAGCGATGAAACGCGCTTCAGTGGAAGCTTCAAAACTATATATCAATCATCATCATGCACCCGTTCAGAAAGACAAATGTAGAAGTTTATAATGTTCACTTTGATTTTCCTCAAACAGTTGTGGTGAAAGTCATGCTTTGCTCTAGAAAGAGTATTGGCTACTCAATTACTTACTCATGACACATAGCAAAACAGCTAAAAGTATTCCTAATATGTTGGACGTTATATTGAAAGTCGCCTACTGTCTAACTGTTGAGACATCATGCCTTCACAAGTATGAGTTGTGTTTGTGATTCCTGAGTTGGGGGAGGACTGCCGTGCAAAAGGGACGTTTGCAAGGTTGTTTGAATATATGCTTTGTTTTTGTGTGTCGCAGAAACTACATACTTCACTTTTAACTTCCAAATAGCATGTTCTGAAACTGTGGAAAGTTTACCGTTCACTTACTTTCATATAGAATCTTGAAGCCACTGTTCGAGCGACTGTTGTCAGTGGTGAAGAGCATGTACAGGTGGTTGGCGGTGCTGAATAGGAACTGAGGCACCTGGGTGCCGTTGAACGAGCCAATCAGAGGAGAGAGAAGATTGGGTCCATCGTGAAGCTCCAGCAAATCGCAATTCAACTCTGTCTGAAATCTGGTTGGAGAAATAGAGAATAATTAAATGTCTTTGCAGGCAATGATACAACTGTACATTTTTGTACACTACTGTATAGAAGTTTTGGGGAGAGAACGTTTTTTTTAATGTTTTTGAAAGAAGTCTCTTCTGCTCAGCAAGGCTGCAATAATTTGAGAAAAAATACAGTAAAAACAGTAATATTGTGAAATATTATTAGAATTTAAAAGAACTGTTTTCAATGTGAATATATTTTAAAATATAATTTATTTCTGTAAATTTTCAGCATCATTACTCCAGTCTTCAGTGTCACATGATCCTTCAGAAATGATTTGCTGCTCAAGAAAATATTATTATAATTATCAGTGTTGAAAACAGCTGTGCTGCGTAATATTTTTGTGGAAACCATGACACATTTTCAGGATTCTTTGATGAATAGAAAGTTAAAAAGAAAAGCATTTATTTGAAATTAAACATTTTTGTAAGCTTGTAAATGTCTTTACTGTCACTTTTGATCAATTCAGTGCATCCTTTTTAAATTAAATTACATTTTCCTCAGAATTTTCACTGAATCTGAATGTACCAAAGCAACAATATCTATTCAAATTAAAAAAAGCATACTTCTCAAATGTGATTTTGATGGAGCGTCCCGGTTCAGCCTCTATGACCCACTCACAGTTGAGTGAGTCTTTGTAGTAACCGGGCCATCCAGGAGATAAAATAATTCCACTAGGAGCTGAGAAGTGTCCTCCGCAGGGAGCTGTAGAAAGACCAGAGACTTATTTCTATACAACCTCACTGTTTAAAAAAAAAAATATATATATATATACTGTATATGTTATGCATGTATCTATGAAGGCTTGTTTCCGCCACAGAATAAAACATTTTGAAAGATAATTTTTATCGCACAATTGCAAGTTTAAAGCGCAATTCTGACTTAATTTCTCAGAATTGTGTGTTTAAAAGTTAGAATTGCGAGATATAAACATGCAATTCTGAGGAAAAAAAAGTCAAAATTGCGAGTTTATTTCTCGCAATTGTGAGTTTATATCTCACAATTCTGACTTTATAACATACAATTGCGACTTTATATCACACAATTCTGAGACAAAATTCTAAATTGTGAGAAAAAAAGTCGCAATTACCTTTTTTATTTTTTATTCTGTGGCGGAAACAAGCTTCAATATGTATCTTTAATGAAGAAAGCAGAACTGATAAATAAAAAAAAACAGTTGGCTGTCCAATATACCCCACTTTACATATTTACAATCCCCCAAAACCTACAGTGAGGTGTTACAGTGGCTAGTGGGCGACACCTTTAGTCTGTCACTCTATTCCTCTGACCATATGAGTAGAGTTACAGTGTAATTAGAAACATGCTGAGCGAAAAAGGAGGGATTGACAAGGATTTTAATGACAGATGACAGGCTGCTCACCACCACATGCCCTCTGGTTTACATGCCCTATTAACCCTCGTCTCTGTGACCCACAGGTGACTGTCTATTCCATTTAGAGTCACATAGAAAACTAGGCACAACTGTGCACTTATTCAGGACTCCAGTCCACTTCTGCCCTGATAAATACCTTCACACTTTGGGATGGGACCGCTCCACATCACCTTGCCACCGTTCAGCTCACAAGTGATGGTTTCTGCTCCCTGGGTCTTGATGAAGCCGTCCTCGCAGATGATGGAGATGGAGCTGCCCAGCTGGAAACTGTCACCGAAGCGTCTGGCGTTCAGGGGGACTCCTGGATCCGGACACTCATTATGGCCAAATGCTGGAAGATTGAATGACATAAGATAGTAATATGGTGTCAAGAACAGGCTTTCGCCATCATTATTATTAATTTTTTTTGGGGGGAAGTCAAAGTATTTATGCCACTAACAATTTGATTTTTTTATATAACTTTAACAACTGGAAGTTTAAAACAATGTTCTTCGGAAGTGGGAAGTTTGAAAGACACTCCATCTCAAGTGGTGCTCTTCAATTTAGCCTCCACTCAAAATTTGTGGTACTTTGTAGGACAGGTTTCCACTCCAGGCTCTGTTTATAAGTTTTACTGTTATTGAGCTTTCAGCTGTTTTTATCATAACTCTATGAAGCATATATGGAGGCTCAAGGCGATTGGCCCGAGAAAGCGGCTGTCTCCACCAACACCCTGAGTGTCTGATGGATGTCTAGTGACAGGAAAGGCCTACAAGAAGGACATGACGTTTGTCAGAATGAATACAGATTTAAAGGTGCTCCATCACGGCCCTGACAGCTCTTAACAGACAACAGTTAGGTGCCAGTCTGTTAAAGATCTCAATATTAACGTTCAGCATTAACGACTACTGTAGCACACCTAATATGCATGCAAACTGATGTCCAGTCTGAGGACTTTGATGGATTATCGTGACATTTCACATCTCCTTTAAAGAAGACCATCATGAAGTCATTGTGTAAATTAAAGTCATGTATGTGCTAATGAGGGGCGGAAGGGAGATCTGGCGCACTGGCAGAAAGACGAAGAATAGGATAAGCATCTGACACACCTGGAAGTTGCTGTAAACAGACACCTTTTAGTTTGTAGTTTTCAGCACAAATGCAATCAATTTATATTTTACAGAACATTATTTCTTGCTCTCATTAAGTGTTAATCTCGTCAACAAAATATATACAGTATCTATCATTGAGATGACTGGAAAAAAATTCCCGATCAACCTGAATTCACCCTATATATATATATATATACACACACACACACACACACACACACACACACACACACACACACACACACACACACACACACACACACACACACACACACATACAGTATATAACATTTAGGACAGGATATTTTTGAAATATAATTTTAAATGCATACATATAAAACTAAATATAATATTAACTTATATTTATAATATTATATAATATTATATTATATAATATTATATTATATTATATTATATTATATTATATTATAACATTTACAGGATATTTTCATGAAAAATATAACTTTTTGACTAAGTATTATTATTAGTCTAAAATATTTTGACCAAATAACAAATTTATATTTTAACTATTTAGATTAAACAAAAGAGATTTTTTTAAATACAACTGACTGAATATAACGGTTATTATCAAAAATAGATCTTCTCTCAATATGGTAAATTATAACTGTAAAAACAAATTATTCAAATATAAGATTATATCATCACCTGTTGAGAAAAAGCAGTAACTGCTATCAGTAAACTTTAAAACACAACACATGCTAAAAATGAACATTGCGTTGCAGAATTCATGCTTCATATACGCTCAACAAATGCTCCATGCAGACATAATGCAGATTAGAAACCATTAAGGAGGAGCACGCACTGGTGTAGGTGATGTTGAAACCTCTGCCTGACATGGAGTGGTCGGCCTGGAACTCCAGCCGGAGAATGTTGCTGTTGCTGGTGAGGTGTGACGGCACCTCGGCCCCAGTGAAGCGGCCCAGCACAGACGAGTCCAGCATCTCTCCATCCTTCACGGTCAGGATGTCGTATGGAGCCTCCAGGTCAAAGTCATTAAAGGCCAGGTGGATGCGGCTGCCGGGCTCTGATAGGATCAGCCACACACAGTTAAGGTTGTTCCCATAGCCCTCTGGGTAATCCGGAGAAAGAACTGTGCCCATGGGAGCAGTGAAGTTTGAAAGACAGGGAACTGAAAGAAAGAATAGAGTAGAGTAGAGTAGAGAGCACCCGGCAACATTTACATTTATGCATTTGGCAGACGCTTTTATCCAAAGCAACTTACATTGCATTTCAAGGTACACAATGAACACACATACATTCTTATCAATTCTTGTTTTCCCTGGGAATCGAACCCATGATCTCAGCGTTGCAAGCGCCAACACTCTACTGTTTGAGCTCCAGGAAAGTTATAAAAACATGCCGCATCATACATCAGTGTAATAACACAGCACTTAGCCATGTGTATGTTTTTCATATGCCATATGGAGACTGTCACTCTGCTGTTGATTACGTTCTGACAAACGGCATTTATGAGACAAATGGACTTCAGGCTATAAATAGAGCTGATCTTCCAATTAGACGTGGATAAATTTCAGCGATGCATTCTTTTTTTTTTTTTTTTTAAAGCAAAGAGCCTAGAGGTGAAGAATCAAAATATAGCAGATGTCACTGCAGCTGAGGAAGTCTCCCGGTTGGCTGTATACATAAGCCAATTATTTTTTATCCTCAGACATTTCTGTATTCATCTTGAAGAAAAGGCAAAGACAGGAAAAGTTAATAAAAACCCAGTTATATGAAAATTCTAATGGAACATGAACATTTGGCTGAAAAATCTTTAACGATGAAGTGTGTGTGATTTCTGTGCCACTAGTGTAGAAAAACAATGACTGTTTTCAAACTGGTTTCCTAAACTGGTCAGCTAACAGGTAGTCCCATCCCCTTGTTTAATGTGTTATTTTAATAGCATCTTAGAGAGGGAAAAAGTATTTTAACATAAAAGAAATACACATTTAAATTTTACGATGGTGCTGCTTGAAATAGAACAGATTTGAGGACAGAATGAAAAAAAAACACTTCTTTAAATTCTTAGAGCAACGAACAAGGACAAGAAGAACATTTCCAAAACTATTGATCAGTTCGCAACATACAGTGGCATTGACAGTACTCACAAATGCAGATGGGGATGTTGGCAGACCACTGGTTGTTGTTCTGACACGATATTGTTTTATCTCCAATGAGCTCAAATCCAAACTGGCACTCAAAGCGTAGCACGTTCCCATTCAAGAAGCCATCTCCTTCTCTCATTCCATACAGAGGGGTGCCTGGGTCCCCACAGCTCTCCTTGTCGATTTCTACAGAGAAAGGAGGAAAACATTAGTGATCGATAAACAATACATTCCCTCTCTCCACTGCTGCAGTTTGTTAAATAAGAAACTTTTCTTCTTTAACAAACTGCTTCATGCCCTGCTGAAAAAAACCTTAAACCATGGACACACCAGACTTATATATATTTGTATATTTATTAATTAAACATAAATACCACTATACAGAGCAATTTTGCTGCTTTGTAAATTAAACCAGTTAGTGCATTAACTTTGGCAGCTCTAAAACTGTATAAATTATAATTATATAATGGAAACTATGGAAACTAAAGTAAACTGGAAAAAGAGAAAATTAAAAGAAGGTTCATTCACACCAAGAATGATAACTAAATACAATTATTTTAGCATCCACACCAGCACACAATATTGTTCTGTTAATTATTTTGTCGTCTGCCACTTTAAATGCACAAGCTCTTTAAAGTGAAGTGGATTCTGATTGGCAGTCAATGTTTTTATCATTCATCAGCTGGAAAAAAATCGTTTTGAAAATTATTCCAATGATTCCATTGTGCCGTTCTCGTTATCATTATATCGGCTATTCTTTTAGTATACTTAGAATGACTTTTAAAGCTATCTCTTTATTGTTACAGTTGTCGTCCTTGGTGTCGACGGGTCTAAACCGTGGCTTCGGTATTAATTTTCATTAACCAGGTTGGTCTGACTGCCATTTTGTTCACCAGTAAAAATGCTAATCAGACAGCATGCTCTTTCTGGTGCAGCTGGTGGCCCAATGAAGTCTTGCTGTTTGAGCAAATGTCAATTCCTCTCCATATTAAAGTGGAAGATAAATCTACAGACTTCAAGCAAACGACTCCAATCTGAGGAAGTGAGACAACTGGCACCAAACTGAACTGCAAATGGAGTGAATTCATGAGATGTTCTCCACTCAAGAGTAGTTGACCAGAACAGAATGGCACCAAAACTCTCTGTTCAGCCCAGATAAGCTCCAACACCTGGAGCCTTAAATGGTGGAGCCGGCCATGCAGGACGTTCCCACCGTGAGTACAGAAACCCAGTCTGGGGGTCACTATCCCTAGATAAGACCTTCCATCTGCATAGAATCGACTCAGTGGGCGGCGGGCTCCTGAAATGGGCTATACATCTTCCCAGACACTTTGCACGGCCATGCACAGTTGAACTATGAACTCTGTTCCGACTAAGGATGCTTGAGGGTTTGCCAAAGGAAGGATGGCGGGAGGGAAAAAACACCTAAATTTAATTTAAAATCAAATCAAAGTTTGAGAATGTAGGAGGGGGGATTTCTCTTGAGGTATAATGGAGGTCTTTGGCCAATGCTTGATGTATAGCATTAATTTCCGACATGACAGTCTCTTTATGGCTACGACAATGCTTTACTCCGTTGGTCAATCGTGTGGGCTGGCTAGGGGAAGGTTAGGCCATATTTACTGCTTTGTATTTATGATGAGGCAAAAAATAGAGTACAAATTGTCCGTAGGAGCTGATGGCGTGTGAATAATTCTGGGCAGCACTAGACTTCGACGTAAGGTCAGCGTGTCAGATGCGAACCCCTACGCTTGTTCTGTGCGCTTGTAAACCTGAGGACCTCGCTGTGAAGATCAATTGTGTTAACAAGCTATCAAATCAAATACAAAAAGGTTGATTCTGTATATGTAAGCACACACAGCCCACTCAGGGGAAGTTTGGGACCTGTGTTTTTCTTCCTGAAATAGCCAGGGAATCACAGAGTATCAGTGAACTTTGGCATGTAATACATCAAAAAGCATTCTGAGCATTTACCATATAGCAGGACTCATTAAGTTGGCCTTCACATAAAGGCCTATAAATAAATTTAATCTCAAAAACCATTTCTTATTCATTGGAAAATGGCAAGTAATTTATCTCCCCCCTTGTGTATCCCATGGATATTGTTTTATTTCAATAATGCTGACTTTATCTCTCTCAAGAAAGTGCTCATTATCACAAAGTCGAGTTTTATGTGGAGTCTAGACACGAGACCAGGCATTTCTAAAACACGAGTCACACGAGTCAAGTACACTCCCAGGCGGATCTCTGCTTTTATTTCGTTGAAGCATTCAATTAAATTAGGTTTTTAATCCACAACATCGTTGTTGAAGAGTTCTGGCTAGAGAGAATACAAACAAAATTATTTTTAAAAGGAGGTATGTTAATGAGCGTGGCCATATGCTGGTGCTCTGAATCTGTGTGCCAAAGCAAGCAGAGCTCAGCTGGATACTCAATAATCCAGTCAGTAATGCATAAGCACTGATACTTAAGAGAGACTTCACTTGAGTAGATTGTTATTCTCTGAATTATTTAAACAAAAGTTTAAAAAAGGCCATTTAAAAACACTTGTAATCAGTAATAGCCAGTAGCCGGGCATTCAGTCTACATTCAAATTCATCACTAGTTTCATTCTTCAATGTTATTACAAAGTCAAACTTACAGTCTTTAAAGAGCACCTTTTTTTTAATGTTCAGCTTTCTTTAGTGTGTAATGTTGCTGTTTGAGCATGAAACAACGTCTGCAAAGTTCCAAAGAGTTATTCTCTATTTCAGTGCACACTGTTTCTGAACTCAATAGACCGTTCGCAAAGACCCGCCCCCTTTAGTTACTGTTGCTATGTCCGACAAGCCACGCCGCTCTCACTCTACACCATGTTCTCACACAGTGAAATATACATTGCGGAGCAGAGAGGACACTGACAACGCGCCGACAGACCATGTTACTTTTGATATGAAACAAAGTCTCAACTTTCAAATTTGGTCATTTTTTAAAGAAATTTAAACAATAAATACCGTTTTGTGTCTCTTTAATGTGTCTGACAGATCGCTGTAGAGTCTCAGTTAAAGCTGCTGGTGAACCGATCACCTCTTCCTTCTAGTTCATTTATAGCATCAAATAACGTTTTTCAAGTTCAAATTCTCCAACGTTAATCTACTAACTCTCCTGACTGCTTTGCCGGACAAAAATGGCGGATTCGCAGGATTATGATTGGTCAGATCGCCTGTCAATCAAACTCACTGCGAAGGGTCAATTGTCTTAAGTTTTCTTCTGAGGACGAACATGTCCTCATTTAAATAATTCCCACCCAAGGCATACGCAAAATAAAGGGGCGGGACCTGGTTGAGTTAGTTAGTAGTGTGTTGAAACTGGCGGTTATGGTAAGGGGCGGGACATTTCCCAAACACACTCGAAGCACTTGACCAATCACAACACACTGATCCAGCCGACCAATCAGAGCACATTGTGCTTTTCAGAAGGAGGGATTCATAGAGACAGGAACTAAACAGAGCGTTACTGACAGACTGGGAAGAGAAGAGCTGCAACAATGGAGAATATGTGAATAATGGACATTGAAGCATGAAAACCTATTCTAGTAGAGCTCAAAAACAAAATCAAGACTTTGAAAAAGGGAATAATAGGTCCTCTTTAAGTTAGCAGTGGAGATATATGACTATATGAGGTACATAATATATAATACTATATAAAAATAAATGTGCTCAAGGAAAATACAGTGAATTTTATTCGGTAACTAAATAAAGTGAAACCTTTTATTCTTTTGAAACTAAGAATCTAAAGTCAGTCCAAATAGGATAAAAGCCAGACTTGATTTAATTGAGTCACATTAATTTTGACTCATGCCATAAAGCATATAAATAACAATGAGACTGCAAGAGCTAAGAATAAGGGACCGGTTTGTATTGTATGTTAATTTGAACCTTTGTGATCAAGTAAATATTTTGTTTTTATGTCATTAAGTTTGTTGCAAGAAATAAGAACATAGTGTACCCTCAGAGGTAAAACATAAGGATATAAATTCATTAACAGAAAATGACAGATGTAGTTTACTAATAAGTGAAATGTAGCCCTCAAACTTCAGTCCCCATAAACACAATTAATGACCCATGTAGAATATGCATTCATCACAGACGTCAGCATAATGGACTGCATTTGTATTTTAAGTGTACACTCTTAAGGCCAATTCACACTGCACTGACAGAAGGCAACAGAAACATCGTCGGGTTTTGTCTGTTGGCATATGTCGGAGTATGAGCTTGATTGAGCATGCTGAATTTGCGCTTGTCGGGTCAGGGAGTGTCATACTGTAATCTGTCGGTGTGGTGTGAATTGGCGTTTAGATGAGATAAACTATATTTCCACTGTGCCCTAATTTAAAATACATGCTTGATGTGAATGCATATGAAAGGAATGGTCTTTATTTTTAGCTTATCAAGTGCAACAGTGCCCGTCCTCTTTTTCAGCGGCGTTGGTTCTGGATGGTTTTTTTTTATCCATTCAATCCTTGCATTGGGATTTCCAAAAAGTCTTTGTTAAAGCGTTATAAGCCATTAACCAAGCCAGCCAGCTTTGAGGTGAACATTGCAAAATGCAAAGGCAAAAAAGTATTTGAAAATCTGACAAAAATACAAATAATGTGTTTTTTGGGAAATGTTGCCCCCCCCCCCCCCCCCACAAATTCTGCCGTTAAACACATTATTTTAACACTAAGTTGAAATAAAGCGGGCTGACGGCTTCAACAGAAGCAAAAGCTATCGAGTGCTACAGACTTGTAGCTCACAGTATGATGTCTTTAAAGATTCATAAGTTATCGTTCAAAATCAATTTCCTTATGGAGAAAATGAATAAGAGTTTTTACTTCCGGATTGTTGCACTCTATTCTTAGCCTATTCTCTCCTTACAGATTTAAATCATGGCTCTAGAAATCATCATTTTAAATATGTCATCAAGTCTGTATCATGTTAAAGTGAACCTTTTGTGTGAAATCTTGACCTGACAGGTAAATGAACTACAGGGGAACGAGACGATGAAAACCTCAATATGTCTTCCATTGAATGAATGAGTGTTGTGAACCATTAATGTGTTCATTATCTGGATGGATACCTCAAAGGGCTCTTGATTTATATTATATATCAGATATAATACACACATGATGTATCATATGGATACTACAGTAGAGGGGGTTCTGACCCCGAGGCTTGATCGCCCTGAAGGACATCAATATAAGATGTTGGGGGAGTCAAAGAAAGTAGTCTACCCGTAATATGAAGATTGCGGCATTACATTTACAGTAGATTTGTTAGCGAATTCTCTCTTATCATCATAACAACAATATGCAGAAAAGATGCAGCATAGACGGTTTCAGATATTATATCGGGAGTTTTTGCGAAAGTCTATAACTCACATTAGACTGAATACATGGACCGCTTCAGTGTTCTTTGATCACTTTCTTAATGTAATAGCTATATTCCCAGTTTGAACAACTGTTTTGTTTTTCATGCTACTGAAATAACCAATATTAAGTCTTTTTTTCCTAATCCGTAAAAAGCAATAAACCAGATGAATTAATGGCTTTTAGTTTATTTTGTCTGTAGCCAGAATATGATGTGCTTTTTCCCCACCAATTTTTATTTTCGACTTAATAATCATCATTTGAATTTCAAGAGCACCCCTATAATGACTTCATGTTTATAGGCTATTTGCCTTACGCAACAGATTCATATCTGGGCACACCTTCTTTGTATTTTTGATTCTTACATAAACATAAATGCCATGTCAGATGCAGCTTCCGTTCCACCTCTGCAGTGTAAAAATATCTTTAGTTGATGGTTGAAAAAAAAAGTCATTGGTAACAGTCTGTAGAATTGTGATTGATTAAAGTAACTGGTTAAACGTGCAGTAGGTATTTGAACAACACAGATGCGCAGATATAAGTAGATTTAAATACGGTAATTATAAAAACTGTCCAATAAAAAAAACAAAAAATTGATAGGTTTGAGAACCACTGTTCTAAACGACAATATAAGAATATATAACTCAAAATAAAAAAAAATTCTCACAATTCATCCTATCTATATGTGTTTAATGAGGTTCAAGTCTGTGTTTTGTACATGCAATCAAACTCATCCTTTATGTATGTCCAAGCCATAGAATTTTTTTTATCCCCTCATGTATGACCATCACGTATTTATGATTGACATGTCCAATTAGATCTACCTAGAAATTGAAAATTAAGAAACAAAGCCACTGTGCTTGTGTGTGGCATATATAGGATGAATTATAATAGGAGAAGAAAAACAGAAAGAGACAAAACTAATACAATCTGCAATATTTTGCCAGTCTCTCCCAGGGATATCATACTGTAATCTTTTTTTTTTTTTTTTTTTTTTTTTTATCTCTGTGGTCTTGCACTTAAGGGGATTCATTTGGTCTCTCGGTCTCTTTCTCTGTCTACCTCAGTCAGTCTCTCTCATTATACTGAATGGCACACTGTTCATCACCCCGACACTAATTTATTACAAAACCTTGAGGGAGGAGAGATAATCAAAGATATGGGTTTTGTAGGGATTGCTGCTCCTATCAAGTGAATGTAGCTCATGTGTTCGGGATGAAAGTTAGTTGCCGTGCATTCAGCAGAGACCACAGAAGTGATTTGTGGGAACTGCTTCACTTTTATGCACACTGACTACTAAGCATGTATGCTGAATACTCGTGCAGGAAAGAGTGGACTTGTCCAGGTAAATAATGTCTGGCCTTTTGATGTCTAAACTCTTTTCAGTGGATGTGAAAAACACTTTCTCACTGCAGCAGAAAACAAGGTTGGATGTTTGATTGAATCTGGGCTGATGCCAGACAGGTTGTTTGTACAATTTTGGTTTGTCCTGCTTTCCCTTTCTGTTTGTTTGCAGTTGCAAATGTATTTTTTCCCATCACTCTGCCACATTTCCTCTATTTAACCTTGACAATAGGATTGCCGCAGTCGCAAACATTTTGCTTCACAATTGCGATGAATGAATAGTTATTTAATCTTATATCGTCGCTGTCAGATGGAAACCTTGCATGTCCAAAACCGCTACTGTATTTAAAAATAACTTCAATTAAATTAAACACTGTGTTGTCAAAGTTGATATTCTGCTTTCATACATGGTCAGACAACTTGCATGTGTCATTGTATTATCATCATTTAACCAAAATCAAGCAGTTTTTGACCAGCAAATATCAGACGTGCGTGTTTTCCCCATCATTAGAATGGATGCATCTGAGGCAGTAAGTGCATCGCATTACATTTTCATCAACTTACAGGTTATAAAGATTATTGTAGCTAATGAGGGTGCTCCATTTTTTCTGTCATTTGGCCAAAATCTAATGTTATAAAAGATGAAGTGCTTCACACAGGTTATATAAGACAGTATTGACTGTGACTATATGACAAATGCTAGACAAAAACACTCTTCTCTGTTCCTCAGATACATAAAACATCAGCCTTTATATCGTGTTTATCTAGAGTAAATAAAATGCTGTACTTATTCAAAAAGACAGTTATTTATTCTCCCTTGCATTGCAAACAAGTAGAGACGCTCTAAAATGTGTGCGGCACTTCATTTATGATAGATGTGGGTGGAGTTATGAGGTTTGACTGACAGTTTGAGGAGCCAATGGAGTAACAAGGTTTAGTCACAAGCTCTTTTTAATACTTTTCATTGGTTAAATATTTGCAAAACCTACAGACAGACCTAAAGGATGAGAAAAATGATTTAAGACATTTTTTTTTAGACCATTCCCAAAGTGACTATACATTCTGCACAGCTTTTCAGGTACCTTTGTAGTTGATCTTGAAGCCTATAGATCCCACGCTTTCATCAGACTGGAGGTGAAGCCACATCTGATGGGTCATGCTAACAATGAGGTCGGGAACAAAGCTGCCTGTCAGACTGAGGAGAAGACAGAGATTAGACACAAATAAACAAATCAGAAGCACATCGCACTGAGTGTACACTACCAGACAAAAGGTTGAGCACACCTACGCATTCTTTATTGCTATTTTGCATAATTCAGAATAACAACACATCCTGTCCAGGTGCGATGCGTATAAGATTCCAGCAACAAGCAGTTTGTCTGTCTACACCAGATGTGACACGACTACGAGACATGACAAAATCAATCAAAAATCACAGCCAATCAGAAGTTTGTGGGCGGAGCCTCTCTGCAATGTCACACAAAACTCACATTAGATGCTTTTAACATTCAATAAAGCACATAATCAGCACCTTATATTATCATTGTCATACTTTGCATGTGGTTTATCCAGCAGAAATACAAACCGTTTCTAAAATAGAATTGTCGCATATCACCTTCATGGCTGATTAGGACAAGTTTTGGTAACACTTTATAATAACTGCACGCTATTAATCATTAGTTAAGCATTAGTAAACAGTTAATTCATAATTTATAAAGCATTCATAGACATTAATAAGTAGTTTATAAATACAGCTATAAATACTTTATTCTTGATTCATAAGCATATCTATAATGTGTTTAATAATTGTTAAATCTCCTTTATAAATGCTTTACAAGGCATAACTAGTCCTCACTTTAGATGAGCTCACAAAAATAGTTAACTGACCACGACTAAATGCTTTATAACTACCTGAATTAATCATGAATTACAGTATAAATACATGTTAATAAAGCATTTATTAACACACTAAGTAACTATTACTATACGTCTTAATAATAAAAATGTATTTAAACAGTTTATTAATCATTTACTTACACTTGAGTGATCTTATGAACCACTGACAACTCCTAAATAACTGGTTTGTAAATAATGCTATACTTTATTTAGAAATTATAAATTGATCATTAATAAAGTATGAAAAGTATGCTTTTAAATCCAGAATAAAGCATTTATAGCTGTATTTATAAACTGCTTATTAATGTCTATTAATGCTTTATAAATTATGAATTAACTGTTTACTAATGCTTAACTAATGATTCATAGCGTGCAGTTATAAAGTGTTACCCAATTTTTTTATTGCTTGTCATCTGGTTAGGACACTGTGCCATATATAAAGTTGTCAAAACTAAGAATTAGTTTCACTATTATTTATAGTAATGTATAATATATTACAATCATTTCTTTCATGACAAATTATTGGATTAGTTTTACGATCTCTTTATAAACTTTTTTAACTCTCAGATTTCATCAAAAAGATCTTCATTTGTGTTCCGAAGATGAACGAAAGTCTTACGAGTTTGGGTGAGAAATTAATGACAGAATTTGAATTTTTATGTGAACTATCCCTTTAAGACAACTTAAATATGACAAAGGAGGAAAACAAACATTTGATTGGTTTCTGAAGACGTAACGTGATTATTTACACTAGTAGGACATTCAAAATTAATTTTAGTTCTTTGTATATCATTACCATCAAGCAACCACTGCCCAGAGCATTGAGACTGGCTGAGAGGAATATTGATTCAGGAACAGAATGTCCTACCTGTGTAAATTATGCATCAGCTTATACCGTCACAGACTGTGGATAAGAAACTCACACTTGCAAGATGGTTTTCGGGTCTCCTACTTCCCCTCCATCACCGATGGTCAGTGTGTCATAGCCCAGTTCTAGGTCAAACTCCTCAAAGTTAATCTGAATCACCTGTCGGCAGAAATGAGGCATAGTGCTTAGTGATGTGTCAAATGAACTGAATTAAACTTTATGGCTCTTGCATAATTGAATCCTGTCAGCTGACTGAAACTCAGAGAGAAGACTGACAAAACTTGCTTCACTGAATTTCGTGGAGAATAAAGAAATTTCACCGTTAGCATAAGGTCAAAGTTTCCAGAAAACCTTCGCTCAAGCCTCTACTGAACAAACATCATACATCAATTTGTTTTTACATAATATGTGTTATTATTTACACTAAAAGCACCAGTCGTTATTTTATACAGTGCTCAAGAGAAGAATGTAGGCTAATCATAACACAACTCAAGGTTATTATTATCAGGCAGGGCCGTTTCTAGGCTAAGGCAAACTAGGCGGTCGCCTAGTAACAAAGCTGAAACAAAACATCTAGTGTTATATTTTGCCAACAAACTAAAATCGAAATCGTGATATGGCTTTGTGCCTTTATAAAACAGCACAAGACTTTAATTAAGTATTCTGTTTGTGCTGCGTGATTTAAAGAGAAGTGCGCACTTTGCTCACGCGATCAGCATGGTGATCTGGTGTTTTCTCCACAATAAAAGCTCAAGGGTTTATTTCTTGCAAGTGAAGAAATTAGGACAAAAGTATTGTAATTGTCCCATACTATCGTGTAATGTGAAATATACTTTTGAAATATTCATTTTCATTTATACAGTACGTTTATAGGCTATATGGATTTTACATCATACTTATATAAATCATAAATACCAGCAGAGGCGGACAGAGTACACAGCTTCATTACTTGAGTAAAAGTACAGATACCCCCAGCTAAATTTTACTCAAGAACAAGTAAAAGTACTACAGTCAGATGTCTACTTAAGTAAAAGTACTAAAGTACTTGTTTTTAAAAGTACTTGAGTATCAAGAGTACAAGAGTACATTTTCTAAATATTGCATTACTACTGCCACAGTGCTTACATTGGTAAACACAGCAAACACTTGAAGCGAAAACTATCATTAACTTGTTCAGAAAATTAAAATAGTCTGGCGAGGTGGGGCCACGGGTTGGCACATTCCCGGGATGGACCTGCTGCATCTTCATCCATTGTTTCGTCCATGGTTTCGTCTCTTATCTAAATCTGAGCATGGAGTTGACTTTGGCGGAAAGCTGAAGGTGATTGCTGATAGGCTGTCCCAATCAGTGGCGCCTGCACAATCCAATCACGTTTGAGAGGGAAACAAGAAATTGAGGGTTTCCGAGATTTTTCTTTTTTCCTTAGGGTTTTTTTTTTTTTTTTAGAGCAAGTAACGGTTACACACGGTTATGGATAGAAATGTAGTGGAGTAAAGAGTACAGTATTTGCCTCTCAGATGTACTTGAGTAAAGTCATGAGTACTCCCCAAAAATGATACTCGAGTAAAGTACAGATCCCTCAAAATTGTACTTAAGTACTGTACTCAAGTAAATGTACTCCGTTACTGTCCGGCTCTGAATACCAGTGATAATGTAATGTAGACTGAGACTCTACATCATAACTAAAAAGATGTTTGAGCCCTCTTTAATGTCCAGGTACAAGTGTAAGAATGGTTTTCTTTGCTCAATGTGCACAGTTCATGGGTTGAAGCTCTTAACTTTGAGCTCTCAAAGTGCACCAGATTGATGCATTTAACCTTAAAATGTACAAAAATGTGTGTGTGTGTGTGTGTGGGGGGGGGGATCCGCACCAATAGGAATCTCGCCTAGGGTGCCAAAAAGGCTAGAAACGGCCCTGATCATAGGCCTACTACGCTCTCAGCAATTATCAACATTCGCTATGTTTCCATCACCCTGTTTTCATTTTAAAGTAACACATCAGAAACGAGAGATGAAAACTGCAAATTAAAAAAAGAAAGATGGAAACGCATTTACGGAATAAATTCTGACGAAGCGCACATGAAACCCATGTGACTGATAGGCTGTTTCCTCAGGATGGGAATTCCGGCTTTTTTTAGAGAGTGTTGAGTGTTGCTTGTTTTCTGACCCAATATTAATATGATCTTTTCGCCACACTGCTCGACCACACGCACTCCATGCAGTGACTGAATGTTATGTTAATGTGTATAGCCTGTATGTATACGCACATACATACACATCAAAATAACATTGTCACCACATGCACAACAGCTAATGAGCTAATGACCATTTGACATTTGTCTGAGCAGTGAAGCGAAAGGATAATCATATTTTTCTGTCTCGTATTAATATACAAAAAGGGAAAACGTCTCTCAGACGGGAGCCGACTTATGAATGTACGCTTAAACCGTTCACTTAAAGGAGTCGACTCATAGAGGCGAGCGACACATCACGACTGTTCACGCTGATGGGGGTTTCATTTACTGTTGGTTACTAGGTTACCAAACCACCTGATGGAAACGCACCTAATTTGCATTTTTTGTTGTTGTTGTTGTTGCAAACTTGGAAAATATTCGCTTCACATTTGGATGGAAACCCAGCTGATTTTTACATTTATTGCCCGCCTTTTGTACTTTCTCAGTCCTGTGGGAAACTGATGCTTATGAAAGAAAAAAAGTCAGACTAATTATACCCATTACACAATCACAGCACAATCAACTGATTCATACAAAATGTAGTTATTTCAAGACTAGACCATCTCTTGGATAATTGGGAGTTCGGAAAGGGGGATTGAGGCTTTAACAGGGAAACAGGGATTAGAGGTGTGGAAAGAGCCACAGGCATCTGGAAAGGCCTGAACTTTCGATATCAATCAACCCATTGACAGCTACTGGGTGGAATTAGTTGCCATGGCGATGGGCTTTAGCAGGTATGGATGTATGAGAGCTACTTAGGAGTGATGATTGATGCTCAGACGGCATCTCGGCACAGATAATACAGTTGTTTTTTCCATGTAACTGAATACAAAATACTCCAGAGTCCCTGTCTCACTAAAGGTCACCACATAACAAATTCAGCTCTGGCACGGAAGAGACACGGGATTGAACAGTTGGGAATGAGACGTCAGCGAGGCTGATCTTGGATCGGTCTCTTCTCTGGATTTGCAATATTAAAAGAATCCGTAAATCTGATCTCAGATCAGGCCCACGAGGTATTCAGCGACTTGCTCTGTCTGCCTGCGGTTGTCATGGCGATTGGAGTCGTAAGCTAATGCTTTTGTTGGAGGCTGAGGTGCTGAGTGAGTATTGAATTGCAAAGAAATAAGGTAATAGAGCAGAATTATGCCTTTACAATGGAGCAGAGAGGCCAGTGAAAATGCTTTTACCGATATACAGACAGGTCTATTTCATTAGAAATGAAAATGCGTCATTGTGACGGGTGTTCAGACCAGAAACAATGTTCGGAAAATAAATCTGTTTTGGCCTGATGCAATTCAAACAAGTGTAAGAAAAAGAAGTCGAGACATTCACAAACACCGAACCGACATATCAACACAAGCACACATGCATATACACACTAAAATGGGCATTCAATTAAAAACAGTCATTTAAAAATAAAATATATAAATAAATAATATAATATAACAGTAAGCATCTATGCAGTTTGTATGTTTTCTGGGAATTGGACCCATGACCCATTTGACAAAACCATATATTATGCAAATAACATAACATGACAGGACATAACAACTTAATATTAGTATATTAGAATGATTTAATCAGCATATTAGAAACATAACATAACATAACATAACATAACATAACATAACATAACATAACATAACATAACATAACATAACATACAACACAACACAACACAACACAACATAATTTTTTAACATTTATAATAAGTATCGACTTGGAACCGAAGTACTGGTCCTTTTGTCAACCCTGTACAGTAGTTGTTTATAATCTTTTCAATCATGCCTTTTATCATTGTCAATAATGGGATTCCCAGAGGCTTGTTTTCAGGATGTATTCTTTCCACACCTTACATCAGGGGCTTTAAATCTTTTACTAATAGCTTTTCACTATCAGCGAAGAAAGGAAAATATAAGATTCTTCATGACGTATTACTGTCCTTCAGGGAGCCAGGACCAAAGCAGACACATTTTGATGTTTTGAAGAGAAACTGCAAATTTAATCTGGGATTTTAAGACCCCTGTTGTCACCGCCTGCGATCACGTAAATATTCAAAAACTATTATTTTCATCGGATAGGTCAGCCAATGTTTCATTTGCTGCTTTTAATACAGGCTAATGGAATAAAGAAGTCAGTTCATTTCATGGTTTTTGAGTTTGAAGTACATTTACTTGCAAATGTCTTTTATTTGACCAAACTGCATTACCTGTCACTTTGAGACTGTGACGGTTGTTCATCAGTTCTGTCGTTTGACATGGTCCTGATATGACAGATCGCGTGTGCTGAAGGGCTGACATGATATTACTGAAATTCTGCTCCAGGTAAAACTACTGAAATAGTCTCATTTGAGTGACATGATTGGAAATTCAGTGAACAGTGATGGTAATAAAAATTTCTTCATATTTATAAAAAGCTTTTAGGACAAAAAACAAACAAACAAAAACACACACAGAACACAGTGTTGAACTAAAGCAATAAGCAGATGACAGTGATTTGTAGTGTTACTGAATTTACATTTTAGGGGTGTTTTTAAGAATAACAAACACAGATTCAAAATCATTTTAACATAACCTCAAGTGGCTAATTGCATTTAATAAATGGCAGTAACAGCAATATGATTAAAGTACGTTCATATACAGTATATATATATATATATATATATATATATATATATATATATATATATATATATATATATACTGTCAAAAAATAAATATAATAATAATAATATAAATAAAATAATAATAATAATAATAATATTTTATATATATTTTTTTTTTGACAGTTCTGCCTTGCATTGACCTGAACAATTAGAGTTTGAAGTATAACACTCAGCGTTTTGCTTGCAAACTTGTAATTTTCTGAGCAGCGGCCATGTGATGGCTTGTGCTCTCATTCTTGCTCTGAAACTGCCTCTGTGAAATGCTTGGGTGAGACTGTACTGGCAAGTAAATCCCAGCAGGATTGTGTGACAGTTGAAGTAGCCTGGCTTAGAGAAACCAGAGATCCCATCTCTGTGAACTTAATCGGGGGAAATGACACTACGAACAGCACTATGGGAGCTTGACATCATGGCAGCTTGTTTTCTGCTTTCACCTTGAGGAAGACCCTTGTGTGTGTGGGTATTGTTACATGTTTGTGTGTTTGGAATCCGTTCAGATCCGTTCTTTGTGCTTAGACTTGAATGTTGAACCAAAAATATTAGGCATGCACTGAAAATGGCATTTTCTGTTTAGGGCTAAAAGAGAAAAAAGGCAGAAAATATATGATATTTAATATTATTTTAATATATTTTATGTCCAATTTTGGTGTTACTTTAAATAAAAGTGTGGTTATTGTATTTTATTGGCTTGTATCTTTTGAATTCAAATTTTTTAACATTATTGAATTTAATTAAAAAGTCGAATATTAATAAAAAGACACAAAAAATTTTTTAAAATGAGAAATAATTATGATATAAAAAGTCATTTCCGGGTTTGTTTTTCGGCCAAGTGCATGAAGAATTTTCACTTCCACTTTTACGCATCACTAACGCTTTTCACGCATCACACTTTTTTTGCCACTGCATGGTTCAAAAGTTTGTGGTCGGTAAGATTTCACCAAAGCTGCATTTATTTGATCAAAGATAAAGTTTTTTTTAAATAAGTGCTATTGTGAAATTATTACAAATTAAAATATCAGCCATTACAGGAATACATTTTATTTTAAAATATATTAAAAAAGAAAACAAAGGTGAAACAAAGCCAGCACTCTATACTTCAGTGTCACATGATCCTTCAGAAACCATTGTAATATGCTGATGTTATGTCATGTCATGTCATGTCATGTTATGTTATGTTATGTTGTTACGTTATGTTGTTACGTTATGTTATGTTGTTACGTTACGTCATGTTGTTACGTTATGTTATGTTACGTTATGTTATGTTACGTTATGTTATTTTATTTTATGTTGTTACGTTGTTACGTTATGTTACGTTATGTTATGTTGTTACGTTATGTCGTCAAAGGTTTCTTTTTGCAGCGTTGAGCATTGTAGCCAATCACAGACATGCTTGCTGAGCGCATGAATGCAATGGCCATTCAGATATGTTTAAGTTAGTCAGAACCTGCTCAATACTTATCATTATTTGATATTAGCTGCTTCTACCCTAATATAAAATGATTTTTTTTTCTACCACAAAAATGAATAAAAAAATAAAATGGGAGACAAGAAACGAAAAGAAAAGACGACTTGAAGTGAACAGTCTGAGCATGGATGAGGGGACATATGTTTCTCTGCCTGTCATGATCTGACCTTTGATGCTCCCTCTGAGGTTAATGCCCAATCTGGGCATCAATCTCCAACAAAAGACCAATGGGCGACAGCATTTCAGTTTCTGCTTGATAAATCAGGTCATGCTCCATTCACGATGGACAACTGAACTCTGAAAAACAACCATCTACAAACAGACAAAGCCTTGTTTACTGCAGACGTCTCCTTTTGAAACCAGAGGACGCAACTCAACAGCTGTAAATGTGAATGAGGATGGACACAATTTGGGCCTCATTCATGAAACATCAACCAATTTATGCGTGAATCGCACATAATACCATTTCTTCATAATTTGTCCCTTTGAATTCAATGCATGCACTGTATTTATCAACAAATTACACAGAAATTCGTTCTGCTTTTGACCAAGGCCAAATGTGCGCCTGATGCATTGGCCTTGATTCTATATGCACGGCGAGCTCTGAGCTAAGCGGAGTGAACAAATCCCTTGGTAAACCAGTGATCCGTTTATTATTTTCGTTATCTCCATTTGAACAAAAAGCAAACAACAAAAAGAAACCAAACTAACATTGTCTCCTACATTCCCACAATCCAAAAGTGCCACAATGGACTCTAAATTGAATTAAGCCCCGACACTATTCAAGTCACTCTCGCCAAGGTTAAAGCACAGAGTGCAATATAAATAAATTGCCACCCTAGAATAGTTTGCCAAAAATAAGTGAGCAAAAGGCTGTAAGAGACAATTAGCAATTGCTCACTTGTAACAGGGTGTACGCTGGTATACATTTAAATAAATAACACACCGCTGTGCTGCAAATGCATTTTTCTGTTCTGTAGATGAATGAATCTGCCACATGCTTTTCCTGTAATTAAGTGAAACCCACAAATCAATTGTACTTTCTGAAAAACGTTTTAAAATTAGTACAAAACTATAATTCCAACAAATGGCAATTGCTTTTCTGAATAGGTAAAATGGGGGCTAGTACATTAGGGTTAGCACCATAATGGCTGAATTATGGGTTCAAAAAGCACATAATTAAACAAAAAGCATGGGAAACCGGGGCTAGTCGTCACACAGGTGGTCGGCCTAACGTCCACATCCCCATTTTACATGTTCAAAACATCAATTGCCATTTGTTGCAATTATAGCCTTGTATTTCGGTTGTATTTCTGTTTGGCAAAACAACAGTTTTTTATATTTGTATGTTGCCTATTTTTTCTGTTTAATGAATTGTGTTTTATTTCAGATTTCCTCATGTAGTGTGACAACATGCCCAAATGACACAATGGTGTGTTCAATGTTCTTTCCTGCACAATAATGGTGGAAATATTACAAATAAAAATACAAAAAAAGTGTGACTTGCCACTGATACTGTCTGACTCATTGTTTTGGCCATTACAAAATAAAATAAAAAGGGGGCTGGGGGGTAAGGAAAAAAGTTAGTTTTTTTCTTAGAGAAGATTCTACAAACTCTTTGATTTATTGAAAACAACACGCCAAAGCCAAGGCTGCGGGGAAACAACACAAGCGTCTCTATTCAAGCTGGCAGAGTTCCAGACCTTTTAAAGTGGTCCAATGCGGACTGACAAAAGTAGAAAAAAAAAAAAAAAAGCATCTCTATGGCCCACAAGGCTTTCATGCTACCCTCCATCCATCATATGATGGGAAAACGTCCAGACGATTTCATCACGGCCTTCTGAACATTTAAATGGTCTTGAGAAAGTTGGGTTGTATCGCAGCTTTCCAACTCAAACCTTGAGTGATTCGCCTGCAGAAGTTTGGGAAAATGTATGAATGAACAGTCAAAGTAAGAGAATGTTGGCATGATCAGGACTCTCTAAAGTACTTAGATAAGCACAGAACTTCTTTATAAACCTACGAGTAGGCAGATGAGGAGAAGGCCAAACATTCTGAACTGAGAAAACGGTTTGTCCATTTTAATTTATTGCCTGTGTGTGTATCATTCCACCATAGAAAGAGTCAATCTCAGAGACCTTGACTTGAGGTTAGGAAAGAATTTCAGGGTTTTTGTTTGTTGCACTCAGTAGATTCGCTATTTCAAGATGAATTGCAATGTTAGTGAGTCACATCACCTGAAATCAATTGCAAGGTCCCGCAATGACAATACAGACATGGCTGAAGTGAGAGAACCATTGAGAACCATTTAGAAAAAAGTGAGACCAATGAACTTTGATTCCTTTGAAAACACCTACAAGTGTAGCCAGTGAATTCTGATTCTTGAGCGGATCTGGTTCTTTTAAGTGAATCAAAAAAAAAAAATACAGTGTAACTAGTGAAGCTGATAACTCTTACGAAACAGTCAGTTTTAGAGAATCAAAAGCATAAAGCTCAACCAGTGAAGTCCGATTCTCGAGGGAATGACTCTAACAAGTTCGCTTAAGTACATCAAAAAATATACCAAGAGATCAAAACACGACTCTTCTGAGCTGGATCCTTTTAATGAAACTTAATTTCGTCATGTGTCTCATTTTGTGTTCTTTGCTTTATATTTACTATTGCAATAATCCGCAATTCTACAAATGCATTCAAATATTTCTTTTTCAAACTCAAAAGAATAATTAATGGAGCCAGAATCGTTAAGACGAATCAGAACAACTTATTTCCTCACGATTCCTCACGATTATGATCACTCCACTGTCGGTTCTTCTCTGAATCCTCTGCCCTACACAAGTAACATCTCTCTCTTTCTCTCTCGCACATTCACATATTTATACACTGATTATTTTCCCTACACACATTCACACATTGTAGCTCTTGTGGGGGTGATCTCAAAATGTTGGAATTAAACTGAAGTGTGGCTGTAAAACCCACAAGAGCAATAAAACAGACACTCTTCACCTTTATACACACATAACTAACAAAGCCCATCATGCAGTTCCCTATAAACGCGCAAGGGCTTTGTGGGGAAGAAGGGATGGATAGGGAGGTGTTTGTAGGGGGCAAGGCCACAATAACCTGCAAAAAAAGGACAAGGGAGGAGGTCAGGAGCAATCGCACAGAAGGCCAGGAGAGACAGGGCAGTCAAATGATCAGACGCCCATGCACTCACTCACTCTCTCTCTCTCTGATCCAGCGACAGCATCACCACAGGCCCTGTACAAGAAGCTGAGAAGAGTCACGGCAGAATACTAATGCCAACTTGTGGACCACAGTCAGGGCTCGACAGGGAGGACTGCCCGACAGCATGAACGGCGCTCGGGACATACGAAAAAAGCATACGAAGGTTTCGGACTCAGTGTACAAGGACCTTAAGTGAAAATTTTCTTTGCAATAAGTGTAAATAGTTATACTTATAAATAGTGCACCTGAGTGTTGTTGTACATTAAACGATATGCAATAATAACATAGAGGGCCCTATTTTAACGATCTGAAACGCAAACGCGAAAGGCAAGTAACTTTGTGGGCGGCTCTCGCAAATCTAAAATGTGTTGGTCTGAAGTAGCTACATTACTCATAGGTGTGGTTTGGGCGTAACGTGAAATAAACCAATCAGAGCGTCATCTTACATTCCCTTTAAGAGCAGACGCGCTTGTTCCATGGCGGATTGCTATTATAACGGCGGATTTGCCAGACGCACGCCAGGAGCGGTTCACAGCCGAGGAGACCGGCGTTCTCGTCAGGGCCGTAAAACACAGAGAAGTGACATTGTATGGGGATGGAGAAACACACCCAAATTAGCTTCGGTTAACCCTCTGGGGTCTGAGCTGTTTTCTGGGCCCTGGAGGTGTTCTGACATGCTCTGACATTTCTGGTTATTTCTGTTACTTGTGACATTTTCATGGCTAAAGTCTAATTACACTGTATTCAGCACAAACTCTGCTACAATAATATATCAGCAACATGTATGTAAAAGTTTGTAGTTTTGAGATAATGACATTTATGCGTGGTTTGTGAAAATACAAAAAAAAATTCTCACTGAAATAAGCTCATGAAACCCATACTGATTATTTCTTCATAAGACTTTTGAAAATTGTATCACGTAGCCTAGAATATTTGCTGCAAAACTATGTGAAAATCACCCTGACTGCTCATTCAGATAAGACAATATATTGATTTAAATTTGTTACGACGTGTTTTGTGTTAGAAAGCCTTATGCGGGACCTCATTAATATGTAAGCTTTTCTCACCTGAGAAAGACAAAGAACCTCCCCAACGGCCCTATTAGGAGCTATCCTAATATAGCTCCTAATAGCCCTGTCATTCTGGGCAACCTTGCACAATACTGTAAATGAGGAGATTTAAAAAAGAATGGCTTTTAAATTGTTTGGATTTATTTACAACACAACATAACCCAAATAGACACAACAAATGCCAAAAAAACACTTCAAAGACAGACCTTTGTGCCATTCCTAAAAACATTACATACCTTTCATTTCCAAGGTGTTTATTTTCACTTTACCATGTTCATGTTCCAGAGACTCATGTGAATGTTGAAGTCGGCAGGACTCAGTGGCATCTGGGCCCTGAAAAAAAAGTGAACATACTGATATCAAGAGAAAGGCCTGCACGATTTTGCAAATAAATATTAGATTTTTCTAGCTAAAATTGCTTTTTAAAATTCACAAAATACACACACACACACACACACACACACACACACACACACACACACACACACAAATGTTTCCAACAATATAGAATATAATAAACACCAGGTTTGTTGTGCCTTGTAGGCATAAGCTATGCGCAGTGCTGGGTAAAATAATAATAACAATTGATAGCAGTATAAATCTTCCAAAATATTTCAGTAACAACCAAGCTAGAGAAAAATATATTGATTATCATGTTACTTCAAATGTTTCCATTCGTTATGATGATATGAAATGAGATAATAGTAAAAACATGAAGCCGTTTGGTGTGTTTTGCTTTTCAAATTTTCAAATGATAAACGCGATCGCGCTGCAAAATCTGATACATTCAAACGCGATCGCGCTCAAATATAAAACATTATGGTTACCATACATATCTACTTTTGACCAGATATCCACAAACACAGTAGGCTTAACAGTAAACACGGGTCTAAATATTATAATATTCCCCATATATCTAGCAACAGTTCAACTGCAATGTGACATTTATGCAACAATATCAAACTAATATGTAAAAATTTCTTACCTTAAATCTTTCTTGTCTTCAAATCGCGTCCTTCTTCTTCTGAGGTAGCCTAAATCCAATGTAAGCTCTGGCGCGTCTTTCAAACACAGTAAGGAGTAAGTTACGAAGTCTCTGCTTTGTTTTGAGGTAATGAGGGCGTTACAGGTCTGCGTTTCTCCGCATGGATCATTTGCATGTCAATCGCTCGTGCGCTCGTAGGCGTGTTCAAATTAAATTTAATGAGGGCGCGTTTGAGAAACTGTACATGCCGCTGCTTTCGTCTGGATTACTTAAAAATAGAATATTTGTTTTTTATATAATTTACATACTTTAAGAATAGAGATTCCAAGCGTTGTATAGACATGCGTTTCAAGTCTGTGTGACAAACATTCGCTGAGTTACAGGTCATTTTCTGTCGCGTTTCAGAATGAGTTTCACATTGAGAGAGACGGCAGAACGCGCATCATGTTTATTTTCTTTGTTTTACGAAAAACACAACATTTTGTTTTTATTATGAGTGTACACAAATAAAAGAAGATATTTAACAGTTTTGAATGATGTACAATACAAGTATGTAAAATCAAAATCAACAGAGTATTTTGCACTGATATAAAAAAAAACGAGCAGATCACGCCGGCGTGATTGCCGACCTCAGGGGGTTAAACGGGCGTATAATAAATTTGGTAAATGTGTAAGCTAGATTTATGCCTATTTTTTCACATCTTCATGGACACCACAATGATTTCCCTCATGTGGAATATTTTTCCTTGTAACTATGTATGGTTTGCAAAAATGTGAACTGCTGCGTCTGTGTAGATGAGAGAAGCAAAGTGTGTGTGCGTTGTGCACACGCTACATTATGGCCAAGGATGCGCCCTTAAAATAGCATCTGAATAACGCGCCACTGACTTTAGACTAGGTTTTTCCTGGTCTGTGGCGGAATTGTTTTCTGAAACTGCAAAATAGCACCAGGGAACGTTTGCGCCGGAACACGCCTCCTCTTTTTGCTGAACGGCCCCGGGAGCGCAAGTTCATTCCCTAATTTACCGACGTGCGTCTGTGGAGGGAAAAGTCCGCTGTGCGTCGGGTGCAAAATAGGAATGATACTATACATGCGTCGTGTACAAAGTCAATTACGCTGGGTGCAAGATAGGGCCCAGAGTGTAAATTATTATATTTATTCAAATTATTAAATGGATGGTGCCTTATTGGGACGATAAAGCCCTCCCTACACTATTATTAAACACACGTTAGACACTTTATTTCCACTTTTCGAATATTTTCTTCATTTTTATTTAAATTAAATGCCTTTCTGATCTGATATGTGATGGGAAAAGGGAGTAGAGCGAGTCCGGCAAAAGGCAGATTTGAACTTTGGTCAATTTGCGTCAAAACTTTCAGCCTTAGCATTACACTATTGCTACTGTTGACGTTCCAGCAACTTCTGTAATCTTGTCTGGCCCAACCAGACGTCAGTGGGTGGAGTTAATGTAAATAGCCTCTGCCAACAAGGCGGGCTATTTTATTCTTACTTTAAATATTCAAGTGCAAGAAGATGTGAAAGAGAACTCAATTCGGTACTTGTGCGCTGTGTGAGAAGTTTTGTGTGTGCAACACTCATACGAAGACCAAGCCAAACAACAGTTATTTTTCCAGAATCATGAAACAACACTGATCTTGTAACACCTAAATGTTATAGAATATAAAAGGCATGACATTATCAAACATACATTTTTGCTCTTACCTTGTTTAGATTGCTGGCTGTGATGATCCACACACACTGGGAGTTGCTCTCGTACTGAATTGGGAAGTTCGGTGAGGTGAAAGTCCCTGACGGACCTTGAAGATTTGATCCACAAGTTTTCACTGTGTAAAGGAAAAGAGAAAACAGTGAGGAAAATAAAAAAACAGGAATGTGCTTTTTCCCTTCAAAAGAATGTGAAAGTCTCAGCTAATTGGTTTGAGCAGTGGTCAGCCTTCACTTAATGTTTTCTACTATTGATTTGATAATTAGAAAAAAACTGCGACCCTGCCATCTCGAGGGATTGAGTTTCACTTAGCGCTCGAAATGTTTTTTGCGGGATTTGCATGGCTCATATTGGAATATAAGCCACAAGCCTCCACCAGTCATCCATGACCGTCTTAATTTGTCAACGATTAGCAATCCAATCAAATCCTCAGATGACTAACTTCATGCCGGCTAAACGAGTTAATTTGAAGCAGGCTTAGCCAAACACACTTGGGTCTGATTCGTCATCTTAATATAGAAATGTCAGTTATAATTTGCTAAGTAGACACGCTCTGGTGTTTCTCTCCCAAAGCCGGTGACAGTCATATCTTAAAAATTGACAACTACGGGTGTACGCCTTCTCAAATCCAGCCTCTTGTATTTTTGCCGCATTTATCATGCTTGATGTCAAAGTGACAGGGCTTTGATGAAAAGACAAGGAGGCATTATCTCCAAAGGCAACAGGTTTCACTATCAGCTCCTGACATCTTGATTGCTTTTGAAAATGAATAACTCATTATCTCAGGCAAGCACGGGGAACCATGAGGCTCCTTCAGGCCCAAAAGCATACTTTTCCCTCTGAAAGTCATGCTCTCGTCAAGGAGCTCCTAATTAGAGAAGTATCCTGTGACAAGCCCTCTCCAGTCTGGCATCCGGGATAAACTTTAGCTTGAAATGATGAGGTGTTTGCGTCAATCAACAGTCATAAGAGAAGAATAGCCTACTGTACCAATAAACCTATGTGCTGCCAGTGAGAGCAGAGGGCAGTGTGTTGTGTTTATTAAAGGACTCCAATTGTGCTTTTTTCACATTTTCATCTTTCTTTAGTGTGTAATGTTGCTGTTTGAGCATGAAAAAGCTCTGCAAAGTTACAAAACACAAAGTCCCTCCAGCGGGAGTTATTCTCTATATCAGTGTCAGTGTTTCTGAACTCCTGAAACGCCTCCATTGTAGTCTTGAGTTTCTTCCGGGAACGAACACGTCACACTATTCCTCATTTAAATAATTAATATGCAAAATAAAGGGGCGGGGCCTGGTTGAGTTAGTTAGTAGTGTGTTGAAACTGGCGGTTATAATAAGGGGCGGGACATTTCCCAAACACGCTCAAAGCGCTTGACCAATCAGAGCACAGTGTGCTTTTCAGAAGGCGGGGCTTCATAGAGATGAGCTGCAACAATGGAGAATATGGGAAAAATAATGTGTTTTTAGACATTCAATCATGAAAACCCAGATTTCACTTTGGACAACGAGTGGTCCATCAAGTACCAAAAGTGTTCATCATACAAAATTGAATCTCAATGGCTTCATGCTCTCGACAGCCAATAATTCACGGCACTGAAAACATTGTGGTTGGCACAAATCATATTTATCCCTGCTGAAAGTGATCTTGTATTTAATGTAGTCTGAGTCACATTCTCTCATATAATTTCTCTGCCCAACTAAAAAAGAGAATGAACAAAATAATGCATAACATTATAATAACGTTTTCCCCTAGATTTTTCTAGACCAAACAATTGTCTACTAAATAAATTTGTTAACAAAGATCATGTATTTTTTTCAGCATAATATTAAATAAACTTATTATATTATATTTTGCTGTGAAAAACTATGGCTGTCAACAGCATGAAATAATTGTGCTAAGTTTGGTTCATTGTATTAATTGAATGTAACATTGTTTTTCCCTGCTGTCAATGACCCCTCTCAGAAAACACGACCCACCAGTTGCAAAGTCCTGTAACGATGTTAAAGGAACACTCCACCGTTTTTTGAAATAGGGCTTATTCACCTTCTTTCCTACATTTAGATAGGTGGGCAAATGCATTTTTGTTGTCAGTGCATGCATTGTTTTAGTTTGACAGGGTCGGCGCTAGCTTAGCTTAGCATAATGAATGGAATCCTTTGTTGCCAGCTAGCATGCCCTGAGTAAAAGTAATATAAAAAAAAAAAAAAAAACACCTAATTACTTCTTGTGATTTCCTGTGCAGATATTGATTTGGGACTATATTAGGGGGAAGCACAGGCGAAGCACTGCTACTTGGGCGCAGAGATATCACGCCCAAGTAGCAGTGCTTCGCCTGTCCTTCCCCCTAATATAGTCCTTAATATATAAGTCAATATCTGCCTAGGAAATCGCCTAGTGTTAATCTGCATCGCTATTTGTACTCGTTGTGAATACGCAGGCCACAAGAAGTAATTAGGTGTTTTTTTTTTTTTTATATATATTACTTTTACTCAGGACATGCTAGCTGGCAACAAAGGATTCCATTCATTGTGCTAAGCTAAGCTAGCACCGACCCTGTCAAACTAAAACAATGCATGCACTGAGACAAAAATGCATTTGCCCACCTATCTAAATGTAGGAAAGAAGGTATTTCAAAAAACGGTGGAGTGTTCCTTTAAGAGGTTTGTTCTAGCAAGGCTTTACAATTACCTCTAATTTCGCTTAATAACAAATTCACCTGTTTAATCACTATATACTTTTTAAAATCCCCCAAAATGAAAGGGAGTGGGAGGATTGTCAGGTGTCGGGTCCACTAAATGGATAAACTGAAATTTATGATTAACTCGGCATACCCCTGGGGTGCCAAAAACAATATACTGTATATATATATATATATGGATCTAGGCAATTTTCTGCATGATTTCATTTCGCATCTTCTCAATTAGTTTGTGCAGCCTGTAGCTGCAGGAACAAACAGGCACCCAAGTGACATGAATGTAGTGATTTAGTCGAGAGCTAAAGGTTATAGACCTGCTGGGAGTCAAGCGCCACGCATGTGTTTGTGTGTGTGTGTGTGTGTAAGAGTGGACACCTGCAGAAACACACTTCTCACCCATACTGAGTGTGCTCTGGAGTGGATAACACTGAGGGGGATGGAGGTTTTGGTAAGCCTGCGCAGTTGGTGGTCATGTTCTCTGAACACACGGACCCCCGATGACGACGGCAGCTGTCCAGAAAACTGCAGGCACTCCTTAACACAAATCTGACACAGCTAGCAACTTACTTGAGCATCACAGGATGATTTCTGTCCCTGCATACCAGTTATTTGTTGCAACATATTTACTCTTTCTCTCTTACAGCAGAGAGCACAGTTTTTGTTTAATATTGAATTGATGTAGCGTTAATTTGAGTCTATTTTACTATGATATAAATTGCATCTACTTTAATCTACACAAATATTTTGTTTAACAATAAATGTGCAAAATGTACCAGATCAAACGTTTAAGCGATTTTGACCATCTTGTGAGATTTTAGTTTTTAACTGAACATGTACAAGATTTAAAGTCCCTCTGTGGTGAAAACCAAGTTTTTAATGTTGTTCATATGTCTATGTGGTGTTTTTAATTTGCTTTAAGACAAACCATGTGTAAATTCATAAGTCAAAACTATTGCTGAGTATTTTCTCCTTAAAACTGCAGTGAACCAAAGACAGTCTCAAAAACACGGTTTGAAATCGCTGGTGTTTCTGACGTCACAAACTACCTTGTAACCAATCAGATCAACGTGTGGATCTCTGAGCTGAGTGAGTGAGTGGAGGCGGGGCTCATTTGCATATTCATAGAACCGCGTATACAAAATGGGTGCAGAGTTACATTCAAGCTATTTTAAAGCATGAAGACATTTTTTTCTTTAATGAGAGATTAATGAAATGTAATGAAATTAATACTTATATACAGCAAGGATACATTAAATTGATTAAAAGGGACAGTGACAGGAAAGAGTGTTACAAAATTTCTAACAAATGTTGTTCTTTTAGATTTTCTATTTATCAAATGATTCTGAAAAAAATGTATCACAGTTTCCACAAAAATATTAAGCAGCTCAACTGTTTTCA
The DNA here is from genome assembly GCA_022828995.1 of Vimba vimba. Classification (NCBI taxonomy): domain Eukaryota; kingdom Metazoa; phylum Chordata; class Actinopteri; order Cypriniformes; family Leuciscidae; genus Vimba; species Vimba vimba. The sequence goes on along the minus strand of CM040824.1, from coordinate 3,339,321 downwards.
ATATTGATAATAACCCGATATGTCATTACTGTTTAAAATTCAGCTTTGCTATCACAGCTTTGGTGACTTCAAAGACATTAAAAAAATCTTACAGACAGCCAACATTTCAACAGTTCAGGAACAATTTGCACCACACTGCATCTTTTTGCCTTGTCTTCTCTGTCCTCAAAGATCTCATCAACAAACATGCAGAGTGGTTTGAGTCTTCTTGTTCTTTATAAAGGCAGTACACACTTCAACTATTTGTTTTACCCTCTGTGTGTCTCTCTCTCTCCATCATGCTATCTCACTGATAATGTCTCTCAGTCCTTCCCACTTTTCTTTTCTTCCCACGTTCCCACTTTTCTAAGAGCTACAACACTGATGCAGTGTATACAGCTGTTGTCCATCCCAGCTGTTATTCCCGTCCCTGCGTCTCAGTGTTGCCGGACTGTTCTTACACACCGGCGACAACGACTTATGGACAAGCTGGCGATTTAAGAGCTCAGGGAAGCGGTCCAGAAACCTACATCAGTTCTCACAATGACGTATATCTGTGCATGCTTGTGCCTTCCCTGACAGCTCAATTACGGCCTGCTAAATGAACGGCCTTGGCTCGGTTCTCTCGCCTGTAGCAAAGCAGCCAGAGAGAAATTATCTATAAAATTAAAGGGCAGGATGAGCAAACAATTCATTACTTGGCCAACGATAACCTGTCACTTTTTATCCCACCTTCACAAAACAACGACAAGAACGCAAGACTGACATTTGTTTACAAGGGAAGCCAAAGGTAAAAAAAGAAAGAAGAACAAAGGATACAGATTCATATCTGAATTTCCATTGTACACGCTGTATAGAAAGGTGAATTTAAGCAATATCACACAAGCCATTGTGCAATTATCTTTTTTTTTTTTTTTATAAAAAATAAATAGTTAATATTGGCTAACTCACATTTTAGATACAATATTGCAGTTACTTTGTCTATTTGTGGTGTGCCAACAAAGATTAACACTTTACCATCCCATGAGGCCACGGAAGAGGATTTGTTAATGTCAGTGATGCTGGAAGGTCACATAACAATGACGACATTACGCACGTAGTATTCATTCATACTATATGCATTCATACAGCTGCAAAATAATGAATTATTAAAAAGAACCTACTCAAAAAGTATGCAATTTTTGAAGCAGACAGTTCTGCTCCTGTTAATAAACGAATGGGTTGAATTAATGTCTCAGCAATTAATTTATAAAGAAAAGCTACTTGTCGCCACCTACTGGCATAATGTAACCTGCGGAAAGAGTCACAATCCACACCGCTGCTGAATCCTATATGCCGCAAAGTCACAGAAAGTCAAGGACTGGATAAACTGTTGTAGAAAGTTTTACACAGATTATTCAAAATTAATTTGACCTTCTTTTGCTTCCTCTTTGGTTTAAAAGTACATTAGCCCAACTGCCTGCTGTGATTCTTGCATTATGGGATCATTTAATCAAGAACATTGCCGGTGCTTTCCAACAGGGGTTTGGCATTCGGATAAGCTTTTAGGTCTAAGTATCAAGATAACTGCCTATATCACCCAAATAAAATATCCTTCTTTATGCATCCCTTGTATGTTCAGCCCTATTTGCGGTTTTACACTTCTTGACACTGAAGCCGACCTCTACTGGGAAAATGGGCCAAGTCAGCAGCAAGCATAAAGATTAGGAGACTCCAAGACATTGGAACAGGCTGAACAAAAAAACAATTGCCACCCAGAATGATCAATTACATCATTAAACCTCGAACATGGTTCCACACCTTTATTTTCCCGCATTCGGCGGCCTTAAAGCCACAAAACATCCAAACACGCATTAATAGTCCATCTTAGAAACAACATCACCTACTTTAAAGCTGCTCGTCCTTCTACATCAACACCAATTGCCTTGTCTTATTTCAAAAGTCAAGGATAACTAAACATCATTCGCAAGCAATTGCCTTAGCAAGCGCCACCTGTGCCCAGTAAATTCTCTGTCGTTTTCTATCCGCTAATAAACAAGCACAAAAATGAACTGCTAAGACAAAACTCTATCACCAGTCATTTCGCTAGCTAGCCACTTGGGGTCGCACTGTCTAGGTTCTGCTCACGGAGGTCTATAATACCTGCAGAGTATATTAGCATTCACTTTCATGTCAATGGCGGTTGCTTGGCAGAGCTTTTTGCTCATAGGCACTCTCTGTTCCAGACAGAAGTTTTTGAGCCAATAGCCTGAGCCACAAATCCTAATGTGTTCTGGAACTGGAGAAAAATGGCACCACAAGAACATGCAAACCCTTTCATTAGCAGCTGTCCACAGCTGTGACAGTGAACAATACAAACCCATGCCACAGGTTTTAAGAGCAATTGGTCACTGGGAAAAAAAAGCTACAGTAATATAATTAAATACATAGGCGGGGGACACAGTAACGTGACCATTTGACATCTTAATATTGCCCTTATTGTCCAGTTTATGCTTTAATTTAAAGACATGCAATGTAAACTAAAATATTTTGTCAATAAAAGTAATTTATGAATGTTGTGGTTTAAAATCATTATAATTTTACATGCATCGTAATTCTGTAGCTCAACAAAGCCACTGTACTGGTGAAAACAATGCAGGCAAATGCATGATAATATTCATAAAAGGAAATTATGTAAATCACACTGCATGGAAACACATCGTTTGTGCTAATAGCGCCACAGTTTTACAACGTTCCCACCCCTGTGCGACTGGGATTTTAGTCACTTCTGCTGTTAAAAGACCATGCAAGCTGCTAACTAACAGACAGGAGACTACAATGAGAGCAAGATTCTCTTGTTTTAAATAAACACTAAAAACGGAGACGAGAATCAATTAATGAATGACTGTTGAGCTTGCTTAATTAATAACAAGTGTTTAAAATAAGCAAGTAATAGAAATAAAAAAGCGAAACAGCCCATGATCTCTAAATGCTGATGAAAGTGTCACTCCACTTCAGTTTGAGCTATATAAGTGTCCTCCGGTATGATGGAGAAAGTCCAATTCCTGTTTGTTTGCCCAGGGCAGCTGACTGACACTTAAAGCCATTAGGGCTGTGAAAAGCTAGAAATCACTGCCGGCATGTAAATTCTGCTCTGAATTTTAGTTGCCATGGCAATACTATCAGATCCAGTGTAAAAAAAAAATAAGTTGATTAGTAAGCTTGTCACCTGACAACTGCAAACACTCCTAAAATTAATTAATATTACTCCTTCTAACCTACCCCTTCTAGCTATAATTAATCCTACTAAGTATTCAGACCAAACGTCTCTTCTCGATGGCTGACCCAAATTCATAATGCTGAAATAAGACTTGACAACCTATAAAGACTGTGCAGGTTTAATCTTAAAGGGATAGTTCACCCAAAAATCATTTACTCAACCTCTTTTCAAACCGATATGGATTATATTGTACGGCGTACCCCACCCACAGTATACAGTATACAGATGACCGTTCAGTTTCTGACGTACTCCTCACACATGAGTCTGCTGATATCAGAACAAGTGGAAGGAGAAAATAAATTTCCTTTAATGTGTCCTGTTTAAACTGCTCGTTTGCATCGCTTTACGGACTTCAGAAGCGTCAATAACAAGTGTATGGTTTATTTTTAATGACATCTTGACATTATTTAAAGGGATACTTCACCGATTAGCATTAAGCTTTGTATCAGTAGAATCCCGTTAGTAGTTTCGCATGACCGTGCTTCCCTTCCTCATGTCCCCCTGAGACGAGAGATTTCTGTATTGTGCATCTGGAAAAAAACCTCAGATGAAGCAAAAATCGTCATCTAGCGTCATCAGAGGCTTTTTTGTCCAGAGGCGAGAGACTACAGCCAGTAGGAGGAGCTCGTCCCGCATGTGTTCAACCCGCCCATAGGGGGATCTCACGATAAAACGCCGTCTTTTCAGTTTCGAGTCGACTAGTAGCCTAGTTGTATCATTTCTCCCGATACTGCCCTCTGTAGCCGGTAGGCGTGGCTTGGGAGTGTCCTCGTAGGGCAGCGAAGCAAGTGCATTCTGGGAATTGTTGTCTTTCATCCACATGAGTTTCTAAACTTTCTCAGTTTAGAAGGCACCAACTTCTAAAATAATTTCACATTTCTACTACATAAATGACCCAATTTAAATACACATTCATCTTTCCAGCGGTGAAATATCCCGTTAATGACATTAATGACATTATATGTTTGTTCGGAGCATTTGACTGCAGATTGTTTCGTAAATGAGGCCCAGTGCAAAGAAGAGTTCGCAAATAAACCTTTATTGAAAGATGAAGTAGCCAACACTGTAAACGCTCAACAACGCTCTAACGCTCAAAATAATTAATTGGTTTGAGTAGGGTAAACTTAACAAGTTATTTCAATCAAATTAACTTTTATGAGTATTTAGAACTTTCTTTTTCTTTTGAGTTCGCAAAACTGATAGATTTTAAAAAATCTGAATTGTTTAATTGTTTGGAGTTTTATGAACTTGTTTCTGTTAATTTGGACAAATTAAAATTTTACTGAAACCGGGCTGGGATTTCTATTTCCCAGCATGCATTGCCATGACACTCGAACGGGAAATAAAATGCTAAAATTAAGTATTATATAATGTATTTTGTGCAGAATTAATGTTAAGAGGTAGATTTAGTAGCGTTTAATGTTTTGCTATACTAATTTAGAAGAGTTTCTAGCCAAGTTTCCACTACTAAAAATATTTAAGTTGAGATTACATGATCATTTTAAGTTAAATGTATGAATTAGCTAAGTCAAATATTTCAAGTAAAGACCAATTCAAATGTCAGAGTACAAAATAAAAATCGGCCAGTTCTGCTTAATTAAACTTTGAATTTGGATTTCTTAACTTAATTTTTTATTCGGGGTTACAGTGAACTCTATTAGATCTGAGACCAGCTGCATCACAAACTGTAAGTAAACAATGTATGAAAATGCATTGTTTTAAAAAAAATGTTTTTATAGAAAATGTTTTCAAAACACTAGTGAATGGGCATTGATACGTTCCCCCCACACAGTGACGTTACCCAATCAGAACAGTGGCCATTTACTGACAAGCCATAAAGCAGCTAAAGCCTGAAAATAATATTTTTTCCGCATATATATATTTTTTTGTCCAAAAACCTCAAGGAACACATTAAAGTCATAAAATATAACTGTCACGACCCCTTTACTCTGGAGAACTTTGAGTTCACCAGAGTTCGTTTTAATAGAATCAAACCTGCCAAGTGTGAACTCACCCATAACATTAATCTTGAATTTGAACAGAAACATATACAGATGGTTCAGTGTGCTTAGCAAGTGACAGACTCACCTCTACAAGCAGGTCTATGATCAGTCCATGCCGCGAACACCTCCGCCACTCTCTGACACGTGATGCTCTTGGAGCCCTGAAGAACGTGATCTTCATCACAGGTGAACTGGGCTGTCGAACCGATACTGTGGGGATCCATATGAACAGAATGACAAACAAATCAGATCCAACACAAATCCATTAGCATGACTCAATCATCAGGGTGAAAGATGCACATGAAAATAAGGCTGTGAGAGCTTAAAGTTGTGTTCTATATAATGTTGTGTACCAGTCATTCAGCCAAGACGGCACGGAAAAATACTGTGCATCTTTCGAAGAAAAAAAAAATATTTCAAATAAAATATGCCATATACTCTCAGCTCTATGCAAGCACACAACATACAAACGCAAAGTTAGTGAGGAAAGTAGTGCAACATGCACAAGAGAGGGATAAATAAATGAAAACATCAAAAGAGCATCTTATCCTTGCAATCAAAACTGTGGTGCGCCTTGATACTCCATAAAACTCTAGTTTGAAGCTTTCTCCATTTCTTCAATGATTCCTTCAGTCTGGGGTTGGACAGATCTCAATAAATCCACTCAGCAAACTCCGACACTGACCTTACATGTACTTTCATTTGAGGAAACCACAAATGGTTGTTGTTCGTAAAAACCTCTGCATCCAAACATGAAACGCTTGGGTTTTCTGCAATCCAAGCCATGTTACACAAAAACCTGGAATAGCGTCAGTGTCGCAATTTGAATCAGCTAGCCCTAATTAGTGTCTTCATTCACATATGGTCAGCTTCCCTGTGGAGCTGGTATTAGCTTGACATTGGGAAAGTCTTGCAAGGGTCTGGATTGGAGAACATGATTTATATGCTCCGGGAGTGCTAAACAGAGGACACTACCGTAAGATATTCAGATGCTACAATATTAATGACAGGCCTCAGTGTAGAAGCGCTGTATCCATAATACAGTTTTCTTCTTTCCTTGGAAAATTTTTATATGTAAGTGCTGACTGTGCATTATCCTAGTTATTACACAACTACTCATCCAATAAATAAATATGTGGACATGAAAAATTGATTCGAGTTGAAATTATCTTAGTGTATCTCAGTGTCTCTATCAGAATTATGTCGTAATTTAAAGCGGCTCTCCATTGTGTTCATGATTTTACTTGTACTGTAGATGTTTGACCGCAACGGATAGAGAAGAAATTACATGGTTAAAGAGGGTGGAGCCTCAGAGCCACACCTCCCTATTACATAATCACCAAGGACCAATGGTAGTTCGAAGCCGTTTACCAGCCAGAGTGAACTTTTCTGGAAATTTCGCTTCTGAACTCCTGAAATAAACTCCAAACGGACTTCGTTTTGGCTTGATTTTGATTCTAAATTACGTCACACAAGTTTGTTCTCCGAATTCGCTTGAAGTATATCGGGGCCGTTAGGAAACTTCAGAACGCTTCGAAAGATCCATCAGAATATAATTATCAGCATCCAATGCTAGCAGTCTTGGTGGAGAATGCGGGGATAACCAGATACCTTCCAGCGAAGTCTTCATTGGGACACACAGCACCTAAGAGTGATTACCTAAAGTCGTTGCCAATGCGCTTGCCATTTTCAGGTTCCCCCGGGTCTGGACAGGAGTTAGAGGCCTGTTTGATTCCTCCTTCGTTTACTGCAAATTCAGAGCACAGTTAGCCATTAGACACATACATACGGATAAACTTCATTTTCGTCATGCAAGCCTCATGCAAACGGCTTCACAGAACGATTTGAAGAGGAGGTGGAGCTTACATGTGAACACAGACACAAACACACAACGCACACACACCCTGGACTCATCTAATTGATAACCGCTAACACATCCCCACTAATGTGTCTCAGTGCAGTCGTCGCTTTGTAAGAGTGTGACTACATCATTGAAAGTGGAGATACTGACTAAATCCCAGATCGTATTAGCAGCTTTTCATGTTAAATTGAGGGCACACTTTATTATCAGTAGTATTAATAGAGATTATAGTTGTCATTAATAGAGATAACACTATGTCAGAAAAAAAAAAAAAAACGCTGACTCAAGGACATACACGTTTATTTAATGGATCAATGTTATTGATTTAAGCTATTATGAATTCTTTGTTTTGCGTGATCTAATCTAAAAAAGACTGAGGTTCGAGTTGGTTGTTGGCATGGGCCATGTGACTAGTCTTTCTATCTGAGGTTGAGAGGACCATGTCACCTCTCATTTTCCAACCGAGTGAACCTGACTTCAAATGCAGCCCTTTCCACGCACATACACACTTGTACTGTACGTCTATGGGGTGATGCAATTAATATTTCATTTAACCATGCAGTCAAAATATGCAGATTAGAACAAAGAGAGGTCTCAACATAATGCAGAAATGCTCACTATCATCAGCATGCACACAAGCACAGCACTGTAAAATGAAAATGACTCCCACTGTATTGAAGACACTCGCTTTTTATGCGTCCTGACCATATTAAAGAAGCTCAAATGACTTTCCAGTGCAAATGCACTTCATTTGTTTTTGGACCAGTCTTAGTAGCTGTACATATCGTTACTTTCTTAAGTGGATGTCTTTGCATTTGTTTAACTGTCCCTAAAACTTTTAATTCCTAAGACAATCTAATGAGGAGCGGTGGCTTCCTCTAATGTCTGTTCACTGATTCAGACTTGTAATCCTTTAACCCTTAAAGAGTTTCTGTATCTTGGGGGATACAGTCATTTAACATGCTGTGGGGGGAAGGGCCATGGGGGGAGGGGCATTATGTGGTTGCAGTTGATGAGAAACACTGATGGGGTGATGGGTCATGTAATCAGGTAATGTGACTTTATGCCAACATTCCAAATAATTGTATCAAAATCCAAAATGGCAGCATACGTGGACAAAGTCATTGGCCATGAGGGAAGTGTTTTTATATTTTTCACGATTATAATATTTTAGAGTGATTTTGTTTTAGAAAATAGTTTTTTAAGGATAGTTTTACATGTTCTTGTGGATATTTTTAAAATAATCTTCTCACAACTTTGATTATCAGGCACTGAATGCCTGTATCCTGGGGGATACATTGCCCATATAAGGGTATTTAACAGGGCTGATCACTCAGAGATATTCTTATGTTTTGAGGCCTGTTCTCTACAGATATTGAAATGGATAAAGGTTTTTCTTTAACTTGTAGTGTAGTGTAGTGTAGTGTAGTGTAGTGTAGTGTAGTGTAATGCAGTGTAGTGTAGTGTAGTGTAGTGTAGTGTAGTGTAATGTAGTGTAGTGTAATGTAGTGTTATGTAGTGTAGTGTAGTGTAATGTAGTGTAGTGTAATGTAGTGTTATGTAATGTGGTGTTGTGTAATGTGGTGTGGTGTGGTGTGGTGTGGTGTAGTGTAGTGTAGTGTAATGTAGTGTAGTGTAGTGTAATGTAGTGTAGTGTAGTGTAGTGTAGTGTTGTGTAATGTGGTGTAGTGTAATGTAGTGTAGTGTTGTGTAATGTGGTGTAGTGTAATGTGGTGTGGTGTAGTGTAATGTGGTGTAGTGTAATGTGGTGTGGTGTAATGTAGTGTAGTGTAATGTAGTGTAGTGTAATGTAGTGTAGTGTAATGTAGTGTAGTGTAATGTAGTGTAGTGTAGTGTAATGTAGTGTAGTGTAGTGTAATGTAGTGTAGTGTAATGTAGTGTAATGTGGTGTAGTGTAATGTAGTGTAGTGTGGTGTAATGTAGTCTAGCATAGTGTAGTGTAGTGTAATGTAGTGTAGTGTAGTGTAGTGTAGTGTAGTGTAATGTAGTGTAATGTAGTGTAGTGTAGTGTAGTGTAATGTGGTGTAGTGTGGTGTAATGTTGTGTAGTGTAGTGTAATGTAGTGTAATGTAGTGTAATGTAGTGTAGTGTAGTGTAGTGTAATGTGGTGTAGTGTGGTGTAATGTTGTGTAGTGTAGTGTAATGTAGTGTAATGTAGTGTAATGTAGTGTAGTGTAGTGTAGTGTAATGTAGTGTAGTGTAGTGTAATGCAGTGTAGTGTAGTGTAGTGTAGTGTAGTGTAATGTAGTGTTGTGTAATGTGGTGTAGTGTAATGTAGTGTAGTGTGGTGTAATGTAGTCTAGCATAGTGTAGTGTAGTGTAATGTAGTGTAGTGTAGTGTAGTGTAGTGTAGTGTAATGTAGTGTAATGTAGTGTAGTGTAGTGTAGTGTAATGTGGTGTAGTGTGGTGTAATGTTGTGTAGTGTAGTGTAATGTAGTGTAATGTAGTGTAATGTAGTGTAATGTAGTGTAATGTAGTGTAGTGTAGTGTAATGTGGTGTAATGTGGTGTAGTGTGGTGTAATGTTGTGTAGTGTGGTGTGGTGTAGTGTAGTGTAGTGTAATGTAGTGTAGTGTAATGTAGTGTAGTGTAGTGTAGTGTAGTGTAGTGTTGTGTAATGTGGTGTAGTGTAATGTAGTGTAGTGTTGTGTAATGTGGTGTAGTGTAATGTGGTGTGGTGTAGTGTAATGTGGTGTAGTGTAATGTGGTGTGGTGTAGTGTAATGTAGTGTAGTGTAATGTAGTGTAGTGTAATGTAGTGTAGTGTAATGTAGTGTTGTGTAATGTGGTGTAGTGTAATGTAGTGTAGTGTAGTGTTGTGTAATGTGGTGTAGTGTAATGTAGTGTAGTGTGGTGTAATGTAGTCTAGCATAGTGTAGTGTAGTGTAATGTAGTGTAGTGTAGTGTAGTGTAGTGTAGTGTAATGTAGTGTAATGTAGTGTAGTGTAGTGTAGTGTAATGTGGTGTAATGTGGTGTAGTGTAGTGTAATGTGGTGTAGTGTAGTGTAGTGTAGTGTAGTGTAGTGTAATGTAGTGTAGTGTAGTGTAGTGTAGTGTAGTGTAGTGTAATGTAGTGTAATGTAGTGTAGTGTAGTGTAGTGTAATGTGGTGTAATGTAGTGTAGTGTAGTGTAGTGTAATGTAGTGTAATGTAGTGTAGTGTAGTGTAGTGTAATGTGGTGTAATGTGGTGTAGTGTGGTGTAATGTTGTGTAGTGTAGTGTAATGTAGTGTAATGTAGTGTAATGTAGTGTAGTGTAGTGTGGTGTAATGTAGTGTAGTGTAGTGTAGTGTAGTGTAGTGTAATGTAGTGTAGTGTAATGTAGCGTAGTGTAGTGTAGTGTGGTGTGGTGTAATGTGGTGTAGTGTGGTGTAATGTAGTGTAGTGTAGTGTAGTGTAATGTAGCGTAGTGTAGTGTAGTGTAGTGTAGTGTAATGTGGTGTAGTGTAGTGTAGTGTAGTGTAGTGTAGTGTAGTGTAGTGTAGTGTAGTGTAGTGTAATGTAGTGTAGTGTAGTGTAGTATAGTGTAGTGTGGTGTAATGTGGTGTAGTGTGGTGTAATGTGGTGTAGTGTAATGTGGTGTAGTGTAGTGTAGTGTAATGTAGTGTAGTGTAGTGTAGTGTAGTGTAATGTAGTGTAGTGTAGTGTAGTGTGGTGTAATGTGGTGTGGTGTAGTGTAATGTAGTGTAGTGTAATGTAGTGTAGTGTAGTGTAGTGTAGTGTAGTGTAATGTAGTGTAGTGTAGTGTAGTGTGGTGTAATGTGGTGTAGTGTAATGTAGTGTAGTGTAGTGTAGTGTAGTGTAATGTAGTGTAATGTAGTGTAGTGTAGTGTAGTGTAGTGTGGTGTGGTGTGGTGTGGTGTGGTGTGTAGTGTAGTGTAGTGTAGTGTAGTGTAGTGTGGTGTGGCGTGGCGTGGCGTGGCGTAATGTGGCGTGGTGTGTAGTGTAGTGTAGTGTAGTGTAGTGTAGTGTGGTGTAATGTGGTGTAGTGTGGTGTAATGTGGTGTAGTGTAATGTAGTGTAGTGTAATGTAGTGTAATGTAGTGTAGTGTGGCGTGGCGTGGCGTGGCGTGGCGTAATGTGGCATGGTGTGTAGTGTAGTGTAGTGTAGTGTAGTGTAGTGTGGTGTAATGTGGTGTAGTGTGGTGTAATGTGGTGTAGTGTAATGTAGTGTAGTGTAATGTAGTGTAATGTAGTGTAGTGTAGTGTAGTGTAGTGTAGTGTAGTGTAGTGTAGTGTGGCGTGGCGTGGCGTGGCGTAATGTGGCATGGTGTGTAGTGTAGTGTAGTGTGGTGTGGTGTAGTGTAGTGTAGTGTAGTGTGGTGTGGTGTGGCGTGGCGTGGCGTGGCGTGGCGTGGCGTGGCGTAATGTGGCGTGGTGTGTAGTGTAGTGTAGTGTAGTGTAGTGTAGTGTAGAAGTAGTCATATGAACGACAATAAAAAAGAATACATTGCAAAATGTTACCCTAAATGGGCAATGTATCTTGGGAGATACAGAGTGTAACTTAGAAAATAAAGGTCATATTTTGGAAAAAATGCATGAACTGTGTCATTTTAGTCTAGATACATACAAAAATAGCAATGAATCATTTTTCCATCAAATTTATTTATGCTTGCCCCTTTAAGGGTTAAATGAGGCTCAAGATGTCTCTCCAAAAATGGCTTGTGATTGAATGATGGAAATGTGGACATGACACAGGAGGAGGAACTCACTAAGAATGAAGGATGCCTACTGATGGAGGAACTTATTCGCACACGCTGTTCTCGTTGTTTTAACCGCAATTTACTACATAATGCAAATTATGAAACAACAATTTCAATGACCTAATTTAAATACTCATGCCAGTGCTATTCTAGCATTTTCTGCTGAAATATTGCATGCTTAAGTGCTGCAAGTGTTTAGTGAATTCATCCCACAGGTTAAAGGTAATGAAAAGCACAAGATACAAGTGGAAAGATGAGACAATGTAACATTATACATGAGATTTAAACATGATAATTGAGTGATTCTGAGGAAAAGAACAAGAAAAACAAATGAGGAAAAACAATGCCTTGCAAATTATAAATGGAAGAAAAACTGATAGATTGTTCTTTATTCATTCAAGCAACTTGGAAATTAGTCTCATTTAAAGAGGCAATTCACGTCAGAGCTGTTAGAACATCATGAAGCGTCTATGTGCTTTTCTGCACGGGTTGTCCGTTAGGTCAACCTGCTTTTCTTCCAAGTATCCATTTTCATGCTTTTTACAGATTCAATCTGGCCTCTTCATTAACAATTAAAAGTTCTGGAAAGGTGCAATGGGAAAATGGAGCATATGCAAATGTCAAACCAATACAAAGGTTGGTTTTCTCAAAGCACGGGTGAAACTGTGACTAACATCAAAAGCAACACATCAAAATGTGATTTTCCTGTATTTTGCAGAGCTTTGAACATTGATATACTCAGCCCACTCTGTGATTAAGTTAATTACCATTAATATCCATGCCATTAATCCATGCTTACTACTTCAAAGCAACTCCCACTTTACCTGACAATTGACATGCAAAGTCCATGGACTTTAACCAAGATTTTAAGATAATATGTAAATAAATGTAATGCATAAAAATAATTATGGTATAGCATGTCAAACTACGGGACTTCCCAAAAGTATCTCACTTTTGTGTATGTCTATAAAGTCTAACAATTCATTATAAAATATATACGCATGATTTCTCCATTAATAACAGCTGCCTTGCTTCAAAAATTGCTTATTTACCTCAGTGAAAAAAAGATCAGGGAAATCATCTCGACTTGCCAGAGTTTAACTTGAATGGAAATCTCCAGGATGTGATGAATGTGAACTCATATCGGTGGAGACAACAGCAAATAACAAAAACTACACATGAAGAAATGAACATGGTCTGAGTTAAGACACACAAAAACAGACTGTTTCTGATGAATGTCTGTAATATGTGGATAATAGGTATCTATCTATCCTTTCATTCATTTCTTCATTCACCACTCAACTCATCCATTCAAATAATGGCCACAAAAAAACAAAAAAAATCAACCCTGAACATCAAGGAAAAAAAAGTTTGATTGTTTGATTCAAAACAACATTCAGTGACGATCATTGAGTGTAGGTGTAGTGTGAATATGTTAAAAAAAGCATTGTTGTCTCTGCACATGTGTGCATGGTGTATTTGCAGACATGCGTGGGATTTAGGTTACAGATTTAGGTGCTTGTGAAGCTAGCAAACACTGTGATGCTTCGAGCTCTACAAGTGCACTGGATGGTGCTCGGCTTGTATGTGAAAGATGACACAAAATTATATTTTCCCTCTTATTCTGAAAGAACAATTACATTAAAGCCTGCAGTGTTGAATCCCAGTCAGTTGAGTTGACAATCGAGCAGTGCATATCATCTCTGTCGGGTGAAAACCTCGTATCTCCATATTGTGTCTTTTTTATTTTATTTTCCATAAATCATTACTATTGGACAGCTTTTACGTCTGTCATATTTAACCAATGAAAACTCCATTGGAACTCCATTTGATCCTCAAACACATATTTGCTGGTCAAAACACTCCAATTGGGCTTGATTTTGGTACAATGTTAATAATGTAATGACACATGAAAGTGTCTGACCATATATAAAGTATAAATATATATATATAAATACCATATACCATATAAATACCAGCAATACCAATAAAAAGTGCAGTGTTTTTTCCATGATTTTGGATATATGACGTTTCTGCCCGACAGCGACGTTTGTTTACCCTAAAACAAATCATAGTTGAACATATTAAAGTTCAGTTCATGCCGCTTATGCAAGTAATAAAATGTACAATAAATAATAAAAAAAATAATAATAAAGACATTATTTGGATATCTTTAGATAGCCTATTGAAGAAAAAGTACTTTTGGGGACAGTTTATAGTAATTTTGTCTACAAAAGTGCCAATTTTGTGCGTATTTGCGGTGTAATGAGGCCTTCAGAGGCACACGGGTCTTTTGACGGGTGGACTGTTATCTTGACCGTATGCCTTTTGGAGAAAGCTTGATCAAATTCAGCCCTGCTTTTGGAAGTGAGCCTAAGTTGATAAAAACCACTTAAAATGTGTTTAAAATGCCCAAAATGACAGACTCTGCAGTCTTTGTAGCCAGATAATTCGCTCTCGTCTCCCTCGTGAAAACGCCTCGTGATTTTCTCAATTTTCTTTTTTTTTTCAATCTCAATTAGTCATGATTTCTGCAGGATCATTTATTCTTCTGATTGAATCTGTGACCAGTTATAGTCGGATGTAATTCCTTTACCTTGAGTGAGAACTCTCTATGAACTGAAAAGGGCTAAAAGTAAAAGTGCATGTAAATATTCGCTTTAGAAATATATCTTGTTATATTGTATTGTTCAGTCGACCTTTGTGATTAAGCCTCTCAGTCAGAAGAAAAATAATGATAAAGAAAAGCTTTTTTTTTTTGTGTACATTTACAGATGCAGTGTGATTTAAAAGCTAAAGTATTTTGAAAACATCATAACTGCAGATTAAATACACAGATGCTGAGCTACTGATAAATATAACTCAAAATAGTGACGCTACTAACTAAACTAGTTTCTCCCCAAACAGGGTTATTATCCTTAACCAAAACTAAAACTATTAAAAACATTTATGTTAAAAATAAAATAAAATAAAATAAAATAAAATAAAATAAAATAAAATAAAATAAAATAAAATAAAATAAAATAAAATAAAATAAAATATTATTTGAAAAACTTTAAACAAAAATTAGAAACTGAAATAAGTTTAATTTGAAGCAACTGAAAAAATACTAAAACTGAAATAAAAATATAACCTAAATAGCAATATTTAAAGAAAAAATAATAATAAAGTGACCAAATTACTAAAGATGAAACACAAATTAAACTAAAAACTAAAAGCAAATTCAAAATATTAATAAAACTATACATAAATAAACATAAATAAGAAATATTTTCCCTAATATTTCATACATCAAAACACAGTCGGTTGACAACTGCATCATTTTGTTGAAGAAAACTAATAGGACCCAACTGGCCGTGTGAAAATAAAGAAATAAATCAGAATGTGTTGAGGTCAGGGGACTGTGTTGGCATTTAACTTGCGGTTCTCTTCTAACGGGCTCTGAGCTGAAGCATCATGTTGCAGTTTTCACCATCCATCAGCCTGGGAGAATTCAGGCCTTTCTGCTGGAAGTTTGGGGTTATTTTAGGCCACTTCTTTCCCAGGTCATCCTTTAGAATGATTCCTCTGCTATGTTTAGAAAAGTTGCCTTTTTTCTCACATTCAAGGCTAGTGGAGTATGAAACCCGCAGGGCTTTTAGAGCTCAATCAAGAGTCAGAGAGGCAGAACTCTCTGTGAGACCTGTTATTCTCATTCCCTCAAACTTACCCTCTGCCTCTCTTTCTCCGCATCCCTCTAATTCACACAGACAAATACATACACACACACAAACACACACACAGTTGATGAAACACTTATTTGACACTGTTTCTCACACATTCAACCAAACATGCATAGATTCAAAACACACACCCATCCCTAGCTAATCTCTCTTTACTCTGTGATAGGAAATGACTGGTATACAGAAAAATGACATCGCTAGAATCACATCCTTTACCTTGCACAAGAAAAAGTGTTTTTTGAATAAGGAGGCGTAATTCTGATCAAACACTTATGTGCAGATCGCATTTTATTTTTTAATTGATTCATGTGGCCAATGCACAAACAAATCACAAATAAAAACATAGCTTTATATAAATACTCAATGCTTCATGCCCTTTCTTGGACATCGCCAGCATGCGTGGGGAAATATGGGGCGTTCAGGTGGACACATAAGCAGGGTGAGCAAGCAAACAAGCATGCAGTCACATGCACTCACTTACTCCATGATCAATGTGCATCCATGGTGTCATGCCAAATTATTGACAAAATGTGTTCCCATGTAGCCAAAAAAAGTAATATACCAGCTGGTTTGACTGTAAAACATAGATATACCTGGTGCAAACAATCAATATGTTGAAACCAATTATATGGGCCTTCATAATTCATTACTTAAACACTATAAAGATCAGCCTTAAGAGAAAATAGAAATACATCTACACAAATTTACAAGGAATGAATGAATAAGTTAATATTCTTTTATTAAAAAAAAAACTACAATCCACTTTGCAGTTCTGGAGTATTACTGAAAATTGAAAGCTAATACTTAAAGGTGCAGTATGTAATATTGACAGCTAGAGATAGAAATGGGTTAGAGAGAGTTGTTTCCCCCTCCTCCTCAGACTCGACACTCACGCGGGTTGCCAGATTGCGGACATGACATTTGACATGACATTTGCAAATGACAATAAGTCATGGCATGTTCACACCAAGGACGATGACTATAACGATAAAGATATAGTTGTGGTAGAGTCCACACCACAACTAATAATAACGGCTCAGAGAACAATATCATTGGAATCACATTCAGAACCATTTTTTCCAGATGATGAACGATAAAAACATCGACAGCCAATCAGAATCCACCCGCATGTAACGAACTCGAGCGTTTAAAGCGGCAGACGACAAAACTGCAGCTTATAATAAACAGAACGATATCGTGCGTTGATGTGGACGATCATATAGTTTTCGTTATAGTTATCATTTTTGGTTTGAACAGGCCTTTACACTGTAAGTTGATCTGTTGATTTATTCGTGTTTTTTTATCCAAGGCTTTTTAGGTCGGGTAGAATATGCCGATCTCTGGCTTCCATGGCTGCAATACGCTGTGTTTTCTGCCAACTGGCAACCCGGAGTGTCGAAATGCTATTGGTTAAATTGGCAGTGGGCGGAGTCACACAGACCACAACAAAAACAAACATTCCGACACGGAACGCACATTTCAAAGTAGAATAACTGGCGATTGTTTTTCTGAGAAACAAGTATGGAACTTGTAACCATGTTGCCTAAATCTCTGTAAGCATTTTATAGTATTTTTATGCTTTAGTACGGCACATTTTTTTTTTAACATACAGCAGATTTAAGATATTTTACACATCTTTTTAAATGGACTTTAAATAAAGATGAAATACAGTTAAGCTGAGCTGTTCGTAGATTTAGAACGTGACTAAATAAAAGCAAGCAAGTGCTCTATGAAGTTTACCATAATAACCACAATAATATTTTTAGGTAAAAAATATGTATAAAAATGAAAAGGAAAGAAATAATGAAATAGTATTAAATGCACATTTTAGGTAACAAATATTAGTTGATGTTTTTTCTATGAGACAGTTTATTTAAACAGACAGAATGATACATTACTAAAGGCGCAGGACCAGACACACAAGTTGAGCAACTAACATGTAAACCCTAATGTTGTCGTTACTAAAGAAATCAAGTTATCTTAACTCACTATTGTTAGTTTAACTGCTTCTATTGTTCTAAGCGTCTGCTAAATGAATAAATGTAAATGCAATGTACCATTACTTAAAACACCATGTTTTGGCATCATAACTCAAACTGGTGTGTTTAATTAACTTATTTGGCAATTAAATCTTTCTAATTAAATTTTAAGTGTTCAGAACTCAAAATTACAATTTCTGCCTGTAAACAGCACTGATTGGTAACACAAGGCAGTAAATATCTGGCCTTTGTGAATTTCCGTTATGCAGCGGCTCCGTAAAGTTGAAAAGAGTAACCTAGGAGAATGTTAAATTGGTAGGAAGACGTTAAAATATGTATACACGTTTGTGTGTGTTTTATCAGTTTTATATTATACTGTACGTTTAGGGTTACAATCAAAGTAACTTGAAATTCCCCTAAAAGGTCAGTGATTGCTTAGTGGACCGCAAACTTTCAATCTTAATTTTATTAACTGCATGATGTCATGGAAAACCAACATTTCTATAATATGAACACACTTTGTTCCACACAGAAATTTTACACCTCAGGCACATTTGGTTTCTAACACTAGATTCTGAATGCAACAAGGCAAGTTGCATTACCAATGAAGCAAGATGGGCTCTTCTCAGAAGCATATTTAAAACATATTCCAAAAGCATTAGAGGCGAGTCACTTCTCTTGTCTCCATTTGATATGTAAGCAGTAATCCTGAAGTACAGAGTTCAGTTTAAGGCAATTTTAATAGGGATCTATGAACGACACAGTGCCAGAAGCACTTTAAACCATTATACCCAGCTCTGCAGTATATTAATATAACTAAAGACCCTCAACCTGAAGGTGTGTCTCACAATACGCTATAAATTTAGAGTATCTTTAGTTTTCAAATTCAAAGCTAAACTGCACTGAAAGCAATTTTCAGCATTTAGTTTTTTGCATTTTATTTGCCTGTCTCATGAGTTTGAGAAATGTTTTGCACTTCTGAAAGCACAATTTTACCAGAATGTTTCAACACTACATCTAAAGTCCCGAGTAAACTTTATTTTCCGCGTTCCGCTGCGTCTCGAGCACATTCGTGTTCGTATAGCTTTCAAAGTAAACTCAAACGCTGATGAGCGCGGATGGATAAGGAGCCCTTAAAGGTTCATGGTGATGAAAAAAATATGAGATGGGAGGAAAAAAAATATTTCTATGCTTTTTTGCGTTTTCTTGCAAAACTTTTGCATTCCCCTGAAAAAACTGTTTGCTCGCGTAACCCTCTGCGTTCCCCCTGAGAAACTTTGTGTTCGGTCACAAAACTTTTGCATTCCCTTGCAAAACATTTGCGGTCCCCCGGGAAACTTTGCGTTCGCTCACAAAGAACTCAAAAGTTGTGTGAGCGAACGCAAAGTTTCAAATTTTTTCGAGAGAATAATTTTTCCTCCCATCTCATCTCATATTTTTTCAATCACAAAACAAAAACGATGTAGAAGGATATGTTGTTTTGTATTGCTCTTTACACACTCTTCTTTGACTACTGCACAGTACATCACAACTGTGCATATCGCCATCTAGTGGACTCTTCTGTCTCAACATTCATCTTGCGCTGTTGTACGCACACCGACCGACGACAGAAATTACACCATGGTCAAAGTATACTTAAGGCTTAAAAGGCTTCAAATTACCTCAATAGCTATGACAAGTAAAAGGAAAATGGAAGCATTACAAGCTTCTTCTAACGGAAAATGCCTGACATAATGGAAGGGTTGATCACAGTGCATTATTCCCAACAATATGCAAGTGACAAGAAAAATAATGAAATAGTGGATATTTCCCGTGTTTGAAAGCTGCAATCTAGTCTGATAACTTTCACAATGGGTACTAGATTAGAACCGCATGGTGCAAACATTGCTCACTGTGTTGTGTTGTTGACGGACAGAGAAACTGCTGGTTTGGAAATGGCAAGGGAGATTGGTCATGCAAGCAATATCAGCAGATAACGATCCACAAATAAAGCAATGAAAAAAAAAGTTTAACCGAAATCGAAAAACATGGCACTCACTGACAACAGAATTACATTCAACGGAAAATAAGAAGAGCACAAGCAAACCAAACAAAATAAAAGAGTCAATAAAAACAAACATGACGCTGTTGAAGATCATTGCAGGTTTTTATATATCTGGTCAACGGGAGACATGCTGTTGTAGTTTGTGTGACTGTAGCTGCAGATCTTCAGTTCATTTGCTGGACTGTCTTTCAGAAAAAAAAAAGTCTATTCTAACCAGATGGCATAAAACAATCGTTCCTTCTCCATTTTACAAGGAAATGTTTCATTATGGGGGTTTCAAACTGGGGCCCAGGAGAGGGCTTCAAAACATATACAATAAAAATAAATATAAATACAGATTTACAGTAAATAGCATTATAAAAAACATTTGAATTCAACTGAAAATGTTTATTTTCAGGGTTATATATTTAAAATGACAGTTTTTTCCCTATTTTGTGATTTCATTTGTCTTTAGTACAATATTAAAAAACAATCTAAAAACATAAAATGTAATTATTTTTACGCAGACACTATGTTTGTCTTCATAATATCATGCTTACTATTTGTCTTACACAGTGTAAATGGGTCTTTGCACATGACAACATATCTGCCTTTATATTTAATTTTTTCCATACGATAATATAAATATAATCTAATGATATATATATTTAGAGGCATCAAAAAGTTTGAAATCCCCTGATTTAGGGAATCAAAAGAGCTTTTTATATCTACAGGACTGGCTCCATGTTAGCATAACTGTTTTAATAATTGAATACATACTAAGCAGTCATTGAAATAAAACACCAATTTTGAATGTTTTAAGAGTGACATAAGAGTGCATGCTGGAACATTAAAGTGAAGAAACATGAATTTGAGTTTCATGTCGCTGTCTTGTTTAACCAAATTACGTAATTATGTTTAAGTGAACTATGCTCATAAATGTCTGATGTCTGTTGCATAACATACTTTTTCTATTCTTAAGAAAATCCATCATTTAAATAAATATAACCTCTTAGACCAAAGGGCTTCAGCTGCAGCCATATGAAACATATTTGTTTGTGAAAGTGAAACCTAACTGGATGCTGATTTAAAAATGAAATTTACGATCATATCACAAGCCACAAGGTCACTCCCTCGTTATGGGGTACAAATCACAATTTTACGGTAAACTGCCATTCATGCTTTTGAGGAAATAACTCTCAGTGGGGTGTTGAATTAAATCGCCTGGAAACTTCTGCTTGTGAGATTTTCATGGGAACTGAAATTCATCTGCGATTCTGCCGATAAATGCTTATCAGCACGAGATGATCTTGCAATGATCTTACGGTCACTGTTTGCTGTAATCGACTCCAGACGAGTAACACAGATTTACCATAAAATAGTAACAAAGGGTAGACTCACAGATAGAAAACTTGTTGCTGTTGTCTTTGCCAGGGAATAATTTTACTCCTCTAGATTTGAAATCTACAGACCTTTTCACTAGTTAAAAGGGGAATAAAGATGAAACAAAAAAACATGAAATCAGATTATAAATAAACTTGTCAGCATTGAAAAAATAAACCATCATCAAGCGCATGAGAGAGAAGAGCAGAAAAGTATAGCAGTGTCGACAATTTCCAAAGTGCTCTGCGAACAGAAAATATGGGCATGTGTTGAATAATAAAATGAAAAAGTGAGATTAATAAAGGAGTGGTGGGGGACAGGACTTCTGTTCAGTTGTCAACCTTGACAAGGGGAAGATTTCAGCTTGTGCTGCATGTCTACACCACTGGAAGTGAAGCAGACTTTGTCAAATGCCTCTCGGAAGTGTTTAGGCCGCAAACGTCTGCCAAGGTATTCCTACGGGAGGAAAGTGGCTGTTTGACATGCATGCAGAGACAAATGGCACGGTCCTTAGGGCTAATCCAGACGAGCATGTAGCCCAGCATGTCAAAGGTCAAACAGAAGTCTTGTTGGGAATGTAAAACCTATTAATAATAATAAAAACTAGTCCACTCTGAATATTTGAAAACATCGTGGAAAATGCATCTTTTTCCCTTTGTAAATGGTGCATGTCATTAAATCAGCTAACTAAGAAATGCTTAATGAATGCAAAGCAACACAAACAATTCCTGGTCGTCACATTAGTTATGGGAACACGGACCTGAAAATGAACCCTGGTGATGTGATGTGACAGTGACTAGAGCTCGGGAACAGGGACGAAAATTAGAGCTTCCATTAATTATGTTACATCGGAGTGATTTTCCGTCAGTAAATTCTTCTGTAAGTAATATTTTGAACACATTGAACTATAGCAAAAGCAAAAGCAATTTTACACTTTAAAACTGCATCTGTGATATTTTTGGCATTGGGATTTATGAATATTCCTAGAAAACAACTGTGTTTCCCATAACAGAGCAGTACATTTTTTTTTGTCCTGAAGTGGATGACACAGGAAAAAGAGAACATGGTAGAGCTCTTGACTTTGTGTAAACCTGAGGTGTAGTCTTAGAGAGGCCATGCAAGTGCAAGTTCAACAGTAGCTTCCTATAGAGATATAGATTGCATTTTTGTTGAAGAGGGGCCTAAATTTGAGAGTTCAGACAGCTTATGAATATGAATGAAATACGATGTTTGCCCACCCTTACATAATCTTAAACATCCACACGATCCACACGATAATGACAAAGATTTGACCTTTGACAAGTACGAACACAGCAAACATTCAGATCTGTGTTCTGACCCAGAGAGAGCAGATGTCATGTACAGATATGAAACAGCTGTCATTTCAACCACACAGAGTCATCATTTCTGTCTTACAATAATTTAAATGATCACAGAGGCAGTGGGATAAAAGTTTATAGTTGGGATTTAAACAATGATGTCTATGGTATAGCGATAAATAATAGAGTAAATCACCTTTTGAAAGTAACTTGGAGCTTCAAATAAAGATTGTATCAATTACATCGTTACACCAGTAGGTGGCGACAAGTGGCCGTTAAAAAATGTATAGTCATTGAATCATGCATGCAAGAGATTCGTTCAAAAAACCGCTGATTCATCCAGTAATGAAACAAGTGAAGTATATTTTTAGGTGAGTCATTGAATCTTTTTTTAAAAAAAAAAAAATCATTCATCATTAGTTGTCTTTTCAGAATTATGATCTCTATTTAAAAAAATAATAATAATAATAATAATTGTGCTCCTCAATCTAACCAGAATCAGCTCTAGAGTATATCAAATTGTCAGTGCAAAAAGTCAGAAGTAGCAGATCAAAAACATGTATTATAGCCACTCTGCACTAGTTATTATACAGCTGATCCTGGCCCATTAACATCTCCTAGATTTAAAACGACCAATTTCTGTTGCTTCCTGAGATGTATCAAAGTACAAAGAACATTATAATTAAAGGAATGGTCTGGGTACAATGCGTTTTATAGACAGTCTTTGAGGCATAATGCTGCTAGACACAGAATATAACAATCTTTTTCTTTTTCTTTAAAAGTTCACAATCAAATCACAGTTGCAGCAACACCAGTATCCAGAAGGTTGAAATGCATGCTGCAAGTTTAGGATGAATTACTAAGTAAAAATACCTGTTTATTATTTGAGCTAGAAAGTTTAGGGTAAACCAAGTCTACAGTAAACCAACATTTTAGAGGTGGTAATACATGTAAACAGCAACTTTGTGGTATTCTTGCATGTAAAATATGCATGCATATAAGTCACCGAAGTAGATAGATTGAATTCAACTTTACACAGATACAGTAAGTTATTCAATCACACTATAGTCATATGTGAACATGTATAATACATAGCTACTCAACAGAATTATGGTGGTGGCGACAGATTACTGTTTTGAAAACGAAAGCAATTTGTCATAGGATATTATCACAAATGATATTTCAGCATATCTTTCAATCACTTTAGACATCTTAAGTAATTTGCTTATCGCTTCTTGAGCATCACGAATGGCACAAAATGTTATACGCCATCAATAAAGCTATTGATGCTATTCTAAAAATAGCAGTAAGTTATTCAATCACACGATGGTCATATGCAAACATGTATAATGCAAATAAATGTATTCTTATTATTCTTATTTTTTATTTTTTTTATACTGAGTTGAATTTATATACTGTATGTAATCAACAGTATTATGCCAGAATTATGCCTGTCACTCATAAGTACTTCCTGAAGTTGACATGTATATATATACACTACCGGTCAAAAGTTTTAGGTCGATAAGATTTTTAATGTTTTTAAAAGAAGTCTCTTCTGCTCACCAAGGCTGCATTTATTTGATAAAAAAAATACAAACAAAAACAGTCATATTGTGAAATATTATTACAATTTAAAACAGCTGTTTTCTATGTGAATATATAGTTAAGTGTAATTTATTCCTGTGATCAAAGCTGAATTTTCAGCATCATTACTCCAGTCTTCCGTGTCACATGATCCTTCAGAAATCATTCTAATATAATGATTTGATGCTCAAGAAACATTTATGATTATTATCAATGTTGAAAACAGTTTTTTATATTTGTATTTCATGATACTATGATGAATAGAAAGTTCAAGAGAACAGCATTTATCTGAAATGGAAAGCTTTTGTAACACTAAACACTAAAACCCTTCAAAAGTTTGGGGTCAGTAAGAATTTTAATTTTATTTTGGGGGGAAAGAAATAAAATAAATCAATACTTTCATTCATCAAGGATGAGTTAAACTGATCAAAAGTTACAGTAAAGACATTTATAATGTTAGAAAATATTCTATTTTAAATAAATGCTGTTCTTTTGAACTTTCTATTCATCAAAGAATAAAAAAAAAAAACCAAACAAAAAAAAACATTAGTTATGGGAACATGGACCTGAAAATGAACCCTGGTGATGTGATGTGACAGTGACTAGAACTCGGGAACAGGGACGAAAATTAGAGCTTCCAGAAATGATGTTATATCGGAGTGATTTTCCGTCAGTAAATTGAAACACATTGAACTATAGAAAAAGTAATTTTTCACTTTAAAACTGCATCTGTGATATTTTTGGAATTGGGATTTATGAATATTCCTAGAAAACAACTGTTCCCCATAACAGAGCAGTACTTTTTTGTCCTGAAGTGGATGATACAGGGAAAAGAGAACATGGTAGAGCTTTTGACTTTGTGTACAACATTTATGATTATTATCAATGTTGAAAACAGTTTTTTACATTTTTATTTCATGATGCTATGATGAATAGAAAGTTCAAAAGAACAGCATTTATCTGAAATTGAATATTTTAAATAAATTATGTTCTTTTGAACTTTCTATTCATCAAAGAATTTTGAAAAAAAAATAAAAAAATTGTACACAACTGTTTTCAACATTGAAAATAATAATGAATGTTTTTTTTTAGCATAAAATCAGCATATTAGAATGATTTCTGAAGGATCGTGTGACACTGAAGACTGGAGTAATGATGCTGAAAATTCAGCTTTCATCTGAGGAATAAATTACATTTTAAAATATATTAAAATAGAAAACCGTCATTTTAAATTGTCATAATATTTCACAATAATACTTTTTCTTTTTTTCTTTTTTTTTTATAAAATAAATGCAGCCTTGGTGAGCAGAAGAGACTTAAAAGCAGAAGAGACTTTAAAAACAAAAAATCTTACCGATCTAAAACTTTTGACCAGTAGTGTATATATATATATATTTTTGTTTTTATAATTATTATATTTTTTTTTTTACTAAACTGAATATCTGGAGGATGCAGGTTCAAAATGGCGGGTGATTAATACACCCACAGTATCCGGTTGAAAATGGAATCATGGAACCTCACTTTCATTATTGAGCATCCATTAACCACCCACTGGATCAGAACATCACCATAAATAAATAAAAACCAATGAAAAACGTATTTCGGAAAAAGCACTAGAAGATTTCAACATGAACTTGTTTAGCATTAATTTGAATACGCTATTGACATAGGCACGCCTAGATCCAATTATTCTGTGGATGGAAATTTGCTCTGGCACCTATTTCTACTTAAAAGGTTTATGCTGAATAAATCATTTGACGCAAGTCCTGCAAATGAGACGCTCCGCAAGTGACAAAACATTAAAACTGAGGATAGGCCTGTTGACCTTAACCAATGACATGACATTAAACCACTTTTTAAAGGTACATTAAAACGCACTGAAATTACACATAATGCTAATTGCTGTAATGCTTACTTTTTAGCTTAAACCTTAAACTTCAGTTATGATCACATTCATTTTCAGCTGCGGCAAATCATCCCATAACAGTGCTGAGACATTCTATCATTATAAACGTGAGTAGAAACACTGACATAAAATCATAATGCATATGATTAATT
Organism: Vimba vimba; assembly: GCA_022828995.1. Taxonomy (NCBI): domain Eukaryota; kingdom Metazoa; phylum Chordata; class Actinopteri; order Cypriniformes; family Leuciscidae; genus Vimba; species Vimba vimba. The sequence goes on along the minus strand of CM040824.1, from coordinate 3,313,429 downwards.
CAAAATTTTGGCAGAAATAGCTACTCACCAGAATTATGGTGATGGCGACAGATTACTGTTTTGAAACCGAAAGCCATTTGTCATAGGATATTATCACAAATGATATTTCAGCATATCTTTCAATCACTTTAGACATCTCAAGTAATTTGCTTATCGCTTCTTGAGCATCGCAAATGGCACAAAATGTTATACGCCATCAATAAAGCTAAGATCAGACTATAAATGCACCAGACAACCCATTAAAACACAATCTCATTCATTGTAATTCACACCCAACAGCTTGGATGCAACATCAGCAACCTGTATTGGAAAATGCACATAAATACAGTATATCCTAACGCACAGTAAAATAAGCTGTCCCCAAATTTGCATCCATATATATATATATATATAGGCAATAAAGACCAGGCTTTCCACAATTACTGTCTATTAGCTGTCAAACCAAACTTTCCTCAAATTATTATTTATGCCACCGAACTGACATTTTACATCTATAATTAGTCATTTAACATTTTCCCGAGCCTCCACATGTGTGACAAAGGCATTTCAACACCTATTCGGGCTTAGATCGCTTTTCAAACACTAATTAATTTAAAAAGCGAGCAGCTGTCAGCAGCTAACCAAGGTCAACATATCCCGGGTTTCTTGGAAATGACTGCTCCACTGAGCTGTACAGTACACATCAAATCTTCAAATCCTCTTTACAAGGAGCTCATCAACTCAAAGAACCTACTTTTGATGGGTTTGAAGGTTTTGTTATTGAAAAACAGTTGTTTTTCTTGCCGATGCACAGTTCTGCACAATCGCACCTTCACCTGTTGGTTCCACTAGAGTTAAGCTAAGATTTCAAAACACAATTAACAATCAAAACTCCCACTGAAAGTGCATTCAATCCGCTTTGCCTTTAATTTTATATGTACATCAGCTCTTCTAGCTATCTTTGATGCGATCTCAGACATGTCCTTGCATTGCCACCTTATCTCCCTGCCGAGTCCCTTGGCAAACTATCCCCATGTCCATCTAGTCAAGGATAGATTACAGTAATTGTTTTCCGCCCTGGATGTCAGATTATTAGCTGAACCAAAGTCAAGAGTGGATCCTGTGCACCATTTGTTATCAGAAAGGAAATAGTGATACTATCATATTTCCCTGCCATAACACTGACCTTCACCTTCTCACTCTCAGGCATCATTACATAACATCTCAGTTATGGCAATGGCGGTTTAGCATCTGATTCGTTCGTCCTTGTAAATCTTACTTAAATGCAAATTACAGTTCCTTGATCTGCTTGATTATGCTTTTCATTAAAGCGGTTACTTCACACCTGGCAAAATGAGTTTTTTAATAAAACTCGGCTACCTTTAGAAAGACATTTAAAATCGATACCTTCCGAAGCACGATGCCGTCACGTACAGGTAAAAAAGCTGTTGCCATAGTGTTCAATTTTTACCATAATGCGGTTTAAAGAGCAGACAATAACTAATCTTACAATAACTGTTTAGTTAATAACCCTCTTCCGATCCGACTGTCCGTGGACAGGGATGCAAAAATGCAGTACAATCTGTAGTTTTCACGAAAGCCCCGGAGCTGTCAAAAGACGCATTTTGTTTCATCCAGCGGACATTTGTGATCACATAAATGGGAATTTCTCTGTCTAGGTAACACAGAGAAAGAGTAAATGTTCTGTTTCACGCACTTCCGACATTGTAACAATACAAAACAGATTGAAAAGTTACACTTTAAACAACTGCCCCTAATAAAACCATTAAGATAAATGATGAACAGAGGAGAAGTATAATGATACTTGAGGAAAATTACTGCTTTCTGGCCATTACTTCATCTAAAAGCCTTCCTGAGTGAATTCTGACATAATTCTTGGATAAATCTCCTCTGCTGAGACCAAATGCGCTACTCTTGTCTAGAAGTAATGGCAACACTGAGAGCTATTAGAGTTACGGATATATTTCTCTCCTGGGGATGTTTCCCCTTTAAAGACTTATACACCCCCGTAAGGACTCGGACGCTTAGCAAATCTCTGAATTATCAATATGTGACGCTGGATCACAAAACCAGTCACGAGTCGCACGGGTATATTTGTGGCAATAGCCAACAAAACATTGTATGCGTCAAAATTATCGATTTTTCTTTTATGCCAAAAACTATTATGATTTTAAGTAAAGATCATGTTCCATGAAGATATTTTGTAAATTTCCTACCGTAAATATATAAAACATTTATTTTTGTGAGTGAATGCAGCACAATCGCCAACATAAATGGACAACTTTAAAGGAGATTTTCTCAATGTTTCGATTTTTTTGCACCCTCAGATTTCAGATTTTCAATAGCTGTATCTCGGCCAAATATTGATCATCAATGGAAAGTTTATTTATTCAGCTTTCAGATGATGTATAAAACTAAATTTCAAAAAAGTGACCCATGTGACTGGTTTTGTGGTCCAGGGTCTCATATATGGATAGCAGACTGTACACTGAGGGGGAGGGGGTCTAATATCAGCTGTGGTTGCCATGGGAACACAAGCTATGACCAGAGAATGGCCTTATTGACCCCTTCAAGCAGAAAACTCAATCACAATAAAATGTGTATTTCACAGTTCTTGTATTTACAGTTACTGAAGAAATTCAAGTAAGCGAGAAGAAAACTGTAAATGACCTACAAGGTGAGATAAATACTGCTTATGATCTTAAATTGTGCAGTTTGATAAGCCACTGTAGCTCAAGGGCAACACTGGTTATTATTTCTGCTTCTGTGAATAATCTATACAAAAAAAGAACCTTCTGTGTGCCCTTAGGCTGCTTAAATATGAGTAAACATTAATAAACACAACCAGTAAAGAAGATACTAGCTTGAGCTTTTGTGTTGGCTATGATGTTGGCTATGATAACCATATCAAGCATCGCCCTGTCCAAAGAATTGTGTATGGTATAAATATAAATGAATAATCACCCAACAGTTAAAGCATGTTTTTATTTTCCCTCTTTAAAATCATTCATGTTATCTGATTTCCAGCTGTTCTTCTAAATTATTCTGTTTAGAGAGTCTCTTCATGCTTATTTAGCCTGGTTATCAATTAGACCGCAATGTTCTTGTAGCCAATATGACTAGATATAAAATGACTGTTTTCAGGACATTTTCTTTCCACTTAGCAACAACTCACCCATATTCAAGCAGAAGGGAAGGGGAAATTCAGCTCTAAAAATGATTATACTGTCATTTATTTCAATGGACTGTTTGCACTGGTTTTATCAAAACGGAAGTATTTCCTGTTAATGTGCAAGGCCTATGATATATAATAGAGAATAATATGATATATGAGAATAATATGATAACAAATACCAGTTTGCATCATCAAGCAAAATTGGTTCTAAGAATTTTATGAACAAAGGTCAATAGAAATTATGTTTGGAAAAAAAAAAAAAAAAAATCCTAAAACTCAATAATTAACTGAATAAACTGAATTATAAAATGTAATTACCTAGAAAACAGATTGAATGGAGTCTCCACCTTAAGCCCTTAAGATGTTTAAAATTCAGTTTTTGAATTGTTTAATTTTATCCTTTTCACATTTTTTTCTCTTGTTTTAAGAATAAATTAAAGAACATTTCATGAGGTTTGTACTTGAAACATGAAAATTTAGTGAATGAGGTAACACAAACAAAACGATTTACTTATATTCTTGAACAAGTCTCAATGTCTTATGAAATGTTGCTTTTGTCAGATTTTTTTAAAACATTACTTTATTTCGATAGTCCACTTTAGACATCCTAACTATAAGTAACTTTGCAACTACATGTCAACTAACTCTCATTCGAGTATTAGTAGACTGTATGTTTAACATCTGCACTTTAACACTGGAATGTGTTATTGTTTTAACACTTAAATTAAACACTATTCTAATGCTTCTCAACAGACATTATATTGACTATCAAGCCTACAGTACGTCAACTTTTTCTACTACTACCTAGTTTGTTGAGAGTTAGTTGACGTAGTTGCAAAGTTATTTATAGTAAGTAGAATGTCTAAAGTGGTCTATCGAAATAAAGCATAATGTTTTTTGTTTTTTGTTTTTTTGTGCTAAATGTTAATTACAAATGAAAATGATTTTTTCAGTGTTTAGTATAAAGCAGAATATTTGAGGAATATCAACACACTGCTCTCTTGCATGCACTGTACAGATGGTGATGGGCAGTTTGGCACTGAAATATGCAGTACGATTTTCTGGGATTTCACTCTGTTGCCTAAAACTGACACAATGTTTCAACTCCATGTCAAGTTGCTTTTGCCTAAAGCTTAATTCCCGGGCACAGATCCAAAAGACACTGAAGCCAGAGTTTGAGTCTGAATTCTATTGTTTTGTATATAGGCCTAGAGAGATGTTTTGTCAAGCCCTACTGACACACTTACAGTACAATTCTGACAATGTGATATTGTTTGATATCATGTTGTTACACTGATACGAAGTATCGACAACTTTGATCTCCATATTAGATTCATTTCACATTTCCAATTCTCCAAAGGCCACATTCCTCAAACAAGCATAGCATAATGTTCCAAGTGTTTGACATTTAGAGGACATTTTAACCGCCCATCTTAAGCAGAGCAGGCAGTGGTGTGGAGCATACAGACTGTTTGCTTAAGTTAAGGAAATTCTTGAGGAATCGTGTCTGACAGAGACCTAGCGGAGTCCAGCCAAATAATTACGCCCCCCAGGCGAATTGTGAATCCGGTACGAACATGCTTCCACAATCTTGCTCCCAGTTTGAAGGGAGTGGCAGGAGTGACCATCAAAGGAGGACTATATTAGATGCGGCAGATCCACTCCAGGAAAGGCATGACTGGCCACAAACGGATTCTATTTCTAACTGACCTACTCTGAACAGTGAGCAAAAAGTGTTGCAAAGTGCTTGCTGTGTCATCAGAAAGATTCAAGACTAAGTTTGGTAGACGAACTCCATTTGCACATTTGCAATTCTTATGGCGTTATGAAAGTTGTCTTCCTTGGCCCTTTGCCAAACTCTTTGCCCTAGTTTACATGATGTATCTTCGATTATTCTTCATTATCATCCTCACCTCTAAATGACTTAGGCTTGAAGGAGAAGTGCGCTTTGCGAATTTGACACCACTACCATCTGTACATGCAAACTCCTGTGTTTATTTAGTTGCTTTGGGGGTTGAATGATGTATTTTCTTTTTTTTTTTTCTTAACACCATAAGGCATTTCATTCTTGCGAGATGCACACGGAAACAAGCTCTCTGAGTACCAGCAGCAGGTTGCCCAAAAAAAAAAAAAAAACGGGTTATTTTATGTAGAATTCAGAAACCCTAGTTATTAGCGACACCGGTGGCCGTTAGGTGAACTGCAGCCAGCAACTTATTTCTCGCACACACGTAACATATATGAGAGTGAATGTGATTCGATGCCCTGATATACTTGCGACAAAGTTATTTTTCGTTCTTTGCTTAGAAGTAAAGAGAAATTGTAAATACCTTTGCAGCGATATGCGGTTAACGAACATCCAGACGCTGCTGAGAGCGACGTTTAGATGAATATGTAAATATGTGCTGCGCGCTTTCCTCTCAATAACATAATAAACACATCAAAAAGGACAGCGTGAGAAAACGGTAGTTAAGAAAGCATCTGATCGTAGTGATGTGGATAAGCTTTCACCAGCTGTTCACTGGCATCATGTCGACAGATGAGGTAATTAAAATTACACTGTTATGATAGTTTGATTATAAAGTATATTTGAGACTGTAGACTATATAGATCTGGCTATGTAAGACTATAATTTGAATTAAGTCCTTTTCTTAGCATGACACATTGACATTAGAGTACAGAATAGCTCTTTCAGCATTATCCTGAACATTGTATAAGCATTTGTTTAAAGTGTCACAGAACGGAAGAGAGGTTCTTGGAAGCGTACGTAAACGTCACATCCTTTGTTTTTTTCCCGGCAAAAACGAGTCCTTCACATAAAAATCAGTTCGGGGAAGGTCTCGTTTTTTAAAGTTTCATTACAAGCTGTTCTCACATTGACAAAAAGCTATTAATACATGAAAATTCTTACATATAGCCACTTCAACAGTTTAATATTATATGGTATGGAAATGGCATTCAATGTACATATCCATATTTGACAACAAAAGCCAAAAATAAAGAGAATTATAGTGTCAAACAAACATTGAATTGACTTTATAGGCTAGTTTAGATAGATCAAGGTTGGGCAAAATTTCTGAATCAAAGAATCGGCTCCCTTTCAATCCATGAGTCTTAATTTGAATTAAATTGTCTACAAAGTTCAAATGGAATTTGTATTTTTTGCCGTCTGAAGGAATTGGGTGTTTTATAAAGTCTGTATTTATCCTGAATTTTAGGAGAACTACATTTGACCTCCATTTTGGTTACTGTACTCATTTAATTGAATAATTTCATTAGTTCAGCTCATGGTCAGAGCTGTAGCGCCTTACTGAGAATTTGATTAAATCTTATGAATGTGAGACCTTTCCTAGCCAGCTTTACTAGCATGCCTTCCAGCTAGCACCACCAAGCCTTTCCGGGTGATCCAGAAAAGAGCAGCATGTCAGGACTTCAATCATCTGAAGAACATCCGTGTCACACACTTTCCACTCGCTGCTCGCTCGCATCAAATAGTCAAGCCTCTGATTCTGGCATAAAGGATTTACGTTCCCTCTCGTTCCCTGCGGTCAGTGAATCAACAATGCCTGGTGGAACCATCACAGTGCGGCACAAGGTCACTTTCAAAAACCTCAAACTCATGGCAATGTTCTGAAAACCTTTCCCAGGAGCATGTGACTAACTAATAGAGATGACCGATACTAAATTTCCCCGTCAATACGGATAGCCGATTATTCAGAATGATATCTAATAGTTTGATTGAAATCTCTCTCAACTAATGCTATAAATGATACAGGGAACCCTCTAATTTGGTACATTGCTATAATATTAGAGTTTAAAATAAAATTAACAACAGAGCCCAAACTATTATATTCAACTGCTATTTATTTTCAGATATTATTTTTACAGTCAAATAAAAACTGAAAAGTTTGTATACAACTCAGTTGCACATAAGGTAGTTTTCATAAATGCTTGTCTTCATGAAAAATGTATTCAAACATACATTTAATAAGCTCCTCTCTAGTGTTTTTCTAATTTTTTTTTTTTTTTTTAACTAACTAACGAACTGTATACATTGGAAACATTTAAATGCAACGTTAAGTGACAATGTTCACAAGCCGTTTTATTGACGTCTTTTCGCGGTTGAAACACTGATTGAGCAATTAAATGAGACGTACATTTCGGTAAAATGTACTGTATCTTTCAACATACCTTTTGGAGTTCATGCATTTTTTTTTTTCATGCTGTCACTTGTAGTAAAGAGGAAGAGATGACTCGAATAAATCACACTCGGTGTTGCATTTCGTCACATTTAAGAGCATCAAAATTTAAAAATGGCCGATAGTCAAAATAACTGCTTTATCGGCTGATATCGAGTATTGGCCATTACATCGGTGCATCCCTACTAACTTACTGCACATTTTTCTTTTTCTTCAAAAATAATAAATACAATATTTCTGGACTTAGACTTTTTCTCTATCATTATCCTGTTCTCTTAAAACTATATGCATGGTTCTTATTTCTACGTCCCTTTAGATAACAGTGATTAAAAAATATGCAAAAAATTAAAGAATGTTGTATCAGAAACCCTTTTCTTCTTCAATAACAGAAAGAATGACTACAGTAATTTGAGGAGAATCCCCCTTATTTTTAACGTAAGTGTGGGCAAAGTCATTTGTAAATTGAATGCGTCTGGCTTCCGGTGTCATCCGCTTCCAGTTATGTTTTGCTGTACAAATAAGCTCATTATGCTGCTTGATATTGGTATTTTTCTAATGTATTATTAAATTGTAGCAATTATAAACACACTGGTTTGTAGCGCAAATAGTTTAACTATTCACTGCACTTTGTTATTAGTATTCTAGTTATTTCCCTTTAGCAGCTAATGAATCAGAAGTCTACGAAGCTGCTTCCGTGTCGCAAAATAAGCTGGATAGCTTTAGGAAGTCAGATTAAAAATATAATAAAACACGTCAACCATCCTTTATGTCTTGTTACTGGTTCACCGGCAACACGCGCCTGGACTGGCCTCTGAGTTTCTCAAATGGAGGTAGTCTGTGTGTATTGAAGCCAAACAGCCCTGCCAATAACAGCTTTATTTTCTGCAGATGAGCATTGCCATCAACTGGCATCTTGAACCAGCAACAGCTGGTTAATGTGAATAAGAGTGGAGAGGGCCGAAATGGAATGGGCTTCCATTCTGATGGCATCTCTTTCAGATGAATCAGTGGGCAAAATTGGATTTTGCTGGGCTGTGTCCTGAAGCGCAGTGCAGATGTTGCTTTCTGAACCCGATCACTTGTCCCGGTGATGCAGCGAGTACCTGCTATTTCACAGTCAAAAAACATGCCAGCTCAATTCAATGCAGCAAGCTTCTAATCACCACTCTTGGATCATACACAAATCAAACAAATCCAATCCTATAGCCAAACTTCTGCTCACATTTTCAATTATCCAAGATGATTGCATGTCTATTTAGGTGAAAGGATATAGAAGCAGACTGACATCACAAAGGTCTCTCAAGTTACACAAAGCATTTCGGGGATGCTCATACCAACTGGTCTATTGAACAATTTGCATATCCGGTTTATAATGTAATTTAAGTTGTAGCATCATGTAAATTCGTTTTTTTTTGTTTTTGTTTTGTTTTTTTACTTAAGACTCAGAAAAATGATCCAGAAACCTAGAAGACTTTAGCATGTATGCATTTCCATATAAAACAACATTATGCAACACTTAATAGCATTGATATGTAAGGGTTGGCAAACAATTTCATATTTCACTCCAGACCTCCACTGAACAGCTCGAGCCAATGGTTGTGTAGACACTGGAATCTGGTTTATGGTAAATGTGTGTAAGTAGTTCACAAACACAGTACGCAGCCAAGCACATGAGAAAATTATGGCTATGGATGGCCTGTCAAAGCATAAAACTTAAAAGCGGCTCGCTTTTCGCCCCGTTCTTTCTTTCAACCTCCACCATTTTATTACATTTGAGCTTTTATGAGAGAAGCAAAAAGATAGCTACTTTCAAAAGAAAGACAAAATGTGATTTGTTGTTGAGAAATGAGTTAGTTTGGAGAAACGGCACAAAAGAAAAAAAAAAACCAAATCAACCGAAAAAGGAAAGAGGCATTCAAGCATTGGCAACAAAAACAACACTTTTCTGAATCTGAATGTTGAAAGTTATTGCAAAAATAGCCGGGTGAGCTGAAGTCAATGACAATCAACACAGTTTTGAAATATCTTTCTCATGCTTGAAGTAATTAGACATCTGGAACAACATGATAATTGATATTAAAATGTGTTTAACTCAGAATTTCAATACTTTTTTTTTTCCTTCTTTAATGCAACAAAAATTCGCAAATCTAAGATAATTAATCATGTAATTAATTATCTAGAGAGGACAATCTAATAGACCTTCACTGCAGTGTTCATAGGAGCAAGACTAGACATGGAAACCATGCATTTGCAATGATAAAGCGAGCAGCTTACCTTGATAATGGGCGCTGAAGCCTTTGTATCGATGGTTGCTGTCAGTAACAAAGTGTAACCTCAGCCAGTTCTTGTTGCTAACAATAGGAGATGGGACATTCATTCCGGATAGCCTGCGGAAACATGAAGGAAAGCTCTTTACATTTGTTACCGAATGTCACACATTAACAACGACAACGAAAAACATTTATAATAAGCTGGCATCTGTCTAAACGGGCTGTAAAACTCACGTTTTGTAGATGAACAATGATGGATAGCACTGTCAGAATGAGTTTAAATGATCTGTCTGTTTAGGCTGTAAAAGTAGATGTTTAGATGGTCAATATTTTATCTTCTGAAGTATAAAACTTTCTGAAAGCTCATAATATACTACCAAGGTCACTGATCTAATACTTTGACATTTTGAGGCATGGCACTGGGGACATTTAACAGAGTACAAGCACCTTAACACTTAGTTCACCATTACTCATGGAGTGCACGTCGGGCCAGACACGGCCAGCTCGCTCCCTGGACACTTTTGAGGGGCGGTGGACACACACTGGAAATGTTGACAGGTAAAAAACATTGTTGTGTGTGTGAGTGCGCAGTGTGTCGTGAATCAGCGTGGCGCTGCAACAGAGGACAGAGGTCATTCTATCCCCAACCCTCCACCCATCAAAATGCTCCATCTTCATCCTACATCTGTCTCACTTTATTGATGACTAACTGGAGATGTCATTAAAGGACATGGCCACATGAATCACACTTTAATGGCCTTCACAGGCTGGAGCGGAGCCATATCATTACTGTTATCTTTCTCTCTCTTGCTCTCTCTCTCTCTCTCTCTCTCTCCCACACACACACACACACACACACATTGTATATGTTCTTTTGGTTAAACTTAAAGGTAAAGCGTGTAATCTCTGCCCTGCCCCACTGCTGTCACCACACAGAACTGTCAAAATAATGACTGTTGTTATTTTTCATACGGTTACAGTGGAAAACAATAGAAAAAAAAAAGAAAATAATCAGGAGGAAAAGAATGCAGCAACTAAAAAAGAGCTCTTGCTTGCACATACATATATATATATATATATATAGAGAGAGAGATGAAGAGTTCAGATGCAAAAGCCTCTAAGTGCCATCTGAAATTTTCTTCTAGAATGATCATTTTTATCAAGGTCGTATATTTAAGTTCAGTAATTTCACTTAAATGGCAATGAAAATGACCTATTAATTGTCATTTAAGTGAAATTACTGAACTTAAATATACAAGCTTGATAAAAATGACCATCCTAGAAGAAAATTTCAGATGGCACTTAGAGGCTTTTGCATCTGAACTCTTCATATATATATATATATATATATATATATATATATATATATATATATATATATATATATATATATATATATACGCTGTAGGTTTTTAAGGAAAAAGGTGGATAGGCCTTTTAACAAAAGATGTAGGCTGCATCCGAAATCACATACTCTCTTCAGAATCTCACTGGAAGAAAATACTACTGACTTGAATATGTGACGCTGGATCACAAAACCAGTCACGAGTCGCACGGGTATATTTGTGGCAATAGCCAAAAATACATTGTATGGGTCAAAATTATCGATTTTTCTTTTATGCCTAAATCATTAGGATATTAAGTAAAGATCATGTTCCATGAAGACATTTTGTAAATTTTCTACCGTAAAGATATAAAACATTTATTTTTGTGAGTGAATGCAGCAAAATCGCGAACATAAATGAACAATTTTAAAGACGATTTTCTCAATGTTTCGATTTTTTTTGCACCCTCAGATTCCAGATTTTCAATAGTTGTATCTCGGCCAAATATTGTCCTAACAAACCATACATCAATGGAAAGCTTATTTATTCAGCAGTCAGATGATGTATAAATCTCAATTTCAAAAAATTGACCCATGTGACTGGTTTTGTGGTCCAGGGTCACATATTTTGAATCAGTTAACTAAAGTTTCTTCCGGTGACTCTTTCTGCAAGCTACATCATTACGACAGTAGATGATGACAAGTGAGTATCTTATTAAACATAACGAACAATAGATTCGTTTTCAAACAGTTCATGACTAAAAGAGCGCAAATTTAAAATACAGACTATACAATGACAGGTAAACAACACCTTGATATTTGTACTATAAATCATACTGTAATAGTGCAAAATATGTTGTATGTTAAGTATTTCTTTATAAGCCTGTGGCCTTTAAATAAAATATTTAGAAACCGTACCATTTGTGGAATAGTCACACACATCTTTTTCTTGGTTTCACACTAACAAAACATACTATATGAGATTTCACAGAGCTCGGTCAACCTCCCAAAGGGACAACTGGTTTCCCGACATCCTAGTAATGAGTCTTTGCAAAATGTATTCAGGATTTACATGAAACTTGCAAGACTTTGTTTGTCCCATTGTTGTTATGCGGTTGGCACAATCCCAAAACAACAGTACTTGCACACACAAACCTTTCCATGTCCGTGACTTTACATGTCGCAGTGAGTTTAAATTAAAATCTGAAATGGAGTCCCATAAATTAAACATCTGTTACTATAAAGACCATAAATTAATTATGAGTCAAAACCATTTAGGTTCTTCCGTTTTATGAGCGTAATTTAATTTAAGAAATGAAGAATGGCAAAAGCCCCTTAAATTTAAAAGCCTAACATTAAAAAGTTTTAGTTTTATCCCCTTTTCTGCCAATAACCTACATACTCACAAAGTAGTGCCATGCCAAACTACACTTCATTCTCATCTTTAACTTTAAGGAAAGTACTTTTATTCTATTCATGCATGACAAATACATTGAACAGACTCTACAGGCCCATATTCGCACACCTCTGCAAATATGTGATTCGCTCCATCATAATGAGTCTTAATGCACCAAAATACAGTGTTTACAGTCATTTTTGATCAAACAAAGTCTCAGCTTTCAGATTCTGTCATTTTTTGTGCAAAATTCAAACATTAAATGTCATTTTGATGCTCTTTAATGATCACTGCAGCGCCTCAGTTCAAACAGAAACTCAGAGTGCGAATGAATCGATAATTTCTTCTGCTTTACTAACACCTGTAGCGTGAAAATACATTAACACCAGATGGGTAATGTATAATGAGAGATACAGTATAACTTCCTTAAATGTTTAATCGTGTATCAACATATTACCTGACATTACATTTACCCATATCGCTAACAAATGGATGAAACATATTGTTAACTCTTTCCCCGCCATTGACGGAATTTTCCGTCTCTCCGTGTTTTCTCTGTTATACCGTAGGGGGCGCTATTACACATTTTCTGAAAGAATACAGAATCTCCTGATCAAAAGACAGTGAAGAAGAAGCTGAAACAAGCGATATCATATAAGCATATGCATTATAATAAAACATTTTTTATTGCATTTGATGCATTGATAAAAAAAGAATGCATGAAACTAGAATAAAACTGTTTTTTTGTTTACAAACAGAGGGTCTGTTCTTTCTTTTGAAATATTGAATGTTCAGATATTCAACAAAATATTCTGGGGGCCATGAAACTTTTGTGAAAATGATCAAAAATGCTGGCACTGGCTGGCAACCTTTTTCAAAAATGCTGGTGGGGAAAGAGTTAAATATAGATGAACTATATTATAAATGCATTACATTTTTACTTAACCTGTTAGTAGGGGGACCGGGGATGGTTGTAACACTTTTTGCTTCAGCACCTATAACTCGCTGATTTTTTTAGCTTGAGTTCTCAAACTTTTATACAAAGTATCCACATTTGTTTACTACAAATGGAACCAATTCAACCCTCAACAAGAATATCACAGACCTCGTGAGTTGATGTAAAATACATGGTGTTCCTTTGTTACAGTCTACCCCACTACCGGGGTAGGTTGTAACACATGTAAGTTGTAACAATTAGACAAAAGAAGTAAAAATGGATGCCATACTATATGATATTATTCAAAACCAGATTTATTTAAATAAAAGAACAATGTCTCTCTCTCTCTCTCTCAATAGCAGACTATGGGCGCTAGCATACACCCGGTGCAATGCAGCGCCAAGCGTGGCACAAGTGTTTTTTTGCTAGTTTCAGCCCAACGCAGTTTTCATTTTCACGTCCTGCGCCACGTTGTTTAAATAGCAAATGCATTTGAGCACTGGTCTGAAAACGAGGTGTGTTCTGGCGCATTGTTGGCGCGTTGCTATTTTGAGGCAACAGAAATAGACTGCGCCATTGAACAACTGAAACCTGGTCTAAAGTCAATGCCGCAATATTTTTTTTGTTATTTAAACAGCGCTCTAGCAATGTGTGCCTATAGGCGGGTCCACAATGTGCGTACACTCTGCTTATTACACACACAGGGACGCACAGCAGCACACAAACATGCCAAATAATAAATATAAAAGGATTACATTGTAAAAGATTAATATTGTGTACATAAAGATATGGTGGAATCCGGCTTGTCCTGTAGATGGTCTGCTTCTGGGATTGAACCTCGCGCACGAGCAGATCCGTTTGCGCTCTGGAGAGCGCTATCGTTAAAATAGGGCCCTATGTCTGTTTGGCTCGTGTGTGTGTGTGTGTGTGTTTGTGTTTGTGTGTGTTCGTGTGTGTTTAAATTTGTCAACTAGAACTTAATTAATCTACTAGACAAACGTATATTTAACGGTTTACTTAATAAACACTACTTCAATGTACCAGATTAAAGAACATCTTTGTACATCTTTAAGTCTAACAGTAAATAAAAATCTTTTTCATGCCCTCATTCTGTAAAAACATTAAAATCAAGAAAATTCTTAGTTATATTCTTAGTCTGTAAGGGGATGGTTGTAACACTTTTTAAATAACAGCCTTCCCCATCCCTGTCAGCCAATGTTTGTTGAAATTAGCAGGGCAAAAATGCATCACATGTTGCCTAAGAAACTACTATTTAATCTAATAAAGTCATACAATCATACAAAATCTGTTTTTTCTCTATATATTCTGCATTTGCCTATTTCCAGCCTTGACAATCACCATGCGTGATCGGGTAAGAAGTAGGAAAATACTGAAGTGATCACATGACTCCTATCTTATCCCTAATTGGTGAAATTGATGGTGTTACAACTCTCCCCATGTTACAACCATCCCCAGTCTCCCCCTACTACTACTACTACTAATAAAATCCTAGTTATGTATAAAAAAGAAAAAGAAAAAAAAGTCTTAAAATTGTTTTCAATCTTTAGAGGCCACTTAAAAGTTTTGGAGAAACAATTATAACAGTAGAATGCTTTGAATTTTTTATTTTCAGTGCATAAAAATGCAAAATGTGTCAAAATGATGGAGAGGGTCACAAACTTGTTTATACTTGCATCATGCAAACTTATTAAAAAGACAACCCACCCATGTCCTTGCAGGCGGGCCCTAAATTTGAAAACATATTGAAACCTCAGATAAGTGTCAGCTAAAACGTATAGGTGCCGTGAGATGTAATGCATGTCCCTCAGATAGATGCCTACAGATGACTGAGGAACACACGGTGTGAAATACATGGCTGAATGTAGTGCTTCAGTGATGCCCTTGTTGTATATCAGCTCACTTCCGAACAGAAATACAGCTTTGTTTTTTTAATTGTAAAGTGAATTTTAGTGCACTGGCAAATTTACTTCAGCTTATTGATGCGATCGTCCCGGCTGCGAGTCACACTCCTGTATAGCACATGTTATTTGTAATTGCCTGACAGTTTAATTAAATAAGTGTGAATTTTGCAGCAACATAATTTGAGAGGCTGGTGGTGTTCGAACCCAAGCACAACAGCAGAACTCTGATTCCTCCACACCACCTAGATCCTACAGCTGAATAAATCACCATGCAAGTCAATAAACCCTTTCACATGGATAAGTGTAATTTAATCAGCATAGCTCATTCCAAGGTGTCTGCTCTCTCTCTCTGTGTGTGTGTGTGTGTGTGTGTGTGTGTGTGTGTGTGTGCAAGGTCAGGAAAAGGAAGCGGAGGTTATCAAACACATGGATGAGCAAAGAGTCGTACGAGCAAATCCTGCCATGTCGGTGCAGTTAATCCACATGGAATGGTGAAACGGTTTATAAATAAGACTAGCTGATATGGGGCTGCATTGGAAACAAATATTGCTCAAAATGTGTACACATATTCTGTGATAAAGGAAAAAATATGGTTGTAGAACGCATTGCTTTTTCAGTCAATAGACAGATCATATTTAGCTATTAAATAATTTGGACCAAACAGCAACTGTTGCAATGTAGTCTAGAAGTATTTAATGACAGATAATGTCAGTATATATATACTGTATATATAAATGTTTGTGTGTGTGTGTGTGTGTACAAGTATATGAGAGAAAAAGAATATATATATATATATATATATATATATATATATATATATATATATATATATATATATATATTTATGCAACATATAGTGTATATCTTCATCAAAGTGACTCTAAATATACAGTCTGTATTAATAAATATGCAAGTATGTATATAGCTGGACTAAGTCAAGTTATTTAATTTCGAATGATCCAACTCTGTATTTATGTCATATGTGATTTAAAGTAAAAAAATACAATAAGCATAGACTAAAATGAAGATCTTTGCTCACAAAATTCTGACTTTTTTTCTGTAATATGGGATATTTATGATTTAAGACATTTTAATACTTTTTAAAGGATGTGCAGACACAGTCAAATGCCATGAGAATGGCAAGAGAAAACGAATGAGTGTGGCAGAAAGGAAGAGACACGGAGAGAGTTTGAGATGTGTAGGAGCGGACAAGGTACAAAAAAAAGGAAAAGTCAAAAAGGTTTAATAAGAGGAGAAAGAGACTGCATTCAACTTTCTGTATCTCTGCATTCAGAAAAGTCCTCAGTGTGAGATAACTGGCAGTCAATGTACTAGACAGGGAGGACAACAATTCATTATTGCCTGTGATTTTGTTCAGCTGTCAGTGGGTGATAAACCTTTAACGTACCACTTTTGCTTACTATTTACCCATAAATGGAGCATATTAGTATCTCAAAGGAACATATTAGTACAGGAATGGTATATAATAGGAGCTTTTGAAAGGATACCACCCTAGTGACAGGTTAAGAGTGTTGAGTGCCGCAGAATTTTTGCTTTCATTGTGGAGAGAAATATTGCTTACCCTGATTATGACATTACAAATCTAATACTAACAGAAACAATTTTAAACACGCTTCAGACACCCAGCAGGGAAAGGTACTGCAGGTACACCCCAACTTGTGCTACAAATCGAACGAGATTATATAGCATGTATTGCGGGTGTGTGAGATTTTAGAAGTGGTTTATAGCTGAGATGCATATGAATGATGTGAATGACCCACTTAAATCAATACATGCAGCGAAAGACACACGGAACTACAGAGCGTGCTCAGACTCACACACTGAAATGTGGCTTCAAAACACATCGACTTTTCTGAAAAAAAAAAACTTCAAAAAGGGAGATTGAGACAAAAGGGAGAAAGCCTTCTCACGAGGAAAGAAAAAATAAGAGCGTATCGTCATTGACCGTAATGGACTTGGCAAGCTTTTAAGCTTTTGCTATGCGAGTCACATCCCGTTCTCAGATCAATAGCTCTCAGTCGTTCTGTGCAAAATTAGGAGCACAGAACGTTATTATCATTATTAGCAAATGACAGCTGTTAGCATGTTCCTTAATCAAGGAATCTGTCTTAATTGCCTAGATGCTAATTAAGAAAGGTGGCAGCACTAACATAGAGACCCTCTATTTTTTGGTGAGCACGCACACGCACACGCATACACACACACACACACACACACACACACACACACACACACACACACACACGCACACACACATGCGTAAATCTTTTTTTTTTTTTTACTTTCTATTCATTAAAGAATCCTGAAAAAATATGAAGCAGCACAACTTTTGGTAACACTTTATTTTACAGTGTCCTTGTTACATATGTTACATGTACTTACCATAGTAATAACAGTAAATTATGCATGATTACATACTGACCCTCAACCAAATCCTAATCCTACCCTAACCCTATAGTAAGTACATGTAGTTGCTTAATATTACTAGGAATTAAATATATAATTATACTGTAACAATGACACCTTAAAATAAAGTGTAACCCAACTTTTTTCTGATAATAATCAGAATAGTTTTTTGAGCATCATATTAGAATGATTTCTGAAGGATTCTGAAGGATCATGTGACACTGAAGACTGGAGTAATGATGCTGAAAATTCAAAAATAGAAAACTATAGAATTTATAGAAATAGAATTTTAAATAGAAAATGTCACTTTACTGTTTCCTAGTAAATAGCCAAGCTGATCTCACAGCAAAACGTAAATGTTACGAGGTGGCGAATTCGTATGAATTTGTATGCAAAAAAGTATGATTTCAAAAAAATAAATAAAAAATAAGCATAAAGGTCCACCCCTAAACATACCCGTCACAGGGGAGTAAGCAGACAGATACGAAAGCAAGTGAGATTATACGAATTCATACGAATTATCCACCACTTCGCCAAAACGTAAAATAGTTACGAACTGCCATGAGATTGTGTTGAAACAGAACACCAATCGCTACTGCCACACACAGAAACGAACACATATTACTCTTTCTGAAACTTCATCAACATCCTGCAGTCCCATGGCGAGAGAGACAGCGAAAGAGAAAGAGAGAGAGAGGAGAGAGGGAGCGAGATGAAAGCAGGCACGGGTCTCACACCAGCGGTCGCCTCATCAATCACAGGCAGCCGAAGCCCAGCCGAAGCCCAGACGAATGAGAGGCCGCTGGGAAGCTGCTCGCTTCTCTCCATCAAACTGATGTTTTGAAAGTAAGTAATCAGTGTTCTCCACGGGCACTCCTTCCCTGCACTCCTCCCTCCTCCTCTTGTTCTCCGCTACATGGAGTCAGGGCCTCTCCACCCCATGGCATTGTGGGAGCCAAATTTGATCCATCTCAGCACAGTGGGAAGGACCCTACACTGTACAAACTGCAAGGTGCTTTTTGTGCACAATCATGCTCAACACATGGAGGTGGAGGTCGGGAAATACAGATGATGTATACAGGAATGCTGAACGGCTGCACCGACACATGATTCAGATGTCTATTAAACCTTTGACCGATACGATCACAGCGAGCATTGAGATCTGTGTTCTGACCCAGAGAGAGCAGCTTTCATGTATAGATGTGAAACAGCTTTCATTTCAACCACACAGAGTCATCATTTCTGTCTTACAATAATACAAATGATCACAGAAGTACTGGGATGAAAGTTTACAGTTTGGATATACACACTGATATCTACGGCAGTGATCAAAATAGAGTAAATCACCTTTTGAAAGTAATCGATGCTTCAAATAAAGATGGTATCAATTACATTGTTACACCAGTAGGTGGCGACAAGTGACTGTTAAACAATGTATTTGGTATTGAATCATTCATTCAAGAGATTAGTTCAAAATGATTCTTCCAGTAATGAAACAAGTGAAGTATTTACAAGTGAGTCATTGAATCAATCATTCAAATTTATTCAAGTGAAAATATTTTTGAACAGACTGCAGCAGTTAACATTTTGTCAGAACCTCTAATAAACTTACATTATTTTGTTGATATATATATTCTAAATAACTATAATTTTAGAAATATATTGTCAGGGTTATGCTCTGTTTTGTCTTACGGTATGTTTACACGTAAACGTTAGGGTTAGATGCTTAAATGCTTAAAACGGAGAAGTTTTTCTACACCATTGTCAAAACGATCCCCATTCACACGGATCCGTGAAAAAACGCTGTATTCTGCTGCCAGGCCATTAGATGGCGATGAAACACTATGTGCCCTGTTTTAATGATCTGAAACGCAAGTATCAAACGCGAAACGCAAGTAACTTTGTGGGCGGATCTCGGGCGCTGTTGCTATTATACCGGCGGGATAAATGACTCTTGCGCCCGTTGGTCTGAAGTAGCTACATTACTCATAGGTGTGGTTTGGGCGTAATGTGAAATAAACCAATCAGAGCGTCATCTCACATTCCCTTTAAGAGCAGGCACGCTTGTTCCATGGCGGATTGCTATTATAACGGCGGATTTGCCAGACTCACGCCAGGAGCGGTTCACAGCCAAGGAGACCGACGTTCTCGTCAGGGCTGTAAAACACAGAGAAGTGACATTGTATGGGGATGGAGAAACACACCCAAATTAGCTTCGGTCAAACAGGCATATAATAATTTGGGTAAATGTGTAAGCTAGATTTATGCCTATTTTTTCACATCTTCATGGACACAACAATGATTTCCCTCATGTGGAATATTTTTCCTTGTGATTATGTATAGTTTGCAAAAATGTGAACTGCTGCGTCTGTGTAGATGAGAGAAGCAAAGTGTATGCGCGTTGTGCACACGCTACATTATGGCCAAGCATGCGCCCTTAAAATAGCATCTGAATAACGCGCCACTGACTTTAGACTAGGTTTTTCCTGGTCTGTGGCGGAATTGTTTTCTGAAACTGCAAAATAGCACCAGGGAACGTTTGCGCCGGAACACGCCTCCTCTTTTCGCTGAACCACCCCCGGGAGCGCAAGTTCATTCCCTAATTTACCGACGTGCGTCTGTGGAGGGAAAAGTCCGCTGTGCGTCGGGTGCAAAATAGGACTGAACAAAGTCCTGAACTTCCGTTGTGTACAAAGTCAATTGCACTGGGTGCAAGATAGGGCCCTATAAACACGTAATATGCATGTGTATGTGAATCAGAGATTCACATTTTTGTTGTTTACACAGAAACTGTTTTCAAAAACTTGCACTTTGAAACCCGTTTTCAAAAGTTTGTGTTTTCAGGCACCAAAAACGCCACTGTCATGTAAACGAATGGGCAAAACGCATACAAAGTTTTACTTTTTGAGTTAAAAACGATGTAGTGTTAAATTTTCCTGTCACATTAATTCATCCCATTCACCTGTTAACTCATTAATTAACTCATTAGCTCCTTTCTTTGCTTAGTGTATTTAAGCCCTCAGTTTCAGTCTGTTCTTTGTCATGTATTATTTAACATTTATTCTAAAGTGGTTGTGTTTTCTCCAAGTGATTCTCCTGATCATTAAATTAAAGATCTTTGTTTGTGTATCTCGCTTCACTACAGCCACCTACTGTGAACTATATAGTGATATATTTACATTTATTATATGCACAGAAATATATAAAAAGAACTGTATACAATATAGCTATATCTGAGTTTGTGCTTCCGTGTGCCGTGGATGCTGAATACTTTGTCAATGCTGCTGTCTCAGTACAGTGCCAATAATTAAGTTACTGGGAAGAATTCGCTGTGAGTGACTCTGGAGCTTATGTAAATCAGACACATCTCGCACACCGGTCACATTTCCACATTGGCCCGCGACCAGAACCTCCATTTTGAGGATCAGATTGGGAGGGAGGAAGGAAGGCGGCGAGGCACGCTGGAGAATAAATGAACCTCGTGCACCAGCTAATGACCTCGCAATGCTTTTACTCAGGAACATATTTCACCGCTGGCTTGGTATCCAACACTCCCAGAAGCCATTTCAATAAAGCCTGTATTTACAGTGAACAATGTGTGATGGCACATGTAATCTGAGTTCGGCAGGCTGATTCTTCTTCTGGCACATGATTCACACAAGTCTTTGTACTTGTTTTGTGCACATGCACTATTTCAGGTCTTCTGAGAGCACAAAGCAATCCTGTGATACCGGAGTGAATGTGATTATGTGCACTCGCACTGAAATGACGCTTTAGTGTCTTTAATCAGAGAAAAGAGCTTTTTTTAAGTGAAATGGGAATTTGGAATTTGTGATGAAATGCGTCTGGATAAAATGATCCCTAATAAATCCTATGTACCATAACCCATACATTGATGAAATCATTGATCTCTCAATCAAATAATCAATCAATCAATGCAGGGATACATGATCTGTCAATTAGTTTGTCATTAGCTTTGTAGACGCATATATTAGGGGAAAAAATGTATTTTGGGAAGGTGACAGTAATAAATCCCATCATAAGTGCCATTCGTTTGTCATATAAGAGGGCTAATTCCCCAAAGAGGAATGGATTGTAATGGATTACACAGCTCTCTCTCTTTCTTTCTCTCTCTCTCTCTCTCTCTCTCTCTCTCTCTCTCTCTCTCTCTCTCTCTCTCTCTCTCTCTCTCTCTCTCTCGGTTCTTCATATTTCCCAAAGGATGCTCGGCTAGAGGGCTTCTCTAATCATGCAGCATGACAGAATGTATGATTAAGTATTATAACTCTATGAATAATAAACAAAACTGCACCGTAGCCCAGGCAATGGACACACACTACCAATTCGGCATCTCACGTCACGTGTTTAGGAAACAGGATTGCAGTGGTACCGGAATTATTTGGACAATTAAAATTGAACTAATGTTTTGAATTAGAGGCAAAATATTAAATATAACATACATTTTTTCAAGTAAAATATTATTTCACAAAATTAATTTGCTGGAACCAGTTTGTTAAAAGTAACAGCTATAGGAACAGTGATGTTAGTTTTTTGAATACATACAGATGAAATGAAACTACAGCTAAAATACAAGATTGTTAAAACTGTATATGAATAAAATGTACTTGTAATGACTTAATACACAGAGTGATCTATGAGTTTAGCGAGTTAAATTAAGGATCCATCTGTGTACCTGTAACCTCCACTGCACTTATGGTGTTTACAGAAGATTTACTGACTAATGATCTGTGACTATAAGGTGACTATTAATAATAATAACTGCTGAACAACAGGTTGCTGTGCGAATAAATACAGATACACAACTTATTCTTGTCAATGTATAACTGTAGCTATTATTGTTGATGCAATGTAAAAATGCATATAAACTTGTTAAGACTTTAATGTGATTTCTATTAAATAGGTGTTTATTATACGTTGTATACATATATATTTTTTTGTTTCAATAAATAATATGTGAATAGAAACATACTATAATACAAATATTATAAAATGCAAATGTATTATACAATAATATATACACTTATTTAATAAAAATCACATTCAAATCTCATGAAGTTTATATGCTTTTTAAATTTTATTTTATTTTTTTCAGTGAAACGCAACCAATTATTATCAATGTGATTTTTATTAAATAAGTGTTTATATTATTGTATACAACAGTACATTTGCATTTCAAGAAAATAAAATGCTAATATAAACAACATAATAAAATGTTATAGTATTAGTTGCATTTCACTGATGGAATGCTGTATAAAAGTTAATTAAATTAACTTTAATAAAGAAAAGAAAAGTAAAAAAAAAAATGCATTTAAACTTGATGAATCTTTAATGTGATTTTTTATTAAATAGGTGTTTATTTGTCTATGTTGTATGCAATAATACATTTGTGTTTACATATATAATATGTGAATATAAACATACTAACATGTTATAAAATAAAATAATTTATTATAATAAAATGATAATGAAATAAATTGAAATTTATTAATAAAATAATAATAAACTAAATAAAGTTAAATAAACAAAATAAATAAAATATACAATATAAATAAAATAAAATAAAACAAAATTTGTATTACTCAAGTGCTGTCATTTGAATTCTGTGGCAATATTTGCAATATGACATTTTGTGATTATAACAGCTTATGAGCAACATCCCATCTTCAAATGAAAGTGCACCACCATAACTTGTCAAACATCATGAGTAACCGTGATCAGAAGGTCTAGAAAATCCACAGAACATAAGCCGTCTTCATGCCGCTTTTGACATCCTATCTAGAGACTTGAAAAATATCACTAGCCAACCTCATTTCACCCCTAATGAACAACTCCTAATGAATATTTTAGGAAGAGACAAGCGGAGAGAGTGTTAAGCGTGTCTGTAGTCACGTCTGTAGCGCGGTGTTTTTGCTCTGTGTGTTCTGTGTGTCGGCACACCTGCTCATCTCCCTCATCCTTTCCACCGCAAACCTGTTCTGAATCCTAAAAAGCCCATCACTATCACAAGTCATTCAACTTTAATCAGCTGGACTGTTCCATCCTCCGGTGCTGCTGTTTGTTTTCGCTGTTGTACAGGCTTCAGTGCGAGTCTCCATGTGTAGGTGCTGAAAGGATTGTAAACAGGTTTACAGGATCTTGTAGGAACAGATCAATTCTCTACACTCTGTTGATCACAGTACCCAGACCTGTCACTCAGAACGTACTGTAGGAGGGCAAGTGTGTTGCGTCCAACTCCTTTGCAGCAGGAGAAGCGCCTTTTGTGTAAAGAAAGGAAAACGACGCGGTAATCAGAGGAAAAAACAATCAAAGAAAGTTATCTCGCAACCTTTAGTCTTATGGACCCCCGCAGCCCCATCAATAAGGGTCACCAAACAACAAAATGTGTTCTATCATTTCACTGAAATCATGCTGGATATCATTTAGGTAACAATTTAGTTTAGGGTTAATTCTCACTATTAACTAGTTGCTCTTTAGCATGCATATTACTAGGATATTAACTGTTTATTAGTACTTATAAAGTATATATTAACGCCTTATTCTGCATGACCATATTCTACTTCCCTTAATCACCCAATACCTAAACTTAATAACTACCTTACTAACTATTAATAAGCAGTTATTAGGAGTTTATTGAGGCAAAAGACATAGTTAATAGTTAGTTAATAGTGAGAATTGGACCCTAATCTAAAGCGTGACCATCATTTATCATTAGCGATCAAAATATTTGAAATGGTGAAATAGAAGTATTATCGAAATAAAGTGATGAGATATTACTTGCGATGGAATACATTGTTTACATTTGTTAATGAAATATGTATATTTCCATTTATACACACAGACACATATTCCGCTACAAATGTTGTAAAGGATCTGTGGGCCCTATTTTAACGATCTAAGCGCATGGTCTAAAGCACAGGGCGCAAGTTCACTTAGGGCGTGTCTGAATCCACTTTTGCTAGTTTAACGACGGGGAAAATGGTCGGCGCTCCCGGCGTATGGTCTAAAAGGGTTGTCCCTATTCTCTTAATGAGTAATGGGTGTGTTTTGGGATTTACGTGCGTTAAACCAATCAGAGTCTCATCTCCCATTCCCTTTAAAAGCCACAATACACAATAATAATCTTTTACAATGTAATCCTTTTATTTTAAATATTTGGCATGTTTGTGTGCTGCTGTGCGTCCCTGTGTGTGTAATAAGTGTGAGTGTAAGAGTGTATGCGTGTTGTGGACCCGCCACATAAAAAAATATTTCGCCATTGACTTTAGAGCTGGTTTCAGTCGGTCAATGGCTCAGTCTATTTCTGTTGCCTCAAAATAGCAAAGCGCCAACAATACACCAGAACACACCTCGTTTTCAGACCAGCAGCCCATGGGCGCACAAATGGGCACAAATGCATTTGCTATTTAAACAACGTGGCCAGGACGTGAAAATGAAAACTGCGTCGGACTGAAACTAGCAAAAAACACTTGCGTCACGCTTGGCGCTGCATTGCACCGGGTGTATGATAGCGCCCTGTGTCTTGCTGTGAGGTCGCAGATGGGCATTTCTAAATGATCTTTCCCCAGCGCAGGCATAAAATTGAAAAGCCTGGTCCCTTCATTGTGGGACCCTGAATCATAGTTTCACATTGAGATCTAGGACTCATTCCCTAGCAATCAATAACAATAGAGCGCCGCCTCTTCATTCAGAAGGGCCTGTTGTTGGATAGATGACTGAGAGAGGTTTCTCTTTTGTTCGTCATCTTGCCTGGGAACGCTACAGATTTAAGAGATGAGGGCGCCAGTGGCAGCATCCGCTCATTTGTAATGTTTTGTTCATCTGGAGCTGTCAGGAGAAGGAGACGCTGCCGTCTCTTACCGGCTGACTGTAAAGATCGAAACCACCACACAAAAGTCTGCAAATGCTGGCTATATATAACCGTTCTCTGTTTTAAAATGTAATTTATTCCTATATATATTATATGGGCACCTTATTTCATTTGTCCTTTTGGAGACTCCAAGTGTCCCTTTTTTTGAAAGACACCTAAATTAGATTAGATTGCTTTGCAGGATATAGCAAATGATGACAAAATAAATGCGTTAAACAAGATTATGACGTATGCGATTAATTGTGATTTAAAAAAGAATCTATTGATATATATAATCTAACTATTATGCTTGAATATATGTAAACATATTATGTAAATATTATTATCTAATTATTATGCCCATATATATATATATATATATATATATATATATATATATAAATTTGGGCTGTCAACGTTAATACATTAATGCATGCGATTAATTCGGAATATGTACAGTATATATCGTTAAAAATAAGAGATGTATATTATATGCATATTATAATGCTGACAATATGTATGTATTTAGAATTTGTATCCATGGATATGTATATGTTGACAAAATATGAAACGGTATAATATAATATATAATAAAATATAATACAATAGCCTACATATAATATACATATATAATTTTTTATTGATATATACATATAAAAGTATTAGCCACTAAAATGAATATGAATTTCATTATTATAGTTATGTTTATAGTTATATTGCAGACACATTCTAATGAGTCTGTTGCTCAATTATCATGACATAATTACACCACTGGCTGAAGAAACATTTGCATCAAATTCTGTTAGTCTAAATCAACTATAAATTAATTCACAACAGACATTACTCAATATGATAATTATCCTGAATCACCAACACAATCAGCAGAAAATAACATGCTAATGTCTCTAGACTAATATACTGTAATGCATTAGAAAAATACCATCAATGCAAACAGTACAGGAGGCAATGGGGTCTAAAGGCCCTCAGGGTTTTGAATTGAATTTTAATTACATTTAGTTTTTAATTTTGTGATTTCTCCCACAACACTTTTGCTAAACACATGTACTGTAGGTTGTAATGCACTATGATATTTTTTCTAATCTGTGATGTCATTTTCTAATCTGGAATTGTGGTGATTCAGTCTATGATTTAGTCATTTTTAAAATGAAACAAATGTGGATCCCTAATGCGTGAAATATTAATTGTATTTAGTTTTAATCTTACATGTTATTCAAAAACATCTTTCTAAGGTATTCAAATATGATGACAAACAGTATATCGCTACAGTTCTACAGGGGCCTTTAAATTTGCATGTTTGTTCATCAAAACCAATGTTTCCCATTTGTTTTTACATAAATTATGTTGCTCAGTAAATATTCCTTCAATTAAGTATATTTTGGAAGCAGAAAAAAACTAAAACATTTTCCTGCAGCTCATGCATGTGCTCTTTATTGCCATACACAATATAAGGCAGATTTGTATTACTTTTTTGTGATATCATAATATAAAAAGAGGGAAGCATTGGAATTACTGCGAACAGTCATCTTCAAATGAGAGTGGATTTTTAAATAGGATAAAACGCTTACAAAATTGTAATGCATTCCCAATTTCCCACAAAATGTCCCTTTCTAGGAACTGTGCCCAGTGTAACAATGGAAAAGCTTTAGCCAAAGCCCTGGACATTCTTGAAAAAATGAACTATTACACTTCAGGAGAACAGAAGAGAGTAACAGCCTCACAACACAAAGAGAACAAGGTGAGTGGAGCCATGTTTAATCTCCATCTTTACGTGGACTTTCAGAATCTTTCATTTATCACTGAAAGATTAAGGCCACCAGCTCTCTCTCTCTCTCTCTCTCTCTCTCTCTCTCTCTCTCACACACACACACACAGACATACACGAGTCTCTCTACATACATACTCAACAATGCTCAATAATGGTCTTACTATAAGCACTCAACAAATAACCAACAGAAAGTCAGTAAACAATGCTCAATATTCTAGTTTCTGCATCATTTATTCATGATGCGATGCATGCTGGGAAATCAAAAACCCTTAACAAATCGCTCAATATGAAACTGTTTATTCAGGCAACTCTGTTCGGCTAGTTGGGACAAAATCTGGGGGAATATTGCTGGTTTAATATGTGTTTAATGCGTGCTTTTTAATGTAGATTCAAAATAATTCACATTTTGCATTCACACGAGTCAGAAAGCTCTGCATGCTGAATAAAAAATAATTGCTTTTTGACAGAGCACAAATACAAACAGTCACGCAAATAAAGCAGATGGACACCTCCAAGAACACAGAGGAATGCCAATGCACACAAAAGCAACACATGATTCTGCATATTTGGAGAAATCTCCATGTAATCGTCGCTTTCCTCCTCATTCACAGGCTCAGTTGATATGTAGCAGGTTGGCAGAGCAGATGCCCAATATGTTCATGAGGAATTTATCACACATCCCCACCTTCACAACCACCATCTGGGAGTGTGATTAAAATGCAAGTTCATGGCGACTTTAAGCCGAGCGCTTTCCCTGCACTCCTTTCGAGACGCCGTCATACGTCTCCACACTAATGGCTTCCCTCATCCCTACAGTCACTATTAAAAAAAAATGGATTTAAAGTCCCAGGGGACAGAGCTCTACAACCAAAAGATGTTCTCTGTCCTCGAGCGAGAGACACAGACACAGAAGACAAATCAAACACAGATCTACACTTCACTTCATGTTGGACACACAGTAAAGCCTGATCAGTAAACTACTGTTTCTGCTGCTTGTTAGGGCCTTTCCTTTCCTCACCAGCAGCCATTTTGGCTCTGTCACACAGCTCTGAATGAAATTCATGCTACAGTCTGAGCCTTTGGGTAAAGAACAGAGAGTCAATGTGCTGATTTTAGAATTATTTAAAACAGATTTCTGCTTATGGCTATGCAGCACAT
Source organism: Vimba vimba (assembly GCA_022828995.1). Classification (NCBI taxonomy): domain Eukaryota; kingdom Metazoa; phylum Chordata; class Actinopteri; order Cypriniformes; family Leuciscidae; genus Vimba; species Vimba vimba. The sequence goes on along the minus strand of CM040824.1, from coordinate 3,284,968 downwards.
ATGAAAATAAAGTGACTCTCTAAGGCAAAACAGCAGTACACAGGACACGAGATGAAGAAGTAGAGCGGATTATGACTGATATCAGCAAATACTTTGTGCTTGGCTGAATATTGGACTAACAATAATATATAAGCTGCTCCAGGAAATTGTTAAATATTAAACACATATGTGATGCTGGATCGCAAAACCAGTCACGAGTCGCACGGGTATATTTGTGGCAATAGCCAACAATACATTGTATGGGTCAAAATGATTGATTTTTCTTTTATGCCAAAAATCATTAGGATATTAAGTAAAGATCATGTTCCATGAAGATATTTTGTAAATTTCCTACCGTAAATATATAAAAATATATTTTTGTGAGTAAATATATAAATATAATTTTGTCATAAATGAACAACTTTAAAGGAGATTTTCTCAATGTTTCGATTATTTTGCACCTTCATATTCCAGATTTCAATAGTTGTATCTCGGCCAAATATTGTCCTATAATATAAAGCTGTATAAATCTCAATTCTTTTAAAAAAAATGACCCTTGTGACTGGTTTTGTGGTCCAGGGTCACATATAGTTTATTAGTATATCAATGTAAACTCATGTAATGACGCTATGCATGTAAAAAAATTAAAATAAAAAAATGGTTAAGTTGTTAGAATTGATGTAGAATTGTACATGCAGTAGACACAAAACAATCTCATTATATTTAATAAATAAAATAATAATGAATAAAATACAAAAAAAAAATAAAATAATACCAACAATAATTAATTGTATTTAACATGCACTTGTCTCATAAATATTTTATAGTAATAAACTTGTAGAATTTTACATGCCATAAAAACAGAAACGATATTGTAAAAAAAAAAAAAAAAAAATATTATATAATAATCTCATATAGTTATTTTTGTATGACAAAAAATATTTTTTGCTGAAATCTGTCAAATCTGTGTGGAGAACACAAAAGTGTTTGAAAAAAAGAATCTTTCTTTTAAAAGAGGGATAAAAAGAAGCACACAGGGAAGGTTTGTACAGTAC